>JAGXOD010000136.1:929249-1054249 GCA_020368025.1 Brachyhypopomus occidentalis
AGTTATGAAGGTGTGAAAGCAAATCCTTCACCTCTGTCTCCTCTACCTCCACCCTTACTCTCTCTCTCCCTCTCTCTCTCCCTCTCTCTCTCTGTCCTTTCTTTGCCAGACAATAACCCCTGTGTGTGCAAGTCTATTTTTGAACACCCAAGGCCATACCTCCTCTCTTGTGCACCCTCTCTCTCATTCTCTCTCTCTGCTCACTGTTTCTCTCTCTCTCTCTCTCTCTCTCTCTCTCTCTCTCTCTCTCTCTCTCTCTCTCTCTCTCTCACACACACACACACAAACACACACACTCTGTTGTCTTTGTTCTCTGAGGTCTGAGGTTAAAGGTACGTAGTGCCCACTACCAAAGTCCAGTCCACACATTAAGACACTCTCCTTTTTCCTTAATGCAGGCCTTAGAGAGCACAGGTGCTCTAGTGCAGCACACACACACTTACACACTGAATTCATCTTCTTCTTCAGCCTTCTGTTTGCTCTCTCTCTCTCTCTCTCTCTCTCTCTCTCTCTCTTAATCTTTAATGTGGTTGTGGTTTTACTGTGGTCACTGAAAGGTTCTATTGCCCCTCAACTCACCCCACACCCCCAGCCCCCCATCATCACATGACCCTCTTCACGCTTGCCCTCCCTTCTTTCTTTTCACTACTCAGGATCCATGTAAATAAGACAGCGGGTCTCACACAGACTTGGGGGGGGTGAGAGACAGAGAGAATTTGAGGTCTACAAGTGCATGTTCATTTACTCACACACTGCTCAACACTCACTCTCCATTAATATTAGTTTTCACACAGAGCTGTTAGAAGGTCCTGCCTCTGAAGATGCCAGCCACTCTCCCTCCCTCACTCTCTCTCTCTCCCTCTCTCTCTCTCTCTCTCTCCCTCTTTATCTCTGTCTCTGTCCCTAGTTCAGGGAAGAGGTCCTGAGTGAGAGGCAAACGGAGCTTCAGCTCTTCTTCAGTTTCTATCAGCAGCTGAATTGCTCCTCTGTGCTGCCTGACAGATACTCTTGTCATGGATTTCATTTTTGCTAATCTACACAAACTCTTCACCCTCTCACACCCCCTGCCCCCTGTCTCTCTCTCTCTCTATCTCTCTCTCTCCCTCACTCCCCCTCTCTCCCTCTCTCACTCCACCCCCTCCCCCCTCTTTGAATGGGCTGCTTCCTCACAGAACAAAGCGGCAGTATACTCCACTGCTCGGGATTCTTCAGATACCTCCTGCGTAAAAAGTTCAGCCCCGGACAGCCGACAGAGTTGGATTTACATAGCTGGAGAGAAACAGCAGAGAGAGGGAGAGGGGGAGAGAGACAGAAAGGCAGAGACAGAGAGAGAGAGAGAGAGACATAGATAGAGGGAAGAGCAATTTGACCTGGATGACAGCAGACTATGAGACGAGCTATGATCTCATCCCGGTCTTTCACCCCTCCTCCATTGTCTTGCCCCCCCCCCCCCCCCCCCCACTCTCCACACACCCCTCTCCTCTTCCTCCTCCTCCTCCTCCAGTCTGTTGTCTGGTGAATACCCCCCCCCCCTTAACTATACCTATTGTTTTATTAGAACGGCCATTTTTTCCTGGCTGTTTCTCATGAAATACACACGCTGGCGTCCCAGGGCAGAGATTTGCTCCCCGTGTCCCTTAGATATTTGTAAAGGCAGGCTGGTCCTTGAATTATTGATGAAAGTGTGTGTGCGTGAGTGTGTGTGTGTGAGTTGTGAGTATGTGTGTCCGTCCTCTTCTGTGGTAAGGATCTAGTGTCTCCCTTTGGGGGGCTGAGAGCGAGATAGAGATAGAGAGAGAGAGAGAGAGAGAGAGAGACAGGGGGGGTGCTGGAGGTCGTGAGGGTTAAGTAGGGGGGGGGATGAGGTCATACACACCCTCATCCACAGCCCAGCCCGCCAACCCAGCATTGAAGCACTTCACACACACGCTTCTCAAACTTTCTCCCAGAATATATATTGCACAGCCATGCATACTTTTTGATTTTTGATTGAAAGATTACTCTGTTACATTTTTCATGTAATAAAATTCAGCAAATTGAACCTGACAGGTCTTGACGATGGGTTGTACATTTTCTTAAGAAATTAGACCCCACAATTAACTGTAATACAAAGAGTCTGCTTGGTTATTGGAAATGACATTAAACACGTGATTTTAACCACTGTGAGCACTCCCAGCTCTGTGGCTGTCTTGGAGACGCGTCCCCGTGCAGGACACCCAGCACGTGCACGTATCTGCCCATATCAGCTATATCATTGCACCAATGCTGTAGCACTCTATCTAGCAAGTAATATGATCAATATACACACGCACAAACACACACACACACACACACGTTCACATGCACACGCACACCCGTAGCCTTGGAACGTCTTGTCCTCAAACTCTGATGCACTTTTGCGCACGTGTGACGCACGACAGCAGTTGCACGGAATGAGACGTCACCCCTCGGAGAGCTTCCAGACGCTGGAGTGCAGGGATCCTGTGGGAGCGGGAATGGGGAGAAGGCCTGCTGGTGTGGTCTGCCTAAACGTGGGGGTCCGCCTAGCCGTGAGAACCCATGCACCCCTCCCCCAGCTCGTCGTTCATCGGGGAGCCTGATAGACGCTGATTCGGGCTCCGACGTTCTCGCCCCGAGATCCGTTTCGCGAGCGCGTGAGACGTGAAACCGGATCACAGCCTGTCAGAATCTCTGGGGCATGGCCCATTTGACCTCTTAAACAAGCAATTAGCGAGCCAAACCGGTGTGTGTGTATGTTTGCGTCGGCTGTGTGCGCGTGCGCACGTGTGTGTGTGTTGGAGTTGCACTCTGCCTCACTCAGTCTAGCCTGATCAAGCCCTCTGCTATCGACGTAATAAACATGGAAATGTGTTGATGTGCACAGTAGTGGTTCTACTTTATGTTGCTTTATGCCGACGATGGTTTATAGCCCAATCTGAGTGCTGTGGTCAGGATGGCACATGATAATGGTGATACAGCACACTCCCAAGTGTTTAAAGTCTCTCTCTCTCTCTCTCTCTGTCGGGGCGCTACAGGGTTCGCCTTCCCCGAGTGGGCCTACAAGCCGGAGTCCAGTCCCGGCTCGCGGCAGATCCAGCTGTGGCATTTCATCCTGGAGCTGCTGCGCAAGGACGAGTACCACGACGTCATCGCCTGGCAGGGCGACTACGGCGAGTTCGTCATCAAGGACCCGGACGAGGTGGCGCGTCTGTGGGGCGCTCGCAAGTGCAAGCCGCAGATGAACTACGACAAGCTGAGCCGCGCCCTCAGGTGAGGCCCCGCCCACCTCCGTCTCCGCCTGGCCACACTTATTGTCCACGTCTCCATCACTCTTCGTCTCTTGCTGTCTCTCTCTCTCTCTGAATCCTACATCTTACAACAACCGTTCTACAACAGCGTTCAACCTGCAGGTATTTAGACTGTAAAACGCAGTAGATAGAACCTGTGAAGCACGGTGTCTAGAATGGGTGGTTAGAACCTGCTATCTAGGTCCCAGTGTGTAGAACTGCTTAGAACCTAATTTGTACAGTAGGACAGTAGCTCCCGTCCTGCTGATCCTGATTGGCAGGGGCTGACAGCAGGGGGGCGGAGCCTGCTCCACACAGTACAACGGAGATTCCCTGTGTGGTGAAGCAGTACATTCCAGCAGTTGTCTGGTGGAGAGCTTTGAAGGCAGCTGGGTCCCGAGAACAGGGAGCGACGATTTGACGCACACGTGCAGTGAAATGTTCCTGCTCTAGCCTAGCAGTACAGGGATCGCACGCCTGAGCGTCTGCGTGTTTGTGAACCAGGGCTTTTCCATCAATAATCTGCAGAGAAGAAGATCCGTCCACAGCTTTGAGGCTGTCACCCAAGTCCAGGAAATCTGCTGCCAAGTCACATTCTTTCTCCTGTCTTGCTACGTTTTTCCTCATCTTTCTCTCTATCTCTCTCTCTCTCTATTTCACCTCTCATTCTTCCTCTCTCTTCACCCCTCCTTATTTCTATCATTCTACCTCCTTTCCTCTGCCTCTTTCTACACCACTCTCGCTCTCTCTCAGTTAAGCACACTGCCCATCTGTTTAAACAGACTCGTAAACGAAGGGCCCTGTAAGAAGGCGGAGTTAAGCTCTTAGCCCCGCCTCCTTCTCTCACTGCACCACAACTCCAGTCTTGGTCCCTCACCTCCCAGAAGCCCTTAGCACTCTCCACTACTGCGGGGAGCGTTTCCGCAGGACTGGCCTGAATGAGCTGTGCAGCTGCCTTCTTCCAGCAAGCAGCCGTCTGGAACTAGCAGCCACAGGAGAGGCATCTCCGCCATATCTATGCCCACGCCGGCCTTCCTGGCGTGATGCTCGGGTGGCGCTCTACCCAAGGCCACGGTGACTTATTAGAAGCTGGGTTAGTGTTCCAGGGTGACCGCAGGCCTCTCTGAGGATCTCTCGCTATCTGTCCTGCACCACCCACTATGCCGCACACCCCGTCCCCTGGCCCTCCCACTGCGATCGAACACACATCCTAGCACGTTTGGACTTTGGGATCGTTTAAGCATGCCTGATGATTCCAGGGTTGAGTCCCTTCGGCGCAGACATCCTGCAGCAAGGCAGATCTTTCAGGTGCTCAGTTTGAAGTACTTGAATGGCTTCGGAGTCGATTGAGTTTGACTGGATGTGTGGAGAGAGGGCGGATCAGGGGGACTTTGGCAACAACAGCTCTCTTTGTTAAGAGGATGATGACAACTGTGTGTGGTTGTGTGTGTGTGTGTGTGTAAGATGGAGAGAGAGCAGAGTGTTCCTGAGGACAGACTTGTATACATCTTATTGTCAAGGGCAGAATGAGTTCTTTATTAGCTCAGAGGGCGGAGGGAGACTCGCGTAGCACACACTCGTGGCACACTCTGACACGCGCGGAAACACACTTACACATACACACACTCACACACACAGTTGTCATCAACCACATACACAAGATGATTATCTACAAGTTCTTAGTAGAACCAATGGATGCATCGATACTCACTATTTGTTTACTACGTTTCTTCAGATACACAAACACACACACACTTCCAGTTTTAGTACTGTGAGCTGACAGTTTTTTCTTTGTTTTCCTGCTTCATTGTGGTGATCGTATCATAATTCTCATAACTCTTTTTGTATAATCTTATATTACTGGGCATAGCTAACATGAATTGTATGGTTCCAGGCAGTTAATGTTACAGACTCCAGCACATCTCCATTATAGGCGACAGGACGTGAAAGGAACCCATGGAAGTGAACCCTAGAGCCGCCCTCGCAAGCTTCTTAGCACCAGAGCTTTCTCACAGCTTTAGATTACAGAATAGGTGAACAACACTCATCAGGAAATGGGAATCCTCTGGTACTTCTGTGACTCTGGTGAAGCCCGCTCCTCTGGTAGTAGATCCACTCTGGTGAAGCCCGCTCCTCTGGTAGTAGATCCACTCTGGTGAAACCTGCTTCTGTGGTAGTAGATCCACTCTGGTGAAGCCCACTTCTGTGGTAGTAGATCCACTCTGGTGAAGGCCGCTCCTCTGGTAGTAGATCCACTCTGGTGAAGCCTGCTTCTGTGGTAGTAGATCCACTCTGGTGAAGCCCACTTCTGTGGTAGTAGATCCACTCTGGTGAAGCGCGCTCCTATGGTATTAGATCCACTCTGGTGAAGCCTGCTCCTCTGGTAGTAGATCCACTCTGGTGAAGCCTGCTCCTCTGGTAGTAGATCCACTCTGGTGAAGCGCGCTCCTATGATAGTAGATCCACTCTGGTGAAGCCTGCTCCTCTGGGCTCTGCTTTCCCTCTCTCTCTCCTGCCTTCTTTCACTTTACTGATGTCACACTATGGGGTGTGGGGGGATATTTTGGTTAGTTAGTTTTAGTTTTTGAGTTTTACTGTTAGTCTGAGAACAGTGTGAGACTCTTTACACCATATTTTGATAGTACGGGGCCAGTACAGAGGTACTGAAAAGATGGGGATATGTGTGTGTTTGGTGTATGTATCTTTGTGTATCTGCTTGTGTGTGTAGATGCACATGTGCATCCAAGTAAGCGTGTGTGCATGTGCGTGTGTGAGTGCGTGTGTATGTGTGTGTGTGTTGCGTGTGTGTGCATGTGTGTGTGCACACATGTGTGTGTGTGTGTGCCTCCACAGTTGTGCATAAGAGAACCTTCTGTGTAGCTAAATGTGGACACCCAAAGAATCCTTCTCTTTTGAAGTCAGGTCAAATGTTGTTCAAAGTGCATGTGTGCCTATGTACCCTTGAGTGTGTGTGTGTGTGTGTGTGTGTGTGTGTGTGCGTGTGTGTATTAGTGTGCATGTGTCAGAGTGAACATAACAAAGGGGAGAAGGTCTTTCGTCTGTGTGTGTGTGCGCGTGTGTGAGTGAGAGAGAGAGAGAGAGAGAGAGGTGGAGCTGGGAGTGAAGCCCAGGTGTGCTGAAGCCTTTGCTTTCATTAGGCATGTGATTATTATTCAGAGATAAATAGGTACATATGGAAATGGTAGAACTCTGTGCTCCCCTCCTCTCTCTCTCTCTCACACACACACACACACACACACACACACACACTCGACTTTGTAGCCCCTGATCTGTCTGAACATTCATGACTCCTCTTAATGACCATAATTGTGTCCCACTATCTCTTTCCCTCTATTTCTCTCCCTCTCTCTCTCACGTGAATTCAAACACACACACACTCACACACACACACACACACACAGTATTGCGGCATCTTCTAAGCTTACAAAAATCCCATGTCAGCATCTTCCTTTAACCCTGCCATTCACACAAATTATTGGCTTGCAAGTCGTGGAGCAGTAGATCAAACAATGTATAGCAGTATGCAGACAGACATATACACATTCTCTCTCTCTCTCTCTCTCTCTCTCTCTCTCTCTTGCTCTCTCTCTCTGTCTCTCTCTCTCTCCCCTCAATGGCCTACTGTAGGATGCAGTGTGTTTGGGGTTAGAGACATGGTTATGTAAAGAGCTGAAGAGGGACACAGGTTAATGTATAGACAGAAACTGAGAGAGGAAATATAAGAGAATTGAGAGAGAATTATATAAGGAGCTCAAGAAAGGGGAACAATTGGATTATATAAACTGAAAATGTCCTCGAAGCTGTCCAGTATCCACAGACACACACACACAACACAGAATCGGTGAAACGGATTTTGTTTTGTACACGGTAAGGACATTCTCAAGTATTGAGCGTCATATTGACCACGTTTGTCTTTTCCCACAGGTATTACTACAACAAGAGGATCCTGCATAAAACTAAAGGAAAGCGCTTTACCTACAAGTTCAACTTCAACAAGCTGGTTCTCGTCAACTACCCCTTCATAGACATGGGGTCATCAGGTACAGGCCGTTCCGTTCTCACACACTCACACTGTGCTGTCTTTTAACCTCCCACACAAACATTACGGCACGCACGTGTGTGAGCCTACTCATTGTGTTCCTACTCCCACGCGGTTGACATGCGCACACGCGCATACTGCATACTGCTTTACCATCTCTCTCTCTCTTTCTCTCTCTCTCTCTCTCCCTTCCCCTGTCTCTCTCTTTTTCTCTTGCTCGCTTTAAAAATTCCTTTCTTTCTCTTGTCTTCCTTTCATCTCTCCCTCCCCAGGAGTGGGTGTACCACAGAGCGCTCCCCCGGTACCTACGGGAGCTGTGACTCATTTCCGCTTCCCCCCTTCCACCCCGTCGGAGGTGCTGTCCCCCAGCGCCGAGGAGCTGCGCAGCCCGGGCGTGTTCGCTGGCGTGGGCCGCCGGCTGGCCCGCGGCTCCGTCTCCGACTGCAGCGACGGCACCTCCGTCAACTCCGAGGTGGACGAGGGTGGCGGCGGCGGCGGCGAGGAGCGAGCCCCGGAAAGGGTCGGCGAGAGGGGTTACCGTGGTGCCGCCCACCCCCGCCTGCCCCACGACGGCATGTTCCGGATGTACGGCGGGGGCGGAGGTCCGAGGAGCCACCGCCCACAAGACGCAGCGGCCCACCGGGTCCACCCAGAGCCGTTGTCGCCCTTCCCCGTCTCGCCCCTGGCCGGGGCCGGAGGCTCAGCCCTGCTGGCCCCGCCTCTATCGCCGGCGCTGTCCATGACGCCGGGCTCTCACCTGCCCTACACGCCGTCGCCCAGCCTGTCGCCCATGCCGGGCTCCATCTTCTCCTTCAACCCCGAGGACATGCAGCGCTACCTGCAGGCCCACACGCAGAGCGTCTACAACTACCACCTCAGCCCTCGCGCCTTCTTCCACTACCCCAACATCGTGGTCCCGCAGCCTCATCGGCCCGACAAGGCCCTTCCTGGGGTCTCCGCCTCCGCCGCCGACCGTGGGCCCGCCGAGCGGCCCTCTGTGCTCGCCCACCAGGCCCCTGGCCACACCCACCCTCACCCGGTCCCCGCCCACCCCCTCACCCTGCCTGATGAGCCCCACCCCTTGCCCTTCAAGTTCAAGCTGCAGCCGCCGCCGGGCCGGCGCCAGCAGCGGGAGGCACAGGGCCGGCAGGCCTCACTCTCTTCCGCCTCCTCGCTGTCCTTCGGCAGTGAGCTGACCTCAGGCGGCGGGGGCTCGGGCCTCCTCTCCACCTCCTCATCCAGCGGCTCCATCAGCAGCGCCGGCCTGCCCAAGATCAAGGTACCGACCACGGTGACAGTCGTTCTTAACAAAAGTCCTTAATCTGTAAAAGCCGACACACGGAACACGCGTTCTGTTCTCTTGCACGCTCTTCTTTGTTACCCCTGTGTCTTTAACCTCCACCATTACTACGCAGGTGGAGCCCATCTCTGATATTGAATCGGAAGAGGAGGTGGAAGTCACTGACATCAGCGACGAGGATGTGGACGAGCGCGACGACGAAACCAGCCCCTTCGCCTCCCACCGCCTCTACCGCCACCACCACCGCCTCCATCAGCACCACCACCACAACCACCATCCTCACATCTTCAGGCGCCAGTCCAATGGCACGGTCGCCCCCACCTTCCCCTACGACGATCTGGAGGAGGACGTCTTCAAAGCCCCCGCCCCGCCCTCACTCTTCGGCCCTCCCCTGTCCTCGCCCCGCGGCAGCCCCGTGGTGAAGACTGAGCCTGGCACACCCCCTGCACTGGGTGGCCCCATCCCCAGCCCCGCTCCAAGCCCCGCCTCCGTCGGAGCCCAGTGCATCCCCCTGAAGCTGCG
Source organism: Brachyhypopomus occidentalis (assembly GCA_020368025.1). Classification (NCBI taxonomy): domain Eukaryota; kingdom Metazoa; phylum Chordata; class Actinopteri; order Gymnotiformes; family Hypopomidae; genus Brachyhypopomus; species Brachyhypopomus occidentalis. Next base: position 938,419 of record JAGXOD010000136.1, read on the forward strand.
CTTCAAGCGACGCTGGGATCAGGAGCAGCACACGGAGGAGGAGGAGGACAAGAAGGTGCGGGGAGGGGAGGAGAGGGACGGCGAGCGGGCGGAGGGTGGCGCCACGCCCCCTCATGGCCAGCGCAAGATTACCACGGAGCTGCATCGTGCTACCGCCCAGCTGTCCCTGGAAAACAAGGACTGCTGACGACCACGGAGGGAGCTCCGCCCCTAAAACGAGGGATCGCACGCCCACGAGACTCCAGACACTCGTGTAAGAGAACGATGACACTGACAGAGGAACACACCAGCTCTCCAATCAGGCACGCACACCTAAACGGCAGCCCGGAGCTGAAAACTGACTAGTGCCTCCAGCCACACACCCTCCACCACCACCACCACCACCACCACCACCACCTCTGGACATGCTTCTACCAGCATACACATTGCTACATCTAATGATGACCATAACTTGGAAGGAACGAGACATACGCACAGACACACACACACAAACATTGACCCTCAGGAGTCTTTGACCTTTGTGAAAGGGATTTTTATTCAGTGAAGTGCCTGCAGGCGAATCCGTCCACCCCCCCAGAGGAAGAGACGGGAGCCGCTTGTGCACGTCCGTCGTCAGACTGGCCAGCGCTCAGACCAGAGTCACTGCACTTCTCGTCCTGTCACACCGACTGGTGGAGATGCTCTATAAGCTGTGCTATAGATACACATAACCAGCCTGGCCAAATCCCTCAGGGATCCTACACATGCACACACACACAGACACACACACACACACACACACACACACAGATAATCCCCAGCTGTCACCTGTATGAAGCTTGACCTGGACTCTTTCCGGAAATAGAAGTGTTCAGAATGCTTCAGAATGTTGATTTATAACCATGATCGTTGTTCTGTGATCATTTTGGGAAAACAAGCCCAGATTGTTGCAAGTGTGTGTGTGTGTGTGTGTGTGTGTAAGTGATCCTTCTGTATGCAAGTTCTCAGGATTTCTCTTCTCTTTATCTAAACCAGTTCACCTCTCCCTCCCTCCCTCTCTCCTTCTCTTTTCCTCACACTTTCTAACTCTTTCTGTGCCTCTTTTTGCCCCCCCACCCCCCCCCTCTATGGGACCACATCTGATACTGTTGTATTTAATCCTTGTATTGTCCTGAAAGAACTCAGGCCCACAGTTCAAGAGCCCTGCCACCTCACCCCGTCCATGGGTAAATGAAGGCGGAGCTTCACATCTGAACACGCCTCCCGTGCCCTGTGTGGACGCCCCACTCCGCTCGCCATGCAGCTGATTTGTGTCGTGACCTCTCTGCTCTGTGACTCCTTCTCCTGACCAGGGTGCTTCCCCCAACACACACACTCCAAGCCATTAACGACATGAGGCGCTACTGGGATTGGACCCAGCGCAGGGCCAGGCTTTACTGTCATGAGGCGCTACTGGGATTGGACCCAGCGCAGGGCCAGGCTTTACTGTCATGAGGCGCTACTGGGATTGGACCCAGCGCAGGGCCAGGCTTTACTGTCATGAGGCCTTGAAGCGTGTAGGTGTTGTTACTGTGGTGAGAAGCCGTGTTTAAAAGGAACACCGTGTGCTTTCACCCTGTTGGTGTAAACAGTTGCGCAGCAGTGACTAAACACAGGGCAGCGTTTGGCCAGACGTCCTTGCTCCGCCCATCCAGGCACACTAGGTGGGAATCCCACGCCCGCCCCGCCCGGCTGCACTAGGGCCCAAGGCTTCACGCCCTCTGCGCTTGTTGATGGGCAAACTTTCATCACCAGCATGGCAGATCTTGTAATCCTCATAAACCTCCTGGCGAAACTGGGAAGTTGTGGGAAGTTTTTTTGCCAGTTTGTGGAGTAAGATGCACCTGATTCATACGTCCTACACACTAACTTAGGTTTAATATAGCAGTATGAGGCCAGAATTTAACCTGTCACCCACTGCCTCTTTGCATGTTGAGAGGGAAAGGATGGAGACACACTCTAACTATCCTGTTATATTTACAGGACTGTGGTTGATGGCTATATATATTGTAAGCTGCAATTGTGAATCTATAGCGTTAAATAATATTATAATATGAAATAATGAATCTGTTTCGAAAGAGACTTTGATTTGAAAGGACTGGAGCCTTTTCTTGGCTTCCTCGTGTATTTGTGGTAGGAAGATGTTTTTTAGCCTTTTTTTATATGTGTGTATGACAAAGAAACGGGGTCAAAGAGCAAAAGACAAAATCATACAGAACATTCTAGAAGGACACAGAAGCAGATCTCTGGACCTCATCTGATGCAAGTTCTTTCAACCGCTATGCTCTTCTACATGTCAGCTGTGTGTGTGTGTGTGTGTGTGTGTGTGTTGTTTGTTTGTTTGTCTGTTTTATCTGTTTGTTCCCCTACAAACAGCTTAAAATTCTGCGTTGTGGGCCTCACGAAGGAGAGAACACTCAAGCACAACGTTGGATTAGAGACTCGGTCAGAGGGCCAATCAGGTCTAGGGGAGAGGGTGGAGCATGTACCCCACCTGCAGGAAGAGGAAGTCGAGCAATGTCACAGATCCTATTGGGCATATTGTTCACACTGTACAGTATTTAAATGTTAACGGAACTGGCAACCTCGATGGCAACACTTCTCACGCCCTCTGTCCTTCCCACCTTTCATGTACTCTGTATGTAACAGATAGTTGCCTTACTCCCTCTTCAACCAATCAGCTTCTCCCTTGACATTTATCCCACCCAGGAGCCCCACCCACTTTTCTGACCAGCCGAATGATGATTCGCTAGCGCATCGGTTTCTCACCGGGACTGAGATGTGGGGCTCTGCGCAGGCTGATCGTTTTGAAGGAGTAAGACCTCACTGACTCAGTAATGTCAGCTGCTACCGGGCTGTTGGGCCAGGGGGTGGGGCCAGGGGGGTGGGCCAGGACTTGAGCGCCTTCATTTCTCCATAATGTCTTTTATTTTCCTTCTGATGTCAAAGTTGCTGGTTATCATAATTATCATTATTCACCTTTTTTAGTGGTGAATTATTTTTCCTCATGTTGTAGTCATAAGTTCGTCACTGAAAAGATCCGTTCGAGAGTGTCCCTCCCATTATCCCAACCACATGTTATAAATGTAACATTTAAAATGTTTTACCTTTGTAAAATAACTAAAAACTGTAATTATATTTCAGGCTGTTATCATGGAGACAGACGCTATTGGAGGTGGGGGTGGGGGGGCAGGATGTGCATACGATTTTAACTCCAGTCACTTCATGTTATTGTTATTTTGTAATGTTACTCTTCTTTTGAGCTCTTGCATTTCTTTTTCATTTGTGGGATTACTTAATTTGAAAATGAATTGTACTGCTTTACTGTGTAATAGTCTCTATCCGTATCTTTCTTCTCTCTTCATGTCTGTGGTTTCACAGCTCATAATGACAGGTTGAGTTTTAATAACAATGTAACGTTTTATTCTTCTTTCATTCGTTTTTTTGTGTTGTTTTAAACGTAAGCAGGGTTAATTAAACTGGTTAATACCACCTGATCAATCTGTGTCTTGTGGCTTTTTGAAACATGTGTCTTGTGTTTTTGTTTTTTTGTTTGTTTGTGTGTCTGTGTGCGCGAGTGCTCAGCCACATTAGACACAGAGGCCACTTCCCTTGGTTCTCTCGTTCAGGGCGAGGTTTTCCTTGAAATGTGCCATGTCTTTGCTCAGCTTCTCGGAGCTGTCCACAGGGCCACCACATCCGCCCCGTGGGGCCACACTGCACCCTGCACAAGCAGGGCAGGGCTGAGCAGCTGGCAGGCAGGTGCGCACTGCCTGCACACTTAAGTGCATACAGAAGAGGAGGAAGTGGAACAGAGACAGGAAGTGGAATAGAGACTGACAGACAGGATCAAAGGGAAAAAAGGACAATACAAGGACAATGAATTATAGAAAAGAAAAAGGAATTGACCAAAGGAATTTGACACCTTCCCGTCGTTAACTTCTTTATAATGACCTATTATCTCCCCCTGGTGTTTGTATAGAGGAACTGCAGGCAGGGACTGTCGGTACATTCAGTAGGTCACTAACTAGAAAAACAATGTTTATTTTACCGTCTTTTGAAATGTATTCATGAACCATTAGGCCAAGGCTATTTCACTTTTTTTAATATGTATGATAAATTAGTAGATTACCATTATCGTTGTTATATTGGTTATCTATCTGGTTATCTGTGGTTATCCAATTGGTTATCTATCTGTGGTTATCCAATTGGTTATCTATCTGTGGTTATCCAATTGGTTATCTATCTGTGGTTATCTATCTGTGGTTATCCAATTGGTTATCTATCAATTGGTTATCTATCTGTGGTTATCCAATTGGTTATCTATCTGTGGTTATCTATCTGTGGTTATCCAATTGGTTATCTATCTGTGGTTATCTATCTGTGGTTATCCAATTGGTTATCTATCTGTGGTTATCTATCTGTGGTTATCCAATTGGTTATCTATCTGTGGTTATCTATCTGTGGTTATCCAATTGGTTATCTATCTGTGGTTATCCAATTGGTTATCTATCTGTGCACTCACAGCACACACAACCATAACACGTGTTTATAAGTGGATGTATCGGCTCCCTTATTGTAGACACACATGTAATGTAATCAGTCAACAAAGTTGAGATTGCTGTTGTCAGTGGATTATCTGTCCTGCCAACAGAGCCAGATTAATCAGAATAACCGTTCACACTGGATTAATGCTGATTAAACTGACTGCTCCAGTTCTGTTGTGCATGATCTGCCAGTTTTTTTCTCACTATTATCCCTCTCCCCCCTTTTGCCTCATTACTTGTCTGTCATCTCTTTTTTTTCTCCCTTCATTTGTCAGTCCTGTCACTGTCTGTCTTTTTAGGAGGCGTTAAAGCTGGTCAGATACCCCAGAGTTCCCTGCGGTGGGGGACGGATCCGTGACAGTTCAGTGACATGACACTGCTTTGCTGAAAGAGAGGGGCTGTCGTCATAGTGAGGGTCAGGTCAAAGGGCGAGATCCCAGCAAGGAGGTGGTGCTAATGTGGTATTTCAGTGTGGTGTCACAATAGGCTGAATCACTATTTCATGATAGTGAGAAAGTTCTGGAACCTCTCACTTTTCTCCTCATTTCTCTCCTTTTTTGTTGTTTAAAATAAGCAAAGTCCTTTGGAACTTGAATGAGGAGATAAAGAACCTGCACTAAATGCAACAGTGATAACTCATAACCTTTCAAAATGCTGCTGGTTATAAACTACCAAGGTGAACTTCAGGAAGCAATTTTCTCTCACAGTTACTAGAAAACAGCGCATACATGCAAAACCAGAGTCCTGTGACACTCTCCACTATCACTCCCAGCTGTATGGGACTTCTTTGACCTTCATTTTCAGATTGGTTTTCTCTGCATGTGGATGCTAATTTAAGAAAGAAATTGCTTCATTTCACTATCACTAAATGAGAGTTCCTGCGTCGTTTATTAAAATATTGAACATCCCTGGTGAACAATGTGATATGCGACCACCAGGTGGCGCCTACGGTCAAGCCTGATGGTGCGTGACAGGCTACAACAGATTATGTAACGGTTACTATGTAACTTTGAAAAAGTGCTTCATATGTTTGTACGGGGCATGTGCGTCTGTGTAAGTATATGTATGTTACAGTAAGTGCATGTGTGTTATATGCTATGTGCAATGCATTCTCTAAATACTTTTTTGTCAAAAATATACTTAAAAGTATTACAAGTTCTCATAAGGTAATTTCACTTGCACTTGCTAGTCATATTGCAGAATATCATGGAACTTCCCTTATATGACGGTATTTATCGCTCACTAGCCAGTAGCATTGTACTATTTGTCAAGCACGGGGTTAAACAAGTACGCCAAGCCACGCCCCTACCATCCAGCTGGTGGCAACATGCATGATGACTTCACCGCTGCGCATGGTCATTGGCTCTCGGACGTAGACCATCTCGCCAATCGTAGGTCGACAAGATGACGTCAACAAAAACGCCAGTTAAGCTTGTATAGAGGAGGCGGGGCAAGGCAATGCCAACGTCAGAGACAACTGAAGTACGCGCTGTGATTGGCTGTTGGATACGAGGTGAGGGTCTGTTGCTGAGAGAAAAGAGAGCAAGACTAGAAAAAAATGAGAGCAAGGAGGAGAAAGAAAGTCGACTGATTTCGGTGTCTCTATTACTCAGAACCATAGTAGTTTTAGAGGCACGGGCAGGCTCCTACACGCTTTTGGATGGGTGCTTTTTTCCTTTCACTGCATTCCCTTTAGCACTCTGCACATACAAAGCTTTCACAACTCACTGGTATTAAATTGCGGCAGATAGCATAAAAGTCTCATGCTAATGTAGAACTATACACTTTAAAGAATGGTCTTTATCTCAGTCCAAAGGATCCAGAGTTTGGTACACTAACTGTCTGGGCATGGAGTGCTGCGCTGTCGGCTGGGGTAAACATGCCCCGTTATTAAGGAGAGGAGGCTCGTGTTGTGTCATTGGCTAACGCTACTTCAACACCTCCCAAGTACCCGCCTACACTCTGTTCCTATGGTTCCCAGTGCTCTAATTGGATACTGTAAACTTCTTGAGAGAAGGCCGGCTGAAATTTCTATTTGCTTATACTGTATGTCAATAATCTCTACTTTGACAACTTGGACCGCCCTCTAGTTTGTCCGTTTATGCCTATAGGCTACTGTATCTGTCTGCGAGCTCTGATTGGTCAGACTAGCCAGCTGTTAGTGGTTCATTCACCATTTTGTGACTGTAGTGGAAAAGGGACGCGGATAGTTTTTTAATCCCTATCTGAGTTCCTGTGGGGAGAAAGAGATGTTTAAGGCTGAACTACAAAGTTAAATCCCTGATAGACAAGATCTATGGACGGCCGTTGGATGCTACAAATTATCGCACAAGACACCTCGGCTGCAGTTTGCACCGTAAATCTTTCGGTTGCCACCTATTTCTGTATTTGGGTGAGTTGTGATGACTAAAAAGCAAACTATCGATATGTCGTTTATTACCGGCTACCGATCAGTCCTACCGACTGAGTGTGTAAACGAAAGGGAAAGGAAAACACCTCACCAAATCTCATGGAAGGGAAAAGAGCAAAGGAGGGGGTGGGGATGCAGTTTAAACTTTGTTAAATGTTTAACGCCGGTATTACACGCAAGTTTTTAGGTTATCGGTTTGCGAGGATTTTTCTTTCCGTCATTGTCATATGTCCTGTGCAACTTGTGACATGCATAGTTACTGCACGCTGGCTACTCAAGCTTAGCGTTGCGCGCTAGAAGCACTACGCGGTTTTACCCTCGACTTGGGTTGTCTACACTATTACTATGCATAAACGCAATGGCGCCAATTGCTAATTAATTATGCCTATCAAATGTACACTTACTCTAGCGCGGAGCACTGTCATCATCAATAGTTCTCATGACCTATTCCGGAACGGTGCGTAACATCATTTGCAACTTTACTACGTGCACGCTGTGTCGAGTACAAATCCGCTGGGAACTGTTTTGTGCAAACTAAATCAAGTTTTAAAAATCGATGGGAGTAGCTGGTTTCACATATTTAAAGATTTTCCTAATTCTCTTTCCACCGGAGATACGATGGTTTATACGTTGAACGATTCTGGATTTCCCTAGACACAGCACTGTTCTCGTGACATTGTGAGGCACGAGTACTACGACGGTTTCGTGCGCATTCTGACGGTTCAGTTGTTGATATAAAATGTCTTGCCATTAATGTAGATGGAATAATCCCTTTTCTATCAGTAGAAACAACTGTAAACAGCAGATGACCTCAAAGGTCTTCTTAAAGTACCGTTTTTCAAATACTTTTAATCCGGCCTGTAATAGAAAAGTATCACTCAGTTATATTCATGCATTTTACTGGGGTTGTCAGTATGCATTTCAAACATTTCCCCTACCATTTAAAAAAAATATTTCCCAGGTTGTCATGTAAATATGCTCTCTGAAATTCATGCATTCTGCAGTTATTAGTGCCTCCATGATGATGGCTTGCTCTGCTCGCATTAAGAGGCACTGAGGAGTTCTTTTTTCATCAGGTGCAGTTTTTCACTCTGCGCTGCTTCACTAATGGAAGGGGGCCTGTCCTTTTAGCCCTGTGCACCTTCCTGGGTTGGTGAGATTAAGAACCAATACGTGTCCATCTCCGACGGCCGCTGTTGAGTCATGGTGGTCGGGAGAGGCGTTGTCGAAAGTGCAGGTGGCACTGCTGCTCAGCTACGTCACACACAGTCCATACAGCCTCTGTGTCTGTCCACACTCCTCCATGGGTGACGCTTGCTTAAAAAAGGAAACAAAATTGCAGCTCGCTAAAAACGCTCAGGAGGCTCCTCGGGAGGCTGTGCAGCTTCAGAGAGGGGGCGCCGAGATTCGCCCACAACATCAGACGTTTGGCCCCTGCCCGTGGTGTACACTTCCCCGCTCCTGAACTGCCTGTACGTTTTTCTATATTTGCTTTTTTTTTGTTGTTGTTGTTGTACATACGCGAAGGCATTGGCACCCCGGTGACCTGTTTTTAGTCTACCATCGGGGGGTAACCGATGGGCATTGTGCAGAGGAGTGTTGGAGAGGGGGTTTTGGGGCGTCCATGCAGGCCTTGATGCAACGCTCCGTCACTGCTGGTGGTGCAGACCAGTGTCCTGCTGACTACCCCAAACGTGGGTTCGGCGACTGCAGTGTGTCTCGCTCCCCGACACCGATGCATGTCCGCTACACACACTCAGCCCCATTCTACGCAACTACCTGATATGCCAGCATCGGTTCGGATGTTGTGTAACACAGGGTTGAGTGTCTGTGATTTTAGTGATCAAATGTCCCCGTGTTTTTAAGGTGTGTGTGTGTGACGGTGCAGTCAGGCGGTGCACTATCACACTCGTTCTTCGCCTCGGTGCTCTGGCACTGTAGACGGTTGGCACAGTGGTATCACAGTTCTGTGAACATCTTCATATGTCGGCTTGAACCATCCAAGTGTTTGTGAAACGTTTTAGTAAGAACAATCTTTAAACGCAGTGTGTGAGTGTGTGTGTGTGTGTGTGTGTGTGTGAGAGAGAGAGAGAGTGGGAGGGATGCATTACTGCAGCATGATGTGCTATCACTAGCCTTGTGTGAGAGAGTTATGAAAAGTTTTGTGATATTAGACCTGTTTGTCAAAATAAAAAGCCTCTCATGTCCAATACCAGAATACTAACATGTACTAACATGTTTGTTAAACAGCATTTATAACCTTTTACGCATTATCCTTAATGCATATTATTCAGTAACTACTGTGAGTTATTCAATAACCACAAACTAATAGAGCAGGGACATAGTTATTAGATTGAGGAATGAGTTTTGATCCACTGGCAAGTTATTGGAGTTTAGAAAACTTGTTTTATTAATCTTCATCCTGAATAAACCATATGTTGTTTTTGTTTTTAGGTTTCTGTTTATTTTTGTTTGTTTATTTGTTTGTTTTGTGTGGGGTGTGGGGGGGGGGGCGAGCTTGATTAATGAGAAGGTAAGAGAAATGTCCTAGCTTCAATCCCAGTGTAGGTTAGCTCTGTCCATAAGCACTTTACTTCTTGTTAGTTTTATTTTAAGTGCTTTTAATGTTGAACACAATGATCACAAAGGTACAGTTTAGTTTACATTATAATGGGCTATGATCTCTCCAGTCTGCTGTGCGTGTGTGTGTTTATGTTTGTGCATATGTGTGTGTGAGTGTGTCTTGTCTTGGGAGTATGACCAACTGTCCCCAAAATTATATGAAAACATGAATATTTTAAGATTAATGGAATAATCGACTGGTTCCCTTGAGGGAACTTATATACATATATATATATGGTTGGGGTTTAGATTTAGGTGTGGGTATAGCATTATTTTGTTTCAGTCAATGAAAATACCCCACAAAGGTAGTAACAGGAGACGGCATGCATGAGAGAGAGACAGAGAGAGAGAGAGAGAGAGAGAAAGTGTGTGTGTGTGTGTGTGTGTGTGTGTGTGCATGTGCACGCCGATACCATCATACGTACATATGGCTGAGGTCAGGGATTTTTATATGTATAGATTCTTCACAAGCTTAGAGTCGTCTGGCATTCCACACACGAAGCTCACAGCTTGTGCTGTCTGTCAGTTTGCTGATAAAACGTCCGTGCTGTTAGAGCCGTCATAGGAGGACACATCTGACCTTGCATCAGCTAGTGATTACAAAACAATCTTTGTGTTACTTTATCATAATAACTAGAACAATATGCATTGTAACATATTCATAATAGAATGATAATAGAACTGGCTGTATGCTAATATACTGTATGGTTTACCTGAACAAAAAGAATAATCAATGGCAGATGTCAAACTATATACTAAAAGCCATTCGCATTATTTTGTCCTATGCATTTAAAAAATATTAGTGTCATGTTTGGAAAAAATACTATTGAAAGGTATCCTCTGTTTAAATATTGTATTTCTATTTATATTTTGCTTTGGACACTCAAAAAATACTGGCCTCATTTCGTCATTCAAACGATTAGATGTCAGGCAAGTTCATGCAGCAATTAGTGTTCCAAATGCTGACTGGGGCTGATAGGAGGCCTATTTGTGAACGTGCGTTTAATCTGCTTGTTTCTCTTATCGGTGGGGAGTGGGGCTATTCGCTCACCCCCTAACTTGCACCCACAGCCACCTGCCACCTCGTTAGGCACCTCTCTCTGTTATCCGCATTTTAGAGATGCCTGATCCGGCTGTCGTCATGCACGGTTGGAGAGTCACCCTCGATCCTGTTTGTCACTGGTCAGATTTGGACCGAGAGACCACCACTGGCGATATATGATTTTACTGGGCCACCCCCAGTGCAGCAGCCACACTGGTAATAACAGTGTTGTGTGTGTTGTGCTGTGAAGCTCTCAGGCCGCAGTGGTGCTGGAGTCTTTACACACGTCTGTAAACAAGTCCAACAGCAGGCCTGTGCAAGGAACTGAACACTGATACAGGGCTGGAGAACAGCTTATCTGAACACTGGTACAGGGTTGGAGAACAGCTAACGAAACACTGATACAGGGCTGGAGGCTGGAGAACAGCTTATCTGAACACTGGTACAGGGTTGGAGAACAGCTAAGGGCTGGAGAACAGCTTAAACACTGATACAGGGCTGGAGAACAGCTTATCTGAACACTGGTACAGGGTTGGAGAACAGCTAACGAAACACTGATACAGGGCTGGAGAACAGCTTATCTGAACACTGGTACAGGGTTGATACAGGGAGAACACTGGTACAGGGTTGGAGAACAGCTAACGAAACACTGATACAGGGCTGGAGAACAGCTTATCTGAACACTGGTACAGGGTTGGAGAACAGCTAACGAAACACTGATACAGGGCTGGAGAACAGCTTATCTGAACACTGGTACAGGGTTGGAGAACAGCTAACTGAACACTGATTCAGGGCAGGGCACGAGGACAGCTAACTGAACACTGATACAGGGCACGAGAACAGCTAACCGACCACTGATACAGGGCAATAGAACAGATAACTGTACACTGATACAGGGCACGAGAACAGCTAACTGAACACTGATGAAGGGCTGGAGAACAGCTAACTGATTACTGCTACAGGGCAGGTGTATAGCTAATGAACGAATGATAAAGGGCAGAATAAATAAATGTTTCAGTTTGAGGCACATTAGATTGTGAGCTGCCTAATTGTTTCTAATGTTAAAGAGAACATAAAGTCAGGTTGTACTATGTCATCATTATGAATGTTTATATCTTACAATGATTACTGAATAGATTGTAATGGCATTAACCTCCTTAGGATCTAGAATTATTTTAATGTAGAATATGTTGCCTTTTACTAGAATATTACAGAATGCTTTTTTGATGTTGATGGCAGGGTGTCAGACTTAATAATAAGTTTAAATAGTATTAAAAAACATATAGTTAGAAGTCACAAAATTAGAAATAGTTAATATTTAATTATAGTTAAATAATAGTTAATTAGTCTAATAGTTAAAAAGCAATCCAAACATTAGTAGCATTGTTTGTATCCTAAGTAACCTCTCTAAATGTAACCAATAGTCACGTAATGAACACAAAAGGTTCACTGCAGTCAACAGTATCAACTGTCATATTAACACTTTTTGAAAACATGTTTCAGGGCTCTGTAAAGACTTTTCTAAATGTCTGAGGATATTGTCTCATTTCAGTTGTGAAACCTGTATTAATAGGCTCCCTTTGTTGAAGCATCTGTTGTATCTGTTGTGCTGTACCGTACTTGAACTTCTCTTTTTGGACTTTTCAGTATTATGTGTGTTCCAGTAGATCCTCAGTATAGTTTCAGTATTATACAGGGTGTTCCAGTAGATCAGTTTCAGTATTATCCTGTGTGTTCCAGAAGATCCTCAGTACAGTTTCAGTATTATACAGTGTGTTCCAGTAGATCAGTTTCAGTATTATACAGGATGTTCCAGTAGATCCTCAGTACAGTTTCAGTATTATACAGTGTGTTCCTAGTAGATCAGTTTCAGTATTATCCTGTGTGTTCCAGTAGATCCTCAGTACAGTTTCAGTATTTCTGTGTGTTCCAGTAGATCCTCAGTACAGTTTCAGTATTATACAGTGTGTTCCAGTAGATCCTAAGTCCAATTTCAGTATTTTACAGTGTGTTGCAGTAGATCAGTTTCAGTATTATCATGTGTGTTCCAGTAGATCCTCAGTACAGTTTCAGTATTTCTGTGTGTTCCAGTAGATCCTCAGTACAGTTTCAGTATTATCTGTGTGTTCCAGTAGAGCCTCAATATAGTTTCAGTATTTCTGTGTGTTCCAGTGGAGCCCCAGTATAGTTTCAGTATTTTCTGTGTGTTTCAGTGGAGCCTCAGTATAGTTTCAGTATTATCTTGTGTGTTCCCTGGAATTCCTTGGTAGAGGAATTTATTTTATGCTGGTCATATCCTGCAGTTCACCTCTGCTACTGGAACTTAAGTAGCAGAGGTCTGTGGGAACTTAACCCATTTGGACCAGCTGACTACAAATTACATGTATTCATGCTTCCAGTATTCCATATTACAAGAGACAGGCTTTAGCATTGGACAGCTACAGTGAGAGCTGAGACAGGAAACATAACCCAGTGAGTTATACCACATCTGTTTAAAACAGAGGATCCACTCATTACTACTGTGTACTCTTCCTCAGAAGGACGTGTGAGTTTTGTGATGTTGACTTGTGTATGTGTAGTAAAGAGCAAGTTAACTCTCAGTGGAGAACTGCTGGGACAAAGCAGTCTAATTTTAACTCTAACCACATATACACAGAAACTATGAGGAACTAAACCAAGCTGAGGTGGTGTGTAAATAAGGTGCACTTTTTATATATTTTTTCTTATTCTTTTATATTGTTTAAATCCCAAACTTATTAGGTATTATTGAAATGTGCACTAGGTATTATGTGATATTCTAATCTACAAGTGTGCAAGAAGAAATTACAAATAAGCAGTGATGAAGCTGTAAGAGTGATGTCTGTCTCCAAATAACTATATAGGGATATCCAGATTCTCATCTAACAAGCATCTTGGACAGGAAATGTTGTGGGTGTTTCTGTACGTGCATATGCGTGTGTTTCTGGGTTGGTATTCTAGTAAATGTGAGGACTTTCCAAGCTTCCGATTTTTCACGATTTTTGGGAGGCTGCTTGCCAGCTATGCTTTTGCCGATACGTGTGTGTGTGTGTGTGTGTGTGTGTGAGAGAGAGAGAGAGTGTGTGAGAGAGAAACAGAGAGGAAGAATATAAGTGAGAATTTCCATTTGTGCAATACATGAAACGTTGAATTATGTACATACATATTTTTTTATGTACATACATATTTGTCTGCAATTTATGACACAAAATTGACATTTGCATTCATAAAGTCAACTTGATAAAAACTGGGAAAAACAGGACTTTGAGTGTCATTTTTAATAAACCCCAGCTCAATGTACACTCCTACAAAGCGATTCGCTATTTAGTCTAGAGGGCTGGAGAACAGCTAGTCATAGACAGAGACTAGTGATCATTTAAAAAATGTATCAGGTATGTATTCTGTCCAATATAAACACCCCCATGTATGGCTGAATGTGTATTCTCTGAAATCTTCATATTTTCATACTGATATGGCTAGAAGGTATATTGTAATATAAATGATCCAAACTATATCTGCCCTTGAGCCTTGTTGTTGCATTCCTTTGTTTTTGCAGTTCATGACCTTGCTAACGAGGTGTTAACCTCAGAGAGGTCTTGCAGATTCTCTAGAGATTTGCAGTGTCAAAGAATGTTCTCAGATGGACCAGAATTCCCTGAAAAGTCCAGCAGGCCAATAATCCAACAAACAAAACAAAAACTGAACATATAACAACATTTCTAATTTAAAAGTACAAATGGAATGTTAATTTACTTAATGGAATGTCATAACATTTGCTACTGACTTAACTGCTTGTCATCATGGTCTGCTTTAATGCCTTCAAATGTTGTGACATACAATGACCAGTAATGATAAGTAATTAATGTTATTACTGGACAGATAGAGTAACAGTAATCAGACTGAGCTGATTTGACCTCATCTTCTGTCAATAATTGTGACAGTAAACAGTGATTTTTGTGTATTTGCATGTGGTGGTGTTGTACTCATTTGCATGTGGACTGTGGTCTGCATATCGGTGCAGTGCATTATTTGTCAGTGTTGTCAGTGTTATCATTAAAATAATGTGTCCTGTACCCTAAGGTCATAGCCATCTTTTTGTATTGTTTGTTGCATTTAAAAAAAATAGGATGCTAATTGTTTGTTGATTGTTAGGTTATTTCAACAGAGCAACCAGTTAACTAAAATGACATTCCTAACAAAGAGGTTGGGTATCCACTTCTAATCAGATTGGTCACACATACAAAATCATCTGGATTTAAAGCTTTATTGTTATAAAATATAAAGTTATAAGTTACTTAAGCAAGTCTTTAAGTGAGATTGACAATCTATTGATCTTCTGACCTCTAAAGCAAGCTAAAAATTTAAAATAAATGAAAACACCTAGTTGATGTGTATAGTCTTTTTACCTTCTACCACTGTCTGTTAGTCCATGCACTGTAAACATTCTACAGCTAGTCGAATCTAGCTCCTTTAAGACATCCAGGATTTAAAATAAATGTAACTGATCCACTGTCAACCTGTTTGTTTCTGTCTTTTAGAAATATATGCTCAGATATGTTTTCTTCTTCTTGTTACAGCAATTAGAAACAGCAACAAAACAACCCTGAATGAGCCAACCAAAGAATAAGAAGGATAGATGTGTGAAGGACCCATAGCAGAAAGAAGAGAAATCAACAAACTGAAAAGACAAATAAAGTAAAACATGAGACCTCCCAAGAAACAGAGAGGACGCTCTCCTTTGTCCACTCGGGCAAAAAGTGGGAGAAAGCGAGGGGACAAACATAGCAAGCCGTCCCAGGTCACACCTGCTACTGTCTCATCCCGTAAACATTCTCCATCCAAGGTTGACAGCTCTGAAGGGAAAAACGGCAGTAGGAATTCCACTCCAATCAGGGAGGGGCTAAAGGACCAGATAAAAGGACTATCTGTGGAGGTAGACCATGCTGAGCAGGTTGTCGTCAGGGTCAATAAAATGACTAGCCCTAAAAACACTAGCTCAAACATTCACAACAATCCCATGCATAACATGTTGAACAGTACAGCTAGTACTCACACAATCAATACAGCAAGCAACACAAACATGGCAGTCAACACCTCAAACAAAAGCAATTCAGTCAGCACCAACCACAGTCCCACCACACCCTCCAGTCGAAAAACAGCTACCTTCAAAGCCAGAGTACCCAAGAAAAAGTATATGTATGAACATGGAGTTGTCAGTACCTCTCCTATTAGTCTAACCCCTCTGCCTTTACCTGCACATAACAACCACCCCAGTACACTTTGTAAACCCAATTCTACCAGCATCCACTCCATAGTCAGTAGTGCTATAATAAATAAAGAAGATAGTGTAATGTCTGCTAATATAAATAGTAAAGGATTAGCAGGCAGTGAGGAAAGCACAGAACCCTCAAAACTGAATTGCACATCTAAGAGAGAGCTTGTCAAAGATGATGTGCCACCCGAAGGTGGCAGGGTGATAGCACAAGTGGTATCAGATGCACATGGATATTGCACCCCAAGTTCAGTTCGTTCATCATCCACAGACACAGCCAGTGAACTCTCTCCAGATGTGGAGGTGCTGGAGCCCTCTAATGTGCACTCAAATATAGGGTTTCCCTCAAGTATACCAAGATGTGCACCAACAAAGACCTCTACCATGTCTCCGCACCTCACTTCTGTCAACCATCAAATTAAGCAAGAAGGCTTTTCAGGAATAGCTGAAGCACTGGCTAAGGGACTTAAGAATCAGCGAGTGCTAGCTCGACATCGACGAACAAAAGATAGGGCAGAGGGAGAAGAGCCAGTCAAGGAGTGTATGTTCATCTGCGGTGTAGTGCGAGGAGCTACTAAAGAGCAGTTAAATGTGGGGCTGCAGATTAATGGGGAGGAGGCCCAGATTTTGTTCCCATTCCATACATTGATAAGCCACCCACACCAAACCATTGACCTCATCTTAGATGCCCCTCCACCAGGAAATGACCCTGTGGAAGTTGGGACGCGCGTTTGTGTGCCTTATGGAGAAGATAAGGGGAAGGTGTGGTACAGGGAAGGAGTAGTGTCTCAGGTGGAGGCCAATCATGCCATTGCTTGCCCCTACAGAGTGCTATTGCAGGAAGAGCAGAATGACAATTTGGCAGGAACCAACGGAGAGGAAGGGCAGCTGAGAACTGGCATTCAGGCTGTGTGGGTCTCTCGACAGAACCTGCGACTCCTTGTCCCACCTTGGGAAGGGGATGTGCAAGAGGGTGAACAGGAAAGAGGGAGAGAAGAAAGAGAAAGGAGGGAGGACATAGAGGTGGAGAGAGAGATATGCCAGCTTAGTAGGGGAATGGCATTTGGAAGTACACGGCCACCTCAGAAGAATACTGAGTTCTCAATCCCTGATGTTGGAAGTCAGCAATATGAGAGCGCACCATCCCCTTCACCTACGTCTTCACCTACACTTAGGATGGCAAACAGAGCACTGAGTATAGCAAGTGGAAGAGAGAGCCAGCGGCCTGGGGAAACAAACAGAGAAAGAGAAAGACCAAGAGAAAGAGAGATAGAGCGGAAGCAACTGCAGACTCCAGAGGTTGACTTGGAGGTTCTGCGGCTCAACCTGGCACCTCTCCGTGATGTTGAAGGGTCTTTAGTTTCAGGGGCAACCAAAGTAACTGGAGCCAACCAGCACAGACAGATCCTGTCTAAGCCTCCTGCATACTCAGGCACCATCTCAATGGTGCGAGGTCTCTCTGGCACATCCCTGGGTACCCACTTGACTGGTCCACCCTCAGGTAGTCCTCAGCCGCCTCCATCTCCAGCTTTTGTGTGCTCCGATGGAGTTGTCTTACACCCTCACCCTTCGACTGTCCCTGCCTCACCCAGCTCAAGAGGTTCCCTTACCCCACTGGACAAGACACCTACTCCCTCACAGGCTTCTACTCCCATTCCTGGAAGTTCGTCTTCCTCTCCAGCTTCCTCCTCACGATCACGGACTCCACTTTCTGCTGCTCAGCAGAAGTATAAAAAAGGTGATGTGGTCTGTACGCCCAATGGCATTAGGAAGAAATTTAATGGAAAGCAGTGGCGCCGCTTGTGTTCAAAGGATGGCTGCATGAAAGAGTCTCAGCGTAGAGGCTACTGCTCCAGACACCTTTCCATGCGCACAAAAGAGTTGGAGGGAGCAGGTGGAGAGAGGGAGCACAGGACAGGAGGAGGGGGTAGTAGCTCGGGGACTGCAACCCCTTCGGATTTGCGAGGTCGAGCTAGCAGTGAGTTTGACTGGGAGGAGACATCACGGGACAGCAGTGAGACTAGCAGTCGAGGAACTGACTCACGACCACGTCTTGTTCTTCCATCGCTGCTGCCGCAGGATTTTTCTCGCTTTGACTTTGACGAATGTGAGGCTGCTACCATGCTTGTGTCTTTGGGGAGCTCACGATCAGGGACACCCTCATTTTCACCTATATCAAACCAGTCACCTTTCTCCCCTGCCCCCTCTCCATCCCCTTCTCCGCTCTTTGGTTTCCGTCCTGCCAATTTCAGTCCTATTACAACTCTGACAGTCCTGCCCCCTCGCCGCCATCGACATACTAGTGGCACTAGCACTGGCACCTCCAAACTTAGCACCTCAATGGCAGAGAAAGAGCGGGAGAGACTAGTTCCAGGCATTGTACCAACATTCCAAACCAGTCTGACATTCACTGTACCTGTAAGCCCCAACAAACGTAAATCAGATGCCCCACCAGTCCTACCTCCTGTGATACAGGACTGCACCAAACATGAACTGGAGCAGAACAGAGGAGAGCCTTCCACAGGAACTTCATGTCAAGCATTTTCTTCTCAGATGACAACATTCCCTCACTGCCAAAGGCCTCCTTCATCCACAGCTTCTTCCCCACCTCCATCTCCTTTAACCTTGGAATCAGGTTTACAACGTGCAGTCTCTCAGCAATCACTGTGTGACTCTCCTTTGATTGTTCGAAATCCTGAGGTTTCTCTCGCAAAATTTACAGAACGTCCACTAGCTAGAGTTATTCATGAGGAGGGAGCCATCTCCAAAGATGGCAGCCAATCTGGTGCTCTGACTGGTCCAGGATTACAGGTGCCTGTTCCAATTAATGCAGCTGCCTCCACCAATGGGGCTGTCTTACTGCACAGCCCTTCATCGACTCTTGTTCTGGTGTCTTCCATTTCTTCCCTACCAAACCCTAACCCTGCAGGCCTCACCACCCAATCCAGCCCTGCCTTGGCCTGTATATCAGTTCCCAGCTCTGCCCCTTCCTTTGGTTCAGGTGGAGGCGGGAAGGATAAGGGAAGAATAACAACATTACAGCAACCAGTTCCATGTCACCCTGCCCCTACAGCATTGTTACCGCTTATACTTCCAGCAGAGAGCCTGCACCCTGTGCCATGCAAAGACATCATCATGGGACGACCCGGAACTGGTAAGAATTTTAAGTAGAAAGCTTTACAACTGTTCATGTCCCCATTCTTTTACTGTGTGGTCCAATGCATGTGTTAGTATTTAGTGTTCAATGAAGATAATATTCTCAGTTATGTTTCAACGTAGATATTGTATAATCCTGGTTTAAATGTTAACCTTTCTATACTTGAACATATTTGGCACCACATCCATAGTGTCATCACGTGCCCACACATTTTTTTTCTTATTATAAAATTTTCTTATCCACATCTGGACGGTTTGAATTCTCAATATGAACACACACACACACACACACACAAACAGCCAGAACCAGTGGGCATGTTACATTTTGGTCATAATTAAGAGATTATTGGGTCATTGTTAGAACTGAACAAAGTATTATTCATTTTTTGATTTCCTACACAGTTGTGAGTACACAATACTAAAAATATTAAAAAAAACATATTTTTTAAAGGTTTAAATAGTGAGGTATCGGTTTCTGACACTATGTACATATTTGCCTAGTAACTGTATACTGCTTGAGCTATGTGGGTGTATGAGCTGTAGTAAGAAAAATATGGCAGAGTAAATGCACAGTACAAGTACAGTAGGTGTACATTATAAGGAGGTCTTAGTCCAGCACCCTAAAATAAATACATTCAACACCTCAGCATTGCCATGTGCTGTATCACCATAAATACAACAGAACTAATTATTGTTGTGTTCTTGTATGCAGAGTCGCCGGATATTTTCTACCAGGGAAAGTTTAGAAATTCAAATACTGTGTGACACAAAGAAATTTTGTTTTAATAGTGCCCAAATTATTATACTAATGATTTCATGCAGTATTTCAGTATATTTACACTACATTTTATAAACAGTGAAAGCTGAAATTAATATGGAAAGGAACAGTAATTAAATGTGGTTCATTTCACTACTGGCAATAACTTAATTTCACAACTGGAAGTAGCAAAATATGTCTGGTTGTATGGACATTTGGAAGTAATTTGCAAATAATAACCATTTATTAATCTAATTCTTAGTACTTTTGCAATCTGAAATTTAAAAATATTGCTTTCATAAAATTAACATCAACTGCCAAATACCTTATTATTTTCTCATCCCCCCACCCACATCATGTTGTGTTTGTGTATAGCCCTAAAATGCCCATTTTACCATCTCATTCACCATGGCGCACAAACATAATGGTCAGTATTCTGATTTTTATGACCATGGTGCTCTTTGCCTAACGAGCCATAACCGCTCTTTGCCCCTTCTGGCCACTGGACTTCTGACCTCAGCGGATAGCTTATGAAGCAGCCTTGCAGATCTTTGAACTGTTTTAGGCATGGAATGAAAATTGTTTCTCCTGTTGACTATAACCATAAAAATGAAACATCAAACACAAAAACAAGTTAATGTTGCTGTAAATAGAAGGATATTTCAGAGAGCATTACAATATTCTGACAGAGGTTTTCTGCTGAATCACTGACACCTTACAAATGTTAGAATATTAAAAGTGTACCTTTTCTTTCAGAAGCTAAATTAATATGTGATAATTGGTCAGCATTTTCTAATAACAGTCTATGGTTTCTATTCTTTTTTTTAATTTACAATATTTGTGAGACCCTTTTGTTCAGAGTGACATATATGAGCGTAACAGTGCATGTCTTTGGAATCAAACCCATAATCACAGTTTTATTAGATCCTCACTCTACAAAGTAAACTACAGGAATAAAATTAAATAAAAAAAATTGAGGAAGGACATGACATAACATTTTAGTTCACCTCTATTTATGTAATATTATTAAGAATATTTAATCAGAGATGAATATTTTCCAAAAGCCGCCCACATGTTTTTATCTTGTGTTTGCTGTCTACTGTCTTAGTGTTTGTTTTTAAAATTCTTAAGAAAGGTTTTTAAGATTGATAAAATAATTAACTGGTTATTCTGGTTGGTGTGTGTGTGTGTGTGTGTGTGTGTGTGTGTAGGTGTGTGTGTGTGTGTAAGTGTGTGTATGTGTGTGTAAGAGAACATGTAAAGAATCTGGGAACATTTCAGTGTAAATTGCCTTTGCTTTTATGCTGTCCTGACATTGGTAGAGTAACTGGAGATGTGTAACTCCTGATTGTACATGCTTAGTCATACAGCCAGGAAAATGCGTTTTGCTGCAGTCAGTGTGGGTTTAGTGTCAGTACTTTAGTAATATGCGTGAGTGTGTGCATGTGTGTGCGCGCGTGTGTGTGTGTGTGTGTGCAAGTGTGTGCGTGTGTGTGTGTGTGTGTGTGTGTGTGTGTGTGTGTGTGTGTGTGTGTGTGTGTGTGTGTGTGTGTGTGTGTGTGCGTGTGTGTGTGTGTGTGCATGCCTGCGTCCATGCATGCATGTTAAAGAAACACAGTACAAAAAATGTAGAAATGCATCTCTCATCCCCCAGACTGCACTCAGTGTCTAACCAATGTGGAGGCAGGAACAACTGTGGTCAGATAAAGAAATACATTGAGAACTAAATCATACAACATGAATGAATGAATACAGAGACCTGTTTTGTTGTTGTTGTTGATGTTTTTGCTGTTGCTGCTGCTGTCATTTGTTAATTAGTATGTTTTTACAGGTTTAGTTTAGTCTGTGTGTACCAACTTGTATCCATGAAAAATGTTGTGGATATTAGTAGATCCATGGCTGCGAGATACTCTGTGAGGTAGCACTATTTCTGTGAGATACTCTGTGAGGTTCTCTGTGAGATGGCACTATCTCTGTGTGAAGCTCTTGTGATATACTCTGTGAGATGGCACAATCTCTATGAGATAATACTATCTCTGTGAGGTACTCTGTGAGGTGCTCTGTGAGATGGCCATATTTCTGTGAGGTGCTCTGTGAGATGGCACTATCTCTGTGAGGTACTCTGAGACTGCACTATTTCTGTGAGGTACTCTGAGACTGCACTATCTCTATGAGGTACTCTGTGAGATGGCACCATTTCTGTGAGGTACTCTGTCCTTTTGGGCTTTCCCAGACTGCTTAAATTTGGCTGCTTGACTTAATACAATTTTGAAAATGCAAGAAGTTATTAGAAAAATGCTAACATTTTATCATAAATATATGATTGAATTTTGCATGATCATGCATGCCTTTTAAACATGAGAACGTCTGTAAGAAATAGAGAGAAGGAATTGAGGCGAGAGAGTCTAAAAATGCTTTATCGAGAAAAATGTGTGTGTGCGTGCGTGTGTGTGTGTGTGTGTGTGTGTGTGTGTGTGTGCGTGCATGTGTGCTTGTGTGTGTGTGTGCGTGCGTGTTACATGAGAGAAAAAAATAAAGGGGATGTGAGAGGCAGTTTGAGCTGGAGAGAGTGAGACAGATTTCATTTGCATTCCAGGGGTTTGTGCTGTACTCTTGTGCAGAATGTTGGAGCCACTAAATGTTGGAAGTCTTCAGTTCATTTTCAAGTTATCTTGTGTTACCATGGCAGCAATGCAAAACATTGTAATGAACCCCTGCGGAAAAAGAACAAATATATGAGAACACAAACTATGATGCGATTGCACACACACACACACACACACACACACACACATTTATGTTCACTAATCATTCAGAGATTCAAGAGTGAGTCTACATGTTTTTCACACAGTAAATTGCATTTATAATGTTGTGTATGGTGATTGCATGAATGTACTATGATTCAGGTGCATCACAGCCAGAACATCTGGGATGGGTCAGTCCTTCATGTACCCATGAACCCTGTCCCTAGGTTAGTGCACAGAACAGAACAGAACAGAAATGCCCTGTTATTTGTAGCATGCTTATAACAGCATTCCATCCACTACAAAACTGAATATGAAGCATCTTTTTTTCGTCAATCACATATGCATTAGTGTTGTATTGTCTTCCATTAACATGCAGAGAGATTTCTTTGAACTGTGATACATTTTCCACTATAGGAAAATGGAAGATTATGAATAATATCACTCATAATCCCTGAGTAGATTTAAATATTTAAATTTTCTAAATGACACACACATGAGCCTCATCATAAACAACATCCTCACACATCTCTGTGTGTAACATATCCATTCAGTTTTGTGTGAGTAATTTGCACGTCATCTTTACAATCGACAGAATTAGCAGGTCACATATGTAAAATCTAAGTGTTCATCTGTGCTTCAAGTGTGTTTGAGTTCTGTACATTAAGTAATTGATGAGAGGTGTATTTCTTGGGCAGAGAGAACCGTGAGAACCACCTGTCCCCTTCGGTCAGCTTTTCGTTCGTCTCATCATTCTCACCCGTTCCTGTCTTTCTCTCTGCATCCCTTCATATCTCTGTCATTTCACTCCTACTCTGTCTTTGCCCCCACCTCCAACCCCCAAACTCCCCACCTTCCCCCCAAATTCCTCCTCCCACCCCCTGTGCTGCAGTGCAGAAGCCTCCAGTCCTTCTGTACGATATTCCCTGAGCGTTCCTGGGAATTCCGCTCTGTTCCCTTTTACATAACGGTACAACCAAGCTTCCCAAAAAGACAAACATCAGAACGTAAACACCAGAGTGTTAGTGCTGATACTCACCACGTACTGATGTTTCCTGCACACCTCAGTCACAACATAAGCTCCTTAGTCACCTGGAGTGCCCTAATGGGATTTATTTGGTCCCATGCTCAAATATACACTTTTAAATTTGACCTCTAGCTTTAACTATACAGGCTGTTTTCTCTGTTTTTAAATGAAATATAGGATATTGACTTTTAATGTTTTATTTTTAACTCCTTTTTGTATTTATCTGGTCTCCTCTATTCTCATCTGTCGTGCCCTTGTGCCTGAATCTCTGCATTTTTTTACATTCCAGTGCTGCCACCCAGTGGATAACATTTGCTATTACACATTCAATCCCCCCACCCCCACCCTCAAGTCTTCCCGCTACATCTCACCTTTTCATGGTGTGTCCTCTCTGCACCATCATGCTCTGCCCCTCCCCCCACCCCTTGCCCCAAAACAAACTGATTCTCACTGAGAAGTGACACTGTAATTTGGGTCCTGGGAGCAGTCTTAACATTGCATGCTTTACATACATTCATGTAAAAGGACACAAGGTGTTTATGGAGCTCTGGGCAACCATATACATGCTTCACTGAGGAATTTATTATTTATGCACTTATTACACTGTACAGCTTTTATAAGATTGTGGTCTTTTTTCCCCAATAAACCCCATTCAAAGTCACTTAGTGGAGGTCAAGTGACTTTATCAGTGCCTATAAAACTGTTGCCATAGAAACAGCAAATGAGTATCAGAGATTAAGGTTTAATTATAAAAGATCATTCATTTAGATGAAAAAATGGCTTGAGAAACGGATAGAATTTAGTGAGCATTATCCTTTTTTTATCTCACACAGTGCATGCCTTGCTGTATTTCTCTGCACACAGTACCATAACAAACTGTTATCAATACATAAATATATATATATATATATATAATATGTAATACTTTTTGCATTTTGCTGTAATGAACTGGGTTTGCTGTTATTTTCAAGGGATATTAAGCTTTTCTGTCACACTTTTGTCTTTTTCTCCAGCACTGAAATGGTTAAAAACTTGTTTACTACAGTCACAGCCTGAGCAGGCGGTGCTACGCCTGACCTGATTGGCTGTAGCTCAGAGCTCCACGAGAGCTTACTGGCGTAGAGAAGGTTATCCCCTCCCACCACTGTGATAGCTTGTTATTGACAATTGTTAAAATGGAACACATAATTTTTCAGCTCAATTTGATAAGTGTTGGTTTCAGTACAGATGGTGTATCCATGTAGTCGTTTGCATTCTGTGAGGTCAATCAGTTCGTGTACTCTGAAGCTGTGGTGGTAGACATATTTCTTCTCTCTCTCTAACCAGTGAGAAGGGTTCTGTTTTCACAACTTGTGTCCCCCCCCCTCTTCACAGAATGACTCTTGTTCTATTTTTACTTCCCTGACTCGCACTCTTTCCCCGTCACACACGTTTTTTCTCTCTTTCTGAGCCTTCGACTACCTCTGCTTTTATTATCACTGAGATTTTGTTTCTAGGGTTTTGATACAAATTTTTGTACATTAAGCTTTACCTTAGTGTGAGGGTGAGGCAGAAAGTGTTATACTTGGGGTCAGAAAGCTGTGTGGAAAATGGCGTCATAATCCTGGCAATGTACACACACACACAGAAAACGTGCAAACATACACACAGACACATGCACACACACTCCTCCCACAGTGTGACTGTGATGGTACAGAGTGATACTGGGCATGAAGCCAATGCCCTATTGCCCTCTCCAAATAACTTGGTCGTTCAACAATCCTATACACAACACACACTACACTACACTACACTACACACACACACCAACACACACACAGGACATACTTTTATCATGCATAGCAGATGCTGGGTTTACTGATAACAGAGTTTTAGGCCAGTAACCTGAGCCAAGTGACATCATTATTAGCTAGGCCCATGAATACAGACACTCTGCTCTCCCGACATACAGATTTAGCATAGCTGCCTCACACAACAGTGCTACAGCAGCTTCCAGTTACAGACATGCTGAAAATTCACTTCTGAGCAGTTGTCTGGCTGGTGGAGCTATATCGATATGACTTATGTCATAACATTTTTTTCAAAATCTGCCCGTCTTTCATTTCATCTCTCAGGCAAGGGCTTGGCAGCCCCTCAGACAGGGAGCATTTTGGCCACTTTGTTCTTGTTACCCTAAACGAGTGTCAGGTTTATGACAACACTGATCTGTTAATATTTGGATATGCATAAGCAAACATTGTGAGGCTCCTGAATGTAGAAAACAGGCACAATGATTCTGAATCCAAATTTTAGATAGATAGATAGATAGATAGATAGATAGATAGATAGATAGATAGATAGATAGATAGATAGATAGATAGATAGATAGATAGATAGATAGATAGATAATCCCCCTTTTTAGTGATTCTCTGGATGTTATGGTGGCAGAAATGCACAGATGTTAGCTGGGGTTAAAATAGTGATGTGTGTATAGTCTATAGGCTGTATCTGCTTTTAGAGTTTGCTGTTGGTTTTAGTAGTGAGTAGCAGTGGTAAAGATGGTCAAACATAGTAAAACGTCAGTCTGGCTTCAAGCTTGAGCACATGTACAAACTGAGGAGCAGGAAAGGAAGCGGACCTGTAAAGACCAGGTTCCTGTAAAGCACTTCCACTTCTCTTGTTTCTTACGCAGATATTTGTGAGTCAGATATCGTGCAAGATCACGATACGTGTAGTTA
Source organism: Brachyhypopomus occidentalis (assembly GCA_020368025.1). Classification (NCBI taxonomy): domain Eukaryota; kingdom Metazoa; phylum Chordata; class Actinopteri; order Gymnotiformes; family Hypopomidae; genus Brachyhypopomus; species Brachyhypopomus occidentalis. The sequence goes on from JAGXOD010000136.1 coordinate 964,749, forward strand.
GCCACTCCTTCAGTTAGCGGAGCTAAGATGTGGGTTGTTACATTTACATGAAGAACAGAGGTGTCCTTTGTGCCTTTGTCGCATCTGCAAGGTTTTTTTCTTTTCTTTCTTTTTTATATGCCGTTTCAAGAAAGAAATTTACAACACTTGCATATATCTATTGCCCCCTTTGTTCTGAACTGGACTCTAATGGTACTATCTCTCTGGTAGTTGTTATGTTAGGGAAGATAGTTTGACCAAGTTGTATGAACTGATTTGTTATTCTTTTGCGATCTCTTAAATCGATATGCACTGACTGTTGAAAGTAACCAGTGGCAAAGCTATGAAGGCGGGATAATGTAAATTTGACCCTGTCAGGTTGTACCTTTGTGCCCAATAGAATGGCGCGAGCTCCAACGTCGACAAAGGATCAGCCAATGCAATATCGTGCCCCAGATTTTTTTTTACAACATAGAATATTCAAAAGCTCGTTTTGACTGCTGGGTCCAGGGACGTACTACAGGACAATTGGATTTGCATATGACTGACATTCCACCGCACTGTTAGACCAATCAGCGACGGGGTCTGTCTTGTGGCAGGCTGCAGCGCAGACCAATCTTAGAGTGTTTGAAGACTTAAAGGCGGGTCACGGGCTGGGCGAGGTTGACACGCACTGTTGGAACGAAAGGGGGCAGTCTACTATACAACAAGAGGAAGAGGGAGGGAAAGAGAAAGAAAGAAAGGGTTAGCGAAGCAAGAGAGGAGAGAAATCGAGGGGAAGAGTCGAGGCTAAATGAATGATGTTATGATTCAACGAGTTTTTACTACGAATACCTACCCAGTGTGCGTGGAGGAACCCACACGCTGCGGCGGGTAGCGCCGGACCAGAGTGGCCCTACTGCAGAAGGATTGCGCTGGACTTCACAAGCTGTTACTACAGTTCAGATCCGTCATTTCCACTCAGCATCGCACCGGAGCATCTCTGCTCAGCTGTTCTTTTCTGTTTTTGGCTTCACCGCGTTGTCATCGGAGGTATAGGGCAGGGGAGTTGATCTTGGTCGACGTTTATTAAAAGGTTGTTTTTTTAAAAACACATGATATTCCTGACAAGCTGATAGAGCTGATGAGAGTTTACTGGCGGCATTTCTGGTCGATTAGCCTTGTGGATGAGGTGAGGTTGACTCAGATTGGTGTGTGAAGGGGAGGGGGTGCCAAGGAAGGTATTTAAAATGAGAAGTCGCCGAATTCGTTTGAATTCTAATCATATGTCAGCTTTCATTTTTTCTCCGTTTTACGCTGTACACATTCGAGCTCAGTCATAATCTGGAATTGCGGTGTGTCTAACAGGACAGACTGCTGGGAGCCACAAGCGAAAAGAACAGCCGCCACGGGCAGGGCATGGGCTGTCTACTATTGAAGAACTATTTGTTATGTGGATCAGATGCACAATATAGCATTTGTTTTTAACTAGCGAAAAGGTTGGTGTGCTTTCCGTTAGAACAAAGTAACAGTACGCGTTATTGTTTTATCAAAGTATTATTGTGAGCCATTTTGAGAAAGCATCTCACAGGGCAAGTCAGTCAGACTTTGGGTAAAATATATTTATTACTCATAGTTGTTTTGTTGCTAGTGAATATAGGGATCGTTGTGCTTCAAGAGTGCAACTGTGCTTATGATGATTATCGATGTTTCCCAAATGTAACGGAGCCAGTTTTCTATTTTGGTCAACCTAAGACATTTTATTGTATTATTTTTATATACTTACATTCAAGTACAAATAACATTTTTCTTTCGTTGCATTTAAAATGTAAGGAAATGCATAGAGGTAACATTGCCGTGAAATGACGGCAAGCTGCATTTCCCTGGTTGCGTTGGGCGGCGCGGGTACCGGGCCAGGGGCGTTCCCGAGGGGACGGACTCATTTGGAGCGGTGCTGTTGAAACCAGGGCTAGTTTCCGATGCAATCTCAGTGAATGCATGCGATACATATTTTGTGCTTTAAAGATTTATGACACTATTCACAAGACTAAAATAAATATATTTAACATTGGTCATATCTTTACTTTGGCCACCACAAAGTCCCAGAGCCTTTGTTGGGTATATAAAGTTTACTGGCTAATGTAAGAAGTGAAGAAAATGGTGTTCCTGTGCTAGTTATCTGACTTCATTCCCGAGCTGTCTTGCTAGCTTGCTGGTTTTGCCGCAGGCCATGTGAATATCCAATTGGGGGACGCGAATTTTTCTATTGACAATATCAGCCTTATTTTTGAACCTTTGATATTTGATATATCGGGTTGTTTGAAAAGTTCGTATGGTAGTTTGTTACAATCCAAAGAAAAACGTGGCGTGGTCGGATCAGACCCAGAACTGGCTGGCAGTAGTAGATGTAATTAGCATGCTAACGAGCTAGTTCAGCTTCAAGATAGCCTTGCTTTAACAATTGATTTAATAACTAAGATATATGTTATAGAATTCAGTATCGCTTTACGGTGACTATTAATTTGTTACTTTTGAAAATAGTCTTTTACGTATGTCACATGCGTCTGTTTACAGACATCTAGTTTCGACATAGGCTTGAGGTTCGGTTCGGCTGCTGTACGCAAGGCCGTGGTCGCCCGAGCGGCCTACTTAACCTTTACGTCGCCGTGTCGATCAGTAAATGTAAACAAACAGACGAAGAGGGGGCGTCAGGGGCATTTGGACCAAAAATAATGCAGATCTTCCAAATCTAAAGTCATCGCTGAGAATCAGTTTACAAAACAGTTTGATCGGTCTTCACGATTGCTTGCTACGCTTAAAACATTTCTCACCCATGCCTTGTCATTTTAAAAGCAATGCGTGTTTTGAAAGAAACCTAGCTAGCCTGGATCTTTGCGGGTGTCAGTAGTTTGGTTAGGCGCGCTAATTGCTAGCTAGATGCACTCTTGTCTGAGCCATCAAATATTTGTGTTTAAAGGTAACTGCCCAAAGATTATTACTCATCGTTTGTAAGAGGGACCTTCTGCACCAGAGTTCCCAAACTAGCTAGCTAGGTCGGATGTTGCTGGTATCATCAATTATGGCCGCTTATTTTCGTTCGTGGACTGACCATCACCTGCCAAGGACACCGATCATGAAGATGCTGCATTTTTACTAGAAAGGATTCGTATTATTTTGTACCAAATGGACAATTAAAGTTCCACAATAACGGACATTTTCTTACGTGTTAATGAAGTTTCTATAAAACCAAGAGATTAAAGATACTTTTTCCAGAATGTTTTCTTCGGAAAGCCCGCAATATCTCCGCCAAGGATTGAGCATGTTTGGTTAGTTACTCTCATTCTATAGCAGTTTTTCAGTTAACCTTATATGCCACAGCAACTTCTAACATAACAGTCTAGTGCTGCAGTTATATTAATTGCAAGATGGACGAAATGCGAATTAATATAGTCAGGTCATGACTAACAGGTTTTCTTAAGTGAACCAAATCTAAGCAGTCAGTGGCGATGCTGGCAAGAAAATCTTAATATTGTATATCCAGTCTCAATTATCCTCACTTTATTCCTAACAAAAAGACATTTTTTGTCCTGTGGGATATTTTGAGGAATTCCTTTTAATTAGTTTTGCATGATAATTGCTATAACATCCCACCTTATTTTACACAAAGTGGTCAACTGGTCCTGAATTTTATTTGATGTCTGTATGTAGATCAAGCCACAGGCAGACATCTGTCTTACTGCCATGTGGTATAATAGACTAGCGTATACTCTCACACAGAAGCAAAACATTATCTCTATACATATGCATATCTACATTTTGAGAACATCAGTAATGATTATTGACTTGAGCCTATCATGATCATTATTAATCAGAACCTGGTTCCTCGACTTCCAGGTGTTAATGTTTTGAGTTGCTAGGTGTTCACATGGAGTAGAATGACTCTTGTTTTTTTCCTTTCTGTAGTGTGGACTAATGTGGAGCCTAGATCGGTTCCAGTGTTCCCTTGGCATTCATTGGTCCCTTTCCTGGCACCCACCCAATCAGATCCATCGGCTCAACCTGGTGAGGGCCAGCAGCCTGTCAATCATTCTCAGGCTAGCACTCTAAAGAAAGGTAATGTGTCTTTTTAGTGTGCAGTTTGAACATCACTGAAAACTGGTTCTGCTGTTTAGTACACTTTTTGGTATTTAAATAATGAAAATGAATATTGCTGCATGGAAAGTTGTCTTGATTTGGATTTGTCCTTTTTGGTTGTGTTATCTGTGCTTTTCTCAAATGATCATTGAGACACTATGTAACACTACCGTCTGTAATGTACCCATTACCTAATGTGGCAGCTAACTCTTAGTGTTGCCACATCAAAAGGTTTCAGGTGAGATACTATGATTAAAGTTTCTCAGGTTGGCAAGCATAATCCTCCTTTCCTTGCTTAGAGTCCCACAGCGGGTCAGTGCAGAAGGAGATCATTGAGGGAGCAGCAAACCTACCCTCACGACCAGCCCCCTCAACCGACGACCTTCCCCCAGAGAGAGAGAGGGATGTGGAGAGAGAGAGGCCGGACAGTGAAACGGAGAGTGACATAGATGATCCGTGAGTACTCCAGCTTTGTGTGTGTGTTAGAAGATGAAGAGAGTTGCTTAATAAGTATGGGGCCTTTAGCTGATAGCAAGTACTATTGACAATTTTGGATAACTTTAAATCAGTTGAGCATTTTAGAACGACAAAATTCTGTTACTAGTACTTCACTTTGACTACTAACATTTTTAACTAATTAAACGATACATAGACATCATGAACTGCAGAACTGTGCTGTTCTTACTCCTTTCAAATATGTGGCAATATAAAATAAAAAAAAAATGAAATGTGTCTGTATGTATGGTGAGTTGGCTTCTGTGAGGACATGCCTAGGGTTAGGGTAAGAGGACATATCAACTGCACTAAAGTTATATGGGATGAATTCTCAACGTGCTCGGTTATGTCCCAGTGCTTCTGGATCTACAGAAGAAAAAAATTGTCCACAAACCATATTCTCAAGCCAACCATGTTTGCTTAGTAAACATTCTTATTTTTACTTGTCCACACGTTGGCAACTCCATGTTCTGTGAGCGTTTAACGTTACCGATTGGCATTACCAGCTAATATTTGCTTGTTACACATTTGCATTGCAACAAATTTGCATGTTTGTTTGCACCAAAGCCCACTTTCTGCATGTTGACGTAGGATATGCTGAGCTATAGCTCATAGTCTCTGGTTCAGCTAGGTCATTCACAATCACTTAGGGTTTACTAAGAAGCAGGAAATGATAGCACACACAACTACCACACAGCTATCATAGTCTAAAATCTACAACCTAACCTTAAAACCTACTAACTCTGCCAGTCAGAGTTAGTAAATGATGTACAGTGATGTACAGGACTCAGAGAAATGATAAAAATGATATATTTGTCAATATTTAATTAATTTTAAATGTGAATATTTAATATTAAAATGTGTTAAATATTAACCTGAATATTTTGTACATTTACATAAGACAAATTTGATCTTGAAAGCAAATGTTAATCATTCCTTTTCAAAACTCTAGACTTTTGTGGAGTGCTGCTGTGGATTAAAGCACTTCACAGACTCGCCATGCTGGGCGTCATGTGGTGTGTTAACAATGCGCGAGGATTTTGTCGTTTGTGACGTTATGTTTTTTTTTTTTAATCCAGTGTGTGCTGCTGATCTATTGTGGTAAGTTTGAGGTCAGAAAACATTTCCCAAGAAAACTTTTCCCAAGAGCACAGTGTTCCTGAGTAGTCAGCCTGACACAATGGTAACGTAAAGAGAGAAAATGAATGAGCTCCATCTCTCTTCCGCCCGCGTGCGCATGTGTTTTGGTGCGTGCGTGCATGTGCGACTGCGTGCATCACATAATGAGTGACAGCAGCAGACTTACAAGGCCACTCACAATAACGAGCTGTCATCTGAATATGCTAAACGGAAAGTCTTTCCCTCTCATTGATGAGTAGACATATGCAAATGTGCACCTAAAATAGCACATTAAGTTACTTCATAATCACTCCCTTCAGGGATTTGGATCTTGCCTCTAAGCCCTCATGTGCAGAGAGTGCTCCCCTCTCGATGAGCCTCTTTTACCATTAATTATTCAGTTTATATCACCTACTGACATACAGCACATAGACACATGTATAGGCACTCACAATCATGCCATCCTGCATATGTAATGGCGCGTGCATATAGTGCAGCATGTTTCCCATGATTTATTACATTTTATTCAAAACACGCCCATCTACATCTGAAGAAGTTTCTTCTTCCACTTGAAGTTAACAGTTTCTGCCAGTTGGATGGCATTAATCCTCCAGCAACGGTTACAGCATCAGATTGTTCTTAAGGGGTTTGGGCAGAATGGAAACGAATGCTGGGGCTGTGATGAAGTGTTTTCGAGGCGTGCTATTGCTGCTAGCCTGACAGACACCAGCCCTGAGGTAATCAGGGTGTCGCTGACTCAGACGTAAACACGCATACATGTTCTTTCCCCACCTGTCCAGCCAACCGCACACACACTTTTTTCAAATTATAGTCATTTTTAGGGTTAGGGTTAGACACTGAAGGTTTGGATGTATTTAGAAGCCTAGATTTTTATTCAAAGGTATATCCATAGTTGAAGAAAATGACTTCTAAAAATGACTTCTAACTACACAAACTGCAGTGTCTCCATGTAAAAAAAAAACCCTACAGAAATGCGGATTTTATAACCAAATAGAGTTGTGTGAATATAAATCCCACCGTGACCTCTGGTTGCTCGAAGCTCCATGTTTGACAACGAGGCCAGACGATTTGAAACATTGCGTAGTATATCCTTTAAGCAAACATGGTTTGTATGTGCTTTTCTTCATTCTCTTGTGCCTGAAGCATAGACTCACAGCATTCACGAAACGCCTTTCATAGCTTCAGAATGAGTTGAGTCATCATCAGCTGAGCAACATTCGATTTGAATCGAATCATCAGCATGCAAAGTGTCATTAAACCAACATTACACTAATCACTAACAGTCCTGTTGCTGAGGTTCAGTATTACACTAATGACCAACACTCCTGTTGTTGAGGTTCAGTGTTAAACCAACACTCATGTTGTTGAGGTTCAGTATTACAGTAATGACTAACACTCCTCTTATTGAGGTTCGACATTACACTCGTGGTGTTGAGGTTCAGCACTACACTTGTAGTGTTGAGGTTTGAGGGTCTGACCTCTTCCCACAGCAGCTCATCATTCCCAGAGCTAGTGTAGCTTAGGAGAGTACAGCCGTCGCGATCAGTTTCCATAACATGGCACCATTGCTGGCGGGTGCAAAGGACGCTGTAGAGGAAAAGAGGAGCATATGGGATTCCTGTGTGTGACAACTCTAGATGTCCAGGGGAGCCCGTCAGATTGCACTGTGCTCAAGTCTACTGAGACTAGGGTGTGTGCCCCACGTGTGCTGTGTGCCGGTGGACGCAGTGCGGGGACGCGAGACAGACGTAGTGATGCACAGTAAGTGAGCCCGGCAGCCATTCAGAACTCTACTTTGTGTGCGTGTCCAGGTTTCTGCCCGGTGTCCTCCCTGACCCGCCCGTCTCTGCATCTCCCGGGAAAAGGCGGTCTCAGTCCCTTAGTGCCCTGCCCAAAGATGACAAGAACAGCCCGGGCAAGGTAGGCCTGCGGGATGCACACGCGTGCGCAAGGCATTCTTGTGCATGCACCGGGTTCTTGCTTGTGGTCGCCGTGCTCATTCGTGCCCTCTGTGTCCTTCCCACTCCTCCTCCTCCTCCTCCTCCTCTCTGCAGAGGGAAAAGGATCATATCCGAAGGCCCATGAATGCATTCATGATCTTCAGCAAGCGTCACCGTGCCCTGGTGCACCAGCGCCACCCCAACCAGGACAACCGCACCGTCAGCAAGATCCTGGGCGAGTGGTGGTACGCGCTGGGCCCCAAAGAGAAGCAGAAGTACCACGATCTCGCCTTCCAGGTAACGCAGCACTGACCGCGCAGTAGTGGCAGCCCGCGTCCCCTTTAAAGTGCGCCGAGACGCTTTCCGTTGGCCCTCTGTGACTCCGCCTCCTTCCCCACTCTCCACCCCATCCACTCCCCCCCCAGGTGAAGGAGGCCCACTTTAAAGCCCACCCGGACTGGAAGTGGTGCAACAAGGACAGGAAGAAGTCGAGCAGTGAGGGCCGTGGAGCGGCCGGGGGCAAGGACATCAGGGAGAGGAGCATGTCGGAGACGACCGGTATGTTTGTCAGAGTGCAGGAGCAGCTTTGTGTGTGTGTGTGTCCCTAAGCTGCAATGCTGATTACTCTTGTGATGTTCTCCTTGACGATGATCACACCTCTATACAAAAAATACACATTTGGGTTCAATTGGCACTTTTGGTGTTCCTGTTCTCATCACCCTTGCCCCTCTCCTGCAGAGCCTCCATCTGTGTCACTGAATACGGAGCTTAAAGGGGTGGGGTCTGGAATGGTAGGCGTGTCTGAGCGGGCTGGAGGGGAGGGGCATGCCCGCCCCAGGGCCTTCTCCCAGAGTGCAGTGCACAGTTTGGAGAGGAATGAGAGGGGCAACCCTCAGGTACTAGCGGAGCTTGCGCAGGTAAAACCTTGCATGCACATGCACACAACCGCATATGGCTTTTCGGAACGTCTTGTGGAAGCTGCTGACGGGGGCTGCGTTCTCTCAGATGTGCGGGGACGGCAGTCACATCACGGGTCGAGCAGCTGCTCCTCAGGTGCAGAGGGGCGTGAGTGAAGACATGACCAGCGACGAGGAGCGCATGGTCATCTGTGAGGAGGAGGGGGACGACGATGTCATCGGTGAGTCGTTTGTTGTCATTTCACTCAAACCCATCGCTACATGCACTAATGGAAATACGCTTCAGGTCTCCTGCTTGTAGTCTTCATACTTTAATTTGTTTGTTGCATCTCTCTTGAGGAGGTTCCAGAGACCGTCAGACCATCCATTGATCTGTCTCTCCATCCATCCGTCCCTTTCTTTCTTTATGGATCTTCTCTAATAAGATCCTTATTTTATGCGTGATTTATTTATCCACTTATTTATTTAGTGCCTGCTGTCACAAGAAAGTCTCAGTTTCTGTTCTGAATAGAAAAAGAAGTTTAATCTGTGTTTAATCTTAAAGGACAGAAAAATAACTCATGATGAAGCGTTGTCTGAAGAGGAGAGCCGTTTCTAAGATGAATGAGAGTGTTTAATGAAGGTGTAGAAAAAGTGAACATCAGTTTTTGAGATCAGGGGTTTTTCTAAGCCAGGATGTACCCCGTAACACACCCCGTGCCTTCTGGCGCCTGGGTGTTCTTTACAGCCAGCTCTCCTGTTCCTTTGAAATGTTTCTGCAGGATTGTTTCAGCTCTTGGTAATGGAGTCAGAGGACTCACGGATGTCTTTTTTTAGATGAGGGTGTTGGACCCGAGCAGGTTTTCTCAGTGTTAATCAGCAGATTTTGCTTCAAATACAATTCTGCTGTAAACAAGCTACCAATGCTGGAAACGTGAACCCTTATATTAGACCGATACAGACTGATAATGTGGTTATTTGTTTATTAATTGTGCTTCAGCAATGAGACCTTTTAAACGAGTCATTTAAGAGAGTGTGCTTAGTGGAGCAGAGTTGTCTGTTTGCTCAGACGGTTTGCCGTCAGACCGGCCAAACTTTTCTGAAGCCGCAAGCAGACCGTCATGTGAACTCAGATGCCTCGGGTTGACTACGCCCACCCTCTCTGAACGGCGAGAGCCTGGGAACAAGGTGCCAGTCTAACAGTGCCAGGGAGTTTTGGCGTGTTCTTCACCCTCACGGGCTGCATGAGGGGGCTTTGCGGTGCACGAGTGTGACCTGTAAGTAGAGATACGTAAACCATGGTTTAAAATAACAGTAGGTTAGCACTGGAGCATAATCAAGGACCTTGTGTAACTCTCGCAAGTAGAATGGCCTGACTGACTTGCTTGAATGGTAGTCAACAGAATTTGAAGTTCACTCGATTCTGTACAGCGTTGTCCATTTCAAGGTGATTGGAGATTGTAGCTGCAGATGTAGCTGCACTACAGCAGAATCAAAGGCCTGAACTGCTAAACCAGGGTATGGTTTGTATTTTTTGTCGGATCAGAACAGATAGTGAACAGATATTGACCTCATGAATATGTAAACCAGACCAAATAGCACCTCGTGAATATGCAGCTCATTTGACCTATAGGGTACACTGGTAATTTTATTGGCTGTTGTAGCTTGAAGGCTACGGGCAGTGCTGTAGTTCTGCGAATGGAGGGATGAAATCGAAAGGTTAACGGTTAGGATGCACCTGCGTGTGGGAAGAGCACCTGGAGTGAGGACGTATATCAGTCACGCACCCGAGCGTCCTGTCTTTTTTTTGCTGGGTCCCATCTCCAGTTGATCGGTAACTCGAAGGCATTCCTCCGTGTGTCTCCCGCCACAGAGGACCCTTACCCCGGCAGCGCCATCGATCTGAAGTGCAAGGAGAAGGTGACCGACAGTGACAGCGAAAACGGATCCGGGGAAGAAGGCGAACGCAAGGTAGTGTCTCTCACCTCAACAGCCCCCCCCGCCCCCGCACTCGAAATACTGCCAGCTACCCACGAGAATCAGGAGTTTGGAGTTTCATAATACTGTATTAAGAGGCGGAGCTTTCTTTTTGTCCTCATTATCGCTTCTCTTGCCCCTCCCCCAACCCCCTTGCTTCGGACAGAGAGTCTTTGCACCTGTGATCTGCTCCTCCTCAGCAGGCCCAGGTCACGGGCGCAGTTTGTCTCTGTCCTCGTGCCCGTCCTCTAGACACTTCTCCGACACGCCTTCTAAGAGGAGGCGGGCGATGGAGGGAGGAGAGGGAGATCGCCGGGAGGCAGAGGGAGGGGAGGCTCACCTCCTGCCTCCGTCTTCCTCGGGTCAGCCCGTCTCGGTCAGTGCAGGGGGAGGCGTATCTTCAACGCTGGGCCTGGGGGCAGTGAGGGTGGCCTCAACCGTCGTCACTAACGTGGTGCGTCCCGTCGTCAGCACCCCGGTGCCGATTGCCAGCAAGTCATCTCATGACAGGAAACCTGCCATTCCTCAGACGCAGCTGCTTATTGGACCTGGAGCCACGGGAGGCGGGGCATCAGCAGGAGGGGGTGGGTACTATTCCTCGTCTTCGCCCACTCCTGTAACTACAGGGGGAGGTCAAGTGACCAATCTAGTTTTGGGAGGCACATTCCAGGCCCCGCCCACTGTACATCTTATCACACCCCCTCCTCAAGGTCCAGCTTCCCCCGCTGCGACAACAGCCACTCAGAGTAACGGCCCCATGCCTCTGCCTCTCCCACACATTCTGCCCACTGCCTCTCTAGCACCCCCTACAGGCCAAAAACCTATCACACAAGTTCAGTACATCCTTCCTACTCTCTCAGCCAACAACCCTAAGAGCCCCTCCCCTCAGCAGCCCAGCCAGCCAACCAGTATCTTCACCCTGCCCACAGCTCCTCCTACACTTACCTCACTGGCTAATGGGAAGCAATCAGCCTCCAGCCCTGCAGTGGGTGTTGTCAGCCCAGCAGCTAGAGGTGAGGAAAAAAAGTTAGTTGATTTTACTAAAAGAAAAAGTTAAAGATTTTAAAGAGTGTGAGAGTGATAGTTGAAAATGATAAATGTTCTTGAGAAGTCATAAGTTTACATTTCAAAAATATTATTCTAGTATATAAATATTAGTCTATCTCTGTATATAAAATACTGACACTCCATAGCCTTTTCTGGAGATCTGTAGGTAAGATACAGCATTGAAGCTCCTGTTATTTATATCAGACTCTGGGGTGTGTGTGTGTGTGTATTTCTTTCTTTCTCTCTCTTGCTCGCTCTCTCTCTACAGTGCAAACACAGTCCCCAGTCTTACAGGGCAAGATGCTGGTTCCCATGGCAACTGTGAGGACTGCTCCTGCCCCTTCTCAGCAGTTTCCCCTGGTGGCCCCACCTCTTCCTGTCCAGAATGGAGCTCAGACAGGAAACAAGGTGAGAAACACACTCAAAGACCTCAACAGTTAACTCACTGCACTGGTCTGGTCATGCTTGTGTTTATTTTGGTTGAATATGAGAAATGACTAAATCTTTGATGTAAACAAATGGATTTGGATTTGAGTGGTATGTAGACCACAAAACATGCAAGATATTTCTCAGAAAACGCTTGAAAATTCACAACAAACATGTGTCTTTCAGCATTTAATTGTTCATTCTTGAATGGAAGACTACAGTATAAAGATTTGCACTAAGTCCACACTAAAGAACACGCTCTTGATAACACTTCTCATGTGTGCACCTTTTAGCATTCGAACAATAAATCATTCTTGTGTGTAGATTCTTGTTGTTTTTTTTGGGTTGTCCTCCATTCAAATCCTTTACATCTCTCTCCACTGTCCTCCTCTCCTCCTCTCTCCCCTCTTCTCCTAATTCACCTCCTCCTCTCCTGTAGATTATTCAGATAGCTCCAATGCCCGTTGTCCAGTCCCAGCTACCTTCAGCTGGGAGTCCATTCTCCGTAACCATGGGAACGGCCACAGTGGTTGCCCCAGGCTCTACCCCCTCACAAGCTGTGCTGCTGCCTCCCCCACCTACGAGGTATGATACACAGCCATGCTAACTGACTGCACCCATAACACACAAGCACACACAACTACTCCAGCTCTGCACTCTCCCTCTCACCACTCCTACACTCCCCCAGTTCTGCAGTACTACACACTGGCCCTGACTGTGGACTCTCCAACACTTAAACACCCATCTCTCTCTCTCTTTCTCTCTCTCAGGATCACTTATGTTCAGTCCACTCCAGGAGGCCCCTCCCCTATCCCACTAGTATCCTCAACAACAGGCCCTGCCTCTCAAACGGCCCCTCCCACACCCGGATCGGCGTACGTGCCATCCTCTCTGGCAACCTTCACGGCAATCGCACATCCGGGCCAGACTCTGGTGCAGCCGCTCATAGCAGGTCAGTGGACGCAGCCCGCCATGGGTCGCGCGCACTCTCACCCCATGGTGACCTTCTGGAGCCAAGCGCTGGGTTGAGGCGGGGTCGGAGGGCGCGGCGTCGGGCTCTTGGTGCCCTAGGATGGTTTTCCTTGCCGCCGACCGCATGTTTTTGTTCCCCTGCTCCAGCGGGTCAGCCTCCTCTTCTCGCTCCCGCCCAGCCTGCCACCCAGCACCCGCCCGTCCCTGCCCCGGCCATCACCGCCATCTACCCCCCCGCCGCTGTCACGCTAGCGGTGTCCGCGGCCACCGTGCCGCCCGGCGTGGTGTATACCGTCTCCAGCGGCTCCCCACACCTTCTCCCCAAGCACGCCTTGACGACCTCGCTGACCTCGGTGACCCCGGTGATTTCCGACAGGCAGGGCCACGCCCCTGTGCTCTCCGAGCGGCAGGTGCATCCAGAGAGGACGGCGGAAGGGCACGCGTACACACAGCCGCCGGACAAACCACTGCTGCCTCAGGCCGCCGGGAAAGGCAGCAGTAGCTCAACAGCTCCCCCAACAGGCTCAGCCTTGCCTCTGCAGCCTGGCAGTCCGGCCCAGCCCACACATACAGGTGCTGACTGGACACAAGATCCTTATAAGTCTTTATAACATTTGTAAACATATTTTATATAGTGCTTTCTGTGCGCTTTCTGTTTCTGAGAAAAAGAAACGCCGTATTAGACTGTATTAATGCTCATCTAGCATTCTACTCTGAGAGACCAGTAATCGTAAACCATCATTTTGATGAATTCTGGGACATTTCTGAATAGTTTAACAGGTGCTGTAGCGCTTTTAAGATGGAGCCTCTTCGTCATCTTTTTGCTTCCTTCGTCATGGTCGCTTAGATTTTTCCCGTTCCGCATGGCCGGAGCGCCTCAGTTTGCCTTCGAAAATGTCCGACATGCTGACTCCCCATATCTGTGCTCCAGCAGGGGTAGGACCCAGTCTTCCCAAACCCCCTACGGTCCCCGGCAGGCCCCCTCAGAAGGTGAAGGCCATGGTGGCCAACATCCCCGTGGGCTGCTATGACGGCGGGGGCCGCGGGAAGGAGAGGGAGAGGGAGAAGGAGAGGGAGAAGGAGAGAGAGAGGGAAAAAGAGCGGGAGAGGGAGCGTGCGGAGAAAGAGAGGGAGAGCGGCAGCTCCTTCTCTTTTGAGGTGGACAAACTGGGCGAGATGGCCTCCCCCGCTGCCGGCCCTCCAGACGACAGCTCTTCAGAGGCCGACGCCCACAGCACAGGCGAGGCTGGTGTCGTGTGTGGGCGGGGCAAGGAGTCAAACACTAAAGAGGTAAGAGCCAATGGACGTAATAGCAGTGATTATTAATTATGTATCTTAATAACAGGTGTCGGTCCAAGTAGGACAGAGTCGTATCAAACATAAGAAGCCATCTGCAGAGGGGATGCCTGCCAGTTCAAGAACAGTGGGATATGGGCTGAACTATACAGAGATTTTACTGATGAATATGCTAGTTGGATTTCACACCCCTTGATGTGACCCTGTGACCTGCATTATTTGGACCAGAATGACTTCGAATGTCTTAGCAGATCTGGTGAATTCCATAATTCATTGGAAAAATCCACAAAACACCCATTGGGAACATCATCGCCCACTGTGACTATAGCAGGTAGTGACACTTCAGTCATTTATCAGTGGCCTTCAAGCTGGTCCTCGTACCACTGGGATCGATCAGATATTGTAATTAAATCACTATGGCACATTTTGCAGTGCGTTGAGGACTTGATCATGAACTCATGATCAACACTCCCTCTTCATTTTGATGGACACCTTTAGAGTTGAGCATGGTGTAGCAGATGAAGCATGAGCATCTTTTGCTGTGTGTCTGCTGCCTTGCTCTGGCCTGTGGGGCAGGCTTTGGTTACTCTGGCCACTGGTTAGGGCAGGCCGGTTTAGTTAACGTTTGAAATAAACTCTCCTGCTGAGGCCTCACTTCATGCAGAATCAGTTTATTTGGTGGGAATAGCAGAAAAATGGCCAGCCTCTGTTTTATTTTAATCATCACTCCCCCCCACGGTCCTTCCCACGCAAATGTCAAGCGCATGAAGTAAAGATCCCAAAATGTGACTCACAGTTTCTCATGCCAGCGCCACCGTCCTTTCCCTGTCAGCTGTTACGTCTTTGACAGTTGCGGAGAAATCGAGGTTTGTTTTTATGTGGAGCACCAGGAGCGGGACTCAACGTTACGCAGTCCGAACTGGTCTCGTTGATTTCTCTGCGCTTCTTCTGCCAGACTGAATGGAAAGACTCCGCCTCCTCTTCTCCGTTATATCCATCGGCTCCAGAACTTGCCCCACCCCTTCTGCAATCGGACAAAGACGCTGCCCCACCCAAAAAGGTCAAGGCCCGCCCCCCACCTCTCAAGCGCCCGTTCGACTCGGTCGACAAGTAAGTCCCCTTCTTCGTCTTCACCTCAGTGCCATGTTGTTTTTTTTTTTATCTCTGGCCATGCTTATTCGAATCGTTGTCACGCTCACAACCCCAGTCTGACTTGTGATTGGCTGCGAGCGCAGGGTGCTGTCAGAGGTGTACTTCGAGGAGCGATTCGCAGAGCTGCCAGAGTTCCGTCCTGAGGAGGTCCTTCCCTCTCCGACCCTGCAGAGCTTGGCCACGTCGCCACGCGCCATCCTGGGCAGCTACCGCAGGAAGAGGAAGAACTCCACTGGTGAGAGAGGCAAGAGCAAACCGGGGAGCAGCTGTTGAGTTTGCAGCTGACCTTTACACCATGCATAATGCCGACTGTGTAGTGCAGGGTGGGCCATTGGTTGGTTGCAAGTGGGTGTAGCAAGTGTAGCAAGAATTGGGGAGTGGAGGTCCAGTCGGCTGCAGAGTTGAGTGTGAAATGGAATACGGTCCGACATTTGCGTCGCCTGCAGATTTGGACTCCTCCACGGAGGACCCCATCTCTCCGAAGAGGAAGAGTCGCCACAGGTCCAGCTGCAGTTCAGAGCCCAACACACCCAAAAGTGCAGCCAAGTGTGAGGGTGACATCTTCACCTTCGACAGGCCAGGTAACATGAAGAGGCTTCAGAAAGCAGCACCTATGGGTTTCAGCTTTCCCGATGTCTCATTGCTTGTTCATATCTCTCACATAGCCTGTCTGTCTGTGTGTGTCTGTCTGTCTGTCTCTCTCTCTCTCTATCTCTCTCTTTCTCTCTTTCTCTTTTTCTCTTTCTGGTGCCAGGTACAGATGGTGAGGACATACTTGGTGAGCTGGAGTTTGATAAGGTGCCATATTCCTCTCTGAGAAGAACTCTTGATCAGAGGAGAGCCCTTGTCATGCAGCTATTTCAGGACCATGGCTTCTTCCCCTCAGGTAACTAACAACACACACACACACACACACATATTACACTTACTGGGCTTCCCATAATGACTTTGTGATGTGTCTTTTCTGTGGGTCTCTACAGCTCAGGCCACAGCTGCGTTCCAGGCGCGGTATGCTGACATCTTCCCCACCAAGGTGTGTTTGCAGTTGAAGATCCGCGAGGTCCGCCAGAAGATCATGCAGACCGCCGCACCTTCCGAAAGTGCCGGAACTTCGGACTCCCCTTTACCCGGACCTTCGGGGCCGATGGCCAATGAAGGAGGCGGCGGGTCCGATTTTGTGGAGAAAGAGGCAGAGCGAGAGGAGGAGCAGGCCTGCTCTGAGGAGCCCAGGAACGCAGGCGATTCGCTGGACTCCACCAGATGAGTGTGACGGACAAGCTGAAAGGATCAACTGATGACCAGATCATTCCCCCAGCATCTAAATCAGACCTGAGCTACTCTTCTCCAAGAGAGAGAGTTTGAATGTGGAATAGATGTTAAGAGGGGGAGATGTCCCAAGAATTTTAAAAACTGAATTCCACAGTATTTTGTGTTGAAAAAAAAAAGACATTTTAATTACAAAAGGACTTACAATAGGTCACATTTACACATACACACACACACCACTGTTCATTGTCTTAAATATCCACACTTGAACTTAAAGCATTATTTTAATGATAACGCTTCCTTTGGACTCTGAGAACTGAGGACTATGGAATTGTCCTGTATGACAGTAAAGGTAAACTCTGCTGCCATACGATGGCGGGACTTATGAGGGCATTCAATTCCTTTGTGGGATTTTTTTTCTTCTTTATAACATGACGTATATCGAAGTATCAGTTGGGCACAGGTGGTTTCTCATAGGCCTTTGGTTTACTGCCAGTCATTGCGAGGCTGGCCTCCATTGGCTAGGTTTAAGAGATGATGAAGACTTAATGGACTTATATATTTTGATATTTGCTTCCCCTTCCCCTTTACATGGTGTTTGTTTTTGAAGACTTTTAATGGAGAGCATTTATTTTGGCACTGAAGAGCCTCGACGAGGGACTAGCTTAGCACGGCCATTTACAAGCTCCTTCCTATGATTGGCTGTAGTAGATGCCAGTCATGGCTGGAATCATTCCTTAGATGCAGATTGGCCAGCCATGAAGGAAGATGTTATTAGAAGGGAAGTGAGTGGGCACATTTTGGCCATAGATTGGACAAGGATTTTTTTCTTCCCCTATATATTAAGAAACATATTTAATTTTTTTCTTTTCTTGTCATTTTTACTCAAGTAAATGTGAGATTGTGAACCAAGAGGTAGAGAGTATGTTGGAATATATTCTTAAGAATTTATTATGACATTTAATAACTTTTTTTCAAAAAAAGGAAAACTTGATTTGTAAATCGACTCGTAAACCTACACGTCATTATGTTATTGGATTTCACATTACTGTTCTTATATTGTTCTTGTGACTCTAATGGGTGTAACCTACATACTGTATTTTTGACTTGCTTTTGAGGACGGAGACACGAGAAGGATAAAACCTCCACTCCGAGCTCTTCCTCCGGCAGGAACTTTGCTTCCGTTTTCTACCTTGACCTTTTGAACCCCAAAGAAGGGTCACACTCTCTCCTTTTTCTTTTTTTAAAAAAAGTTGAAACATACCCACTCATTCATCGTTGTAGTTTTAACTTCTCCATTAGCATTCCTCCCTAATCCTTCATTCCACTCTTCCTCCTTCTGATGCTTTATTGGTCTTTCTACACGTCAATCACTTTAGGTTGAGCGGGAAGAGAGAGCAGGAGGAGGGAGGGTGCGGCGTGATTTTTACAGTGCAAAGCTTGTTGGTGTTGTACATAGTTCCAGTGGAGTCTCACCACCCCACATTGTATTAAGGAGCAAAACGCATTATTAAAAGTTAAACAATGCCATTAAAGGAACAGAAATTGTAAAACAAAGGAAAAAAAAATAAATGAATATGGATATTAACTTTTCTTCCTTTGCTAATTATGTGAAAGGATTTATACAAATAAGCTCTACATTTGTATTATTTCTCTCAGTATTCGAATAAATAAATGTTCACAAACAGTGACACACTTCTTTGCATGTAAACCAGTTGGACTGGTGGTACATGGTAAAATTGGCTTTTTTCCCTCATTAAGGACAGCGAAACCCCCTAGCCTGATGAACGAGATGCCAAGCTAATGACTAAGGAGAAGAGGACTGTTCTGTGCGTGACAGAACTGTATATGAGCAAGTGGTAAGATGGAGTTGTTTTTTTTATAGCTACACTTTGCCAATTGTGTGATATTAACAGCCCTGAGAAACGGCAGTAAAAATACTCGGAGGCAAACAGTTAATTTTTATTTACATCTTGGACATGAGACATCGCGTAGTAAAGTTTTTTTTATTAATATTTACTTATTTAAAAAAAAAAACACGCTCATAATGACATTCAACACTGCTACAAACCAGAAGTGTCTGTAAAATGAGGTCACGCAGCCCCAGAGCCCCTGGGCCAGCTCCATGATGAATGAACGCACCCCTGTGCCTGAGCAGAGCGCTTACATTGGTTCAGGCCATCTCGCTCCTCGTCCTGAGCTGCGGTTCAGGCCCATGCCTGCAAAGAAAGAGTTCCTGTCATGCTAACCCTTTCTGAGGAACAAATTGTCCCGAAATTGAGCGCAGTGTCCTGAAAATGGAACGTCTCTTTCTCTCTGGGTTCATCATGCAATCACACCCTGCCTTTCGCCGCTGCAATGGAGTTCTCTTTCGGGAACACTAACTCCAGATCCGGGGGCTCCTGTTGGGCTTCGCCATCTTCAGTCTTCTCGCAGGGTCAGATTCGCCATGGCAAGCTGCTTCCAATCACAGATGCGGGGGGACGTTCCCTAAGACATTAGTGCCCAAGTTTGATCCTGGAGATCTACTGCCCAATTAGTTTAGTTCCAACTAGCACAGCAGTCTCACGATGAATGACTGAACTGGATCATGCAAGATAGCTCAGGGACGGAAGTACGCTGCCGGGCGGTAGATCACCCGGACAACCGTCCAGCCTCAGTACCCGGACAGCCACTCACATTCTCGCTTACAGCAGCTGGAGGCCATCTAGAGTAATGGCCTCCATGTTGACACCACCCTCCAGCGCAGTGTGGTAGAGTTCTATAGCTTCAGCCAAATCTCCACTCGTCTCTATGATGGCAATCGTCTCCCCGAACTCGTTGCACATGATGGTGGGAGTGCCTTGAGTCTGAAGGTTGAAGACAATGGACAGTAGAGATTAGGGGACATTTAAAGAGTTAGCACTTAATACTCCGTTAAGGGGTAAAACCCTAACAGCTACATACCTGCTCCAGACTGGACGTCTGGATTTGAATAAGTTGGGGTTGCCCAAGCTGGACACCCTGCTGGCAAAGAGCCGGTACGGCAGTTGCGAGGTTGACCTCAGATGCATTCACAACGGCGACCGTCGCCACGCTGGCGTCCACGGTGGCCTCCACGGCAACGTCTTCGCTCCGTACGGCGCGCTCCGTTTGCGGCTGAGAGCGCGTGTGGGTCTTGCGGTGGTTCCTCAGATTCGACACGGTCTTGAAGGCCTTGCCGCACTCGGCGCAGACGTGCGGCCTCTCGCCGGTGTGCGTGCGGCGGTGCTCGGCCAGGTGCATGCTCTGCACAAAGCCCTTGCTGCAGAACTCACAGCGGAACGGCCGCTCGCCCGAGTGTGTGCGCAGGTGCTCGCGGAGGTGCGTGTTCTGACGGAAGCGCTTACCGCACACGGCGCAGGGGTATGGCCGCTCGCCCGTGTGCACCCGCTGGTGTAGCGTGACGCTCGATGCCGACACAAACAGCTTCCCGCACACCGGGCAGGGGTGCGACTTCCCAGGGGCGGAGCCAGAGGCGGAGCCACGAGGACGCCCCGGTCCAAGCCCATGACTCAGCTGATGCAGCCGCAGGTTAGCGGCAGAGTTCAGGCGCTTCCCGCAGACTGTGCAATCCAAGTTTGGCTTGGGGGGAAGGGCCACCTGCTGCCCGCCGCCTTCGCTGACCACCTGCTGACCTTTGACCCCTGAATCTTGCTCACCTTCAGCATAAGACTGCATCAGGGCAGCATGCTGCTCCAGGCAGTGCAGGTCCCTGTGCCGCTTGCGGAGGAACCCTTCCGGGCAGTGCGGGCATGGGTACGGCGCCGGTGCCCCTGGGTGGTGGAGGAACCGGTGTGCCACAAGCTTAGCCGGCCGGACAAAGGTGGCGGAGCAGTCCGGGCAGGCGGAGGGCGTGGGGTCGCTGTGGAGCAGGCGGTGCTGACGCAGGTTGGAGGACTGACTGAAGGCCCTGTGGCACACATCGCAGCGGTATGGCCTCACGCCCGTGTGCGTGAGGCCATGGCGCGTGAGGTTGGCGAGCGACGAGAAGGTCTTGCCACACACGCTGCACTGGAACGGCCGCTCGCCCGTATGCGTGCGCAGGTGATTGCGGAGGTGGATCTGCTTTTTGAACGGCTTCCCACAGACGGAGCACTTGAAGCGGCGCTCGCTGGAGTGAGCCGTCCGCCGGTGGCCCAGTAGGCGGATCTGCGAGGAGAACACTTTGGTGCAAGTTGAGCACGGGAACGTCTGATCGCCCTCGCCATCAGGACCGCGCAGGCTCCTGTCCCCCTTGTCGCAGGACTCCGAGTTGGCCGAGTTTTGAGGATTAAGCTTGTCCGGAATTGCCTCGGAATCCCGTACCTCCTCCATGGCGGGATCCTCGGAATCGATCCCGTTTTCAAAGGCTCCAGCAGCTTGAGAGGCGGAGGCAGTGGTCTCCAGGACGGTGTCACTGGAACCCAGTTCAGCACTTACAGGAAGCATGAGGGCTGCCTGTTTGTCTTTTCTCCACACAGCTTCTCGTTCTCTTGCCCTCTGCATGATGGACAGAGACAAGCGCTGGGTCAATGGAACCTGCACAGGAAAGACACACAAGTGCTTCAATTTACATGCAAGTTTACGCTAAATATCTACCAATTCATACAGTACGGCACATTTTTTCAGCTCTTCTGAGCGTTACCGTGGAGGCAGGGTTGACCGGCTCTCGGTTTGTGTGAGTGCGTCGATGGTACAGGAACTTGGTCATGTTGGTGAAGGTTTTGGCACAGAAAGGGCACCTGTGAAGAGGCTCAGACGTATGGGACTTCCTGTCACGGGAAACGGAAAGAGATGGTTATCGCGCGGTACTGCCCATGCGCTTCATAGTGAGCGCCTGTGCTCCACATGTAAGTAAATGGCTCTCCTTGCCCTACCTGTGGATGATGAGGGTCATTTCTGTGGTGAAGCTGTGCCCGCAGTCCACACACAGGAAGCGGGCCTCCCCCGAGTGCGTGCGCATGTGTGTGTGCAACGAGCCCACCTTCTTGAACACCTTGTCGCACTCCGGGCACTCGTGCGTCCCCTGCTCGTGCACCCTCAGGTGCGCCGCCAGCCGATTGGCTGTGGTGAAAGTTCTCTTGCACTCCTCACACTGCAGGCTGGCGGGCGAGACGGGCGAGTTCGTCCCCATGCCGGCCGAGCGGGCGGTGTACGGGCGCCTGCCGCCCATACCTTTCCCCTGCCCTGTCTTGCCCCCCTCCTCCCTCATGTCATCCCTCCTCCCTTCCTCCTCCCTTCCTCCAGTGCCGTCTTCATAGCCCAGCATAATCCCAGCTCCCCCGCTCTCTTTGTCCTGCGCCAAGAAGTGCTCCCCCTGGTGATGAAGGAAGTCTTCCGGAGTGCTGAACAGCAGGTTGCATTCTGAGCACTCGTACGGATGAATGATTAAGACCTCCTCCTCCTCATGCTTTGTCGATTCGGCCTGCTCAATGGAGGGGAGGATGTTGACTGCGGTCATGCCGTTCTCCAACCTGATTGGCTCCGAGGGCAGGAGAGGAGGAAGGAGCTTGGCCTTGCGGAGGGTTGTTGAGGCGGAGCCATCGGCAATGGCTTGAGCAGAGCAGAACTGGAGGCGGAGCATCGCGGAGGCGGAACCAGGCATTGATTGGCTGCCTGACAGGAGGGCAGCTCTGGGCTGAGCTACAGGCTTGGGCGTAGAGTGCTGCTCTCGAAGAGCCTGGTGAAGAAAGTAAAAAATAAGATCCCCCTGAACCACATCAGCCTGTAAACAACCATTCCGTGCAGCAACACGATCAGTACGCACCTGGGCTAAGGTCAGGATTTGGCCCGCCCTCTGTTCATCTAGCACCAGATTCTGAACGCTGACCACAGGAGTGATGGTGCCGTCTGGTTGCAGCACATAATCCTGACACAATGAGACAAACCAGAATATCTCACTCTGCAACGAGGACACCTGCTGACGCCACGTCCATGCAAACAAAATCCAATACCTGGACATCTTCAGACTAGATCATAATATGAAATCTTTTGTCATATACAACACATGACACAGAGCCAACATGCGCTCCATTTCAAGAGCTTATCAAAACCAAACACTCTTAGGTTACAGCTCCCCTCAGCATAAACAAACACATTCCTGTAACATCTCAGACGATCTTGTTCAACGGGCCTAGTGGTCCGCGTTGTGCGCCACTCACCGCGTCGGCCATGCTGCTGTGGGTGCTGATCTGGTCGTGCGTCTGTCTGTGTGCCATCCACAGCTCGGGTGTCTCGAACAGGGCCAGGCACTCCAGACACTGGTAGTGGATGGGCACAGCTGCCATGGCGCCGCCCGGTTCCGCCACCTCGCACACATCTACTGAGGAAGCAGAATCAGGGTCACTGTGGGCGTGAGTGCACCGACACTACTGACCGCTATGGGCAACCACACACAGCACAGAGTACGGCCTGCACCGCACGCTGTACCATGTGTACATAACCTGAGGATTTAAAGTTCAAGGGGAGGAAATGTTTTATGGTACAGATTTCTACATGTAAAACCAATTCAAAATTGACCTAGTTGTGGTTGTGCATACATGACAGGTCAGTACCGCAGGTGGTGAAGCGTTATGGTAGTGATAACAGGGCCGCGGATTACAGCCTCGCTGTTTTCAGAAGAGGCTGGCTATTCAACAGCAGGTCATTCACAGCCTAGGAGCTACCTGAGTCAGCTTCTTTGAAAATCCCAGTTACAACACATTTCCATCTATTACTGTCTACTTTTTCCATATGCTCTCTTTTAACCTTTAGCAACTTAAAAAATAGAGATGGAGACTACATGGATATCCATTCAGATGGGTAATCCTCTACATAAACCTGTTAGCGCTCTCCTGTTTTATCAGAGATCAGACAATCAGATACGTTATATCAGACAATGTAATCAAATTTTTGATTGTTCTGAAATACTTCACCTAAAATACATGATTAGATACGTTTCCCACAACCTGCCAATGCCTCTCCTCCAATTCCCGGTTTGTGAACCACCACCTTAAGCAACACTGTGACCTACACGTGGCTCAAAAACACTACAGAGCTTATTTTCCTCATAAGTAGTTTACTGGGTTCAGTTGTCCAAGTCCAAACGAAACACCATGGTATTTTTAGACAAGGTTATCATTATATGAACATTTCAATCCCTAACACCCATATTCAGCTGAGCTTCAGCACTGGGAGAGAAACTGCCCCTGGTGCATATTGGTTTTGGCTTCGAGTGCCTGGAAGCGTTTTTCTGAAGGGAGTCTGTGAAATGAGTGCTGTCCAGTGTGGAGGCGCTGCAGATCTACTGCTGACCTGATTCGCTGCTCTAGACTGGAAGAAAACTGCAGTTGGACACTTTCTCAACACGCTTGACAATAATGCCGCATGTGGCGGCAGGACTGAGGATTACACAACTGCAAGCAGATAGTACTAGAAAGACATGGCTGAACGTGTCTACTGAACGCCACCACACAGACCACTTTAAGACCACATGGAGAACATGTCTAAGTCACTTCAGTAAAGTTTTTGGATTACTTCTCTCCAAATCAACCCACATCTTCAATTCAGTTCAACAACGAATAATAATGAACCTCCATCAGCCAAAATATGCTACACAGGCATTTATGAGGATTTCCACGTTCTCTATCCCAAATATATTTCTCTCTCTATCTTTTTCTCACCCACACACCATGTTCTGCATCCAGCCCTGTTTCCCTCATGTGCAGCTCCTGGTGAAGCAGCAGTTCCTCAGAGTTCCTGAGGAGGGAGCCACATTCTAGACACCGGTACTGGCTCTCCCCAGACTCCTCATGGCTGGAAAGGGCCTCCACGTCTTCCCCCTCTGCGCCGGTGTGTATCTGCTGGTGTATCAGCACCTCCTCCAGAGTGCTGAAGAGCTGCTGGCACTCACTGCACATATACTGGTGCTCCACATACTCCTCCTGCTGGTCACTCATGATCACTGCAGTCCAGGGAAATTTAGATGCGTGTTTGTCAATGTCCTTTTGTCTACACTTCTGCTGACGAACAGACGCGTTGTGTTTACTTTAACATGGAATTGTAATCCTGGGACCGTATTTACTAAGAGAAATTTCTAGTTTAAGTGCGTCATTTCTGGAGTTCGAAATGCGTGATCTTGTCAGATTCTTCATGATTACTGGGCAACCTGAAACGAGCAAACACATGGCCAGTATTATACAGAGGGTCAATAATTGTGCATAATTACATGTCTTTTTAAAAAGATATCTGGGCTTTTTTTCGTTAGGCATTTAAATCACCTTTTCATATCCCACGTCCATTATTGAATGACTGATCCTGTCAATCAGTCTGCAATGTCTATCGGTGTGCCGTGGAATTGTTTAGAGAGGATTCATAACAGTCCTCTATGTGTTAGTGCAGTCGTTAAAACACAGATTTACTGTTTTTACAATAGCGCCATAGCACAATTCTCAAGTTGTGTAGCTATCTAGCTGTGCAAGTGTGCATTTCATCTACACCAAAAATAAAGGTTTTGATATTATTTGGTTTCTTGAGCCCACGGCTGCGACAAAAAATGCTGGTGAGTAATGTAGTTACTATTCTCGCATATGCATGAAAAAGTACGCGAGGTCTGAATGCATTTTCACAAATGTGCGACTACCCGGTTTTTCCCGTACTTATTCTGCAACATGCATATGCGTTTGCCTCGTGGCGAGCGATTGGCGGCGCTCTCTGTATTTGCTAGACCTTATCGAGCGCACCGCTGTATCCTGACTCTGCTAACCCAGAGTATGGCGGTCGTCAGGCGGCGCTCTTCACTTTTCTCCCCAGGTCTATCGTGTACAAGCGAGGCCTTCTTTCCCCTCCGGTTTCCAAATCTTACCTCTCGTGTACTGCCGTTGGACAATCCCTCGTGCTGCGGTCTCGAGCCTCTACGTGAACGTTAGAAACTCTGCGAAGCATTTTCTATCGAAGCAAGAGAACAAAGCACATAGTTCGCGACCTGTTGTACAAATTAGCCGGATATATAAATGCTGAGGCTAATGGATTGTATCGTTTCTCTAGCTGCTGTGTCTTCGCAGTGTGCATAATGTACCGCCCCTCGATTCACGTAAGGTTTTTCAAAGGCTGTGATTGGACCCAGATGGTGTCAGTCCAAAAATCTTGTTTTTGTTAAATAAAGCACTCGGTTTTGGGCATTACTGAGCACAGCAATGAAATGTTATATATTTTTACGCGTATATTGTTTTCTGGAAAGCAAGAGCTTAGCTTCAAGTATTGAAAAGATTTATTTTAAAGAAGCTTAAACTTTCGAGAAGACATTAATACAGGCGAAACTGGTCAAAACAGCTAAAACCGAATTGCCTTTAAATACCCATCACATATTGGACTGCGGAGTCTTAATGACTTGTTCTAATGTAATGCTTATATGTGAAAAAACAATATTCATATGTGTTTTCATTATCGAGGGCTTAGACTATGTTCCGCAGCATAGCCAAAGAACAAAAATTATTTGATGAACATTGCCAGACACAAGAAAATGTTGTATTAGAATAAAAATGTGTAAAAGTGTTGCCTATGCAAGAAATCATTTTCTCAGAGCTCCACCAGTTCAGAACGATTTATTCACAGAAAACAGTGTTTTTAACGATTTGTCTTCTCGTGTACTCAGTATCTTAGATTGCAGTACTGACTCTCGTTGGGCCACATCTAAACTTCATTACCCACCATGCAATCAGCACGTTGCCATACGTCAGGTCCAACTGCACAACCAGTCTGGGGAAGAAAGAGAAGACGTAGCTACAACCCCACCGATATACCATTCAAGCGGTCTTTATTTTTATAACGGTTATCGTCTTTTAAATTAACATACCCATTCAACGACTGGCCCTAGTTTGTCGGCACACTTTCCCCCTGCCCCTGCATACTCTCAGAACAGAAAATGAGCGGCAGCGGGCGGCCCAGGACTAGCTCGTTTGCCGAGCCACCGGGAGCTCCGGGAGCCGCTGCAGCCACCGCCGGATCGGCAGTTGCAGGTGGGAGCGCTTCAGGAAAGTCTGGGGCTGCTCAGGCCTCCGGCGGCAGCTCGTCTGGCTTTGGAAACTTGAAGCTGAGCAGTAAGTAATTTATTACACTGGTCCCAGTACGCGTGATTCCAGTGCATCAGTGGAACGAAGAAATCTGCATGTGTTGTTTACTTTAAAATTGTGCATGGGTTGATTGATTATTTGCGCGATTTTGGCAAAGTTTGCGTTAACCTACTTTAGGTTGCTACCTAGTTAGCTAGCGTGCTAGGCTAATGATAGGCAGGTTAGCTAGCTAGCTAGCTGTCCTACCTAGCCTTGTTTTTGTTAACCGGGGTAGAGGGTCAGGGGCTTTGATTGCATGTCTTAGCTAACTCGTTGCATAGCGAGTTCTGTGGGATTAAAACAACAGGAAAAACAAACCATCCCTGTCATCAGTCCCGAAGATGATGATCAGTTGTGTTCTGTTGGCTTCGCTGATTTCTAGCTGGCCCACTAGAACAAAGCTCAGCTGGCTAGTTACTTAGCTTAGCTGGTCTGCTCGCCTGCAAACATCATCCAGGAGCAACATCCTCATTTTGTCGGCACTTCAAAGTTATTTGACTAAAACCCATTTAACACACTTTCGTGCATGTTTGCATGTTATACTCGCAGATGATAATGTGGTTTGGGAGCGAGTGTTATCGGAGGGTCTTGTCTTGACAGGGTCTCTTGCATTGCTGTTTCATTAGCAAGTTGAAACAAGTAGCTGTGGCGGAAACAGTATAAATCTGTGTAAAAAGCTTACTTGAAGATTTTTTGTAAAGTTTTTTGGTGGTTTCTGCTGTACTATGAAACAATAAATTATTCTTTGCGGTGCCACAAATGGACAGCTTTTCCTGTACTTGTGTAAACGAGCAGAATTGTTCTTCACACCCTTGTAATAGGACTATACTGTCCTGTTCCCTGCAACGTCTGTGCGTACATGTAAACACCCTTATGGACGAAGCTGGTGTCAGTTTGGTCATGACTTGAAACTGAGACTAGCAAAACCTCAGTAGCTACAATGGCCAGTGTGCAGGTTGATTATTTCCAGTGCAGTGTGTGGCAATAGAGCAAACGTTTTTTGCAGCTGAATTCGACAATTTTCGGATTCTGATCTTGTAATATTTGTTCTTTAAGTGCTGACGCCGAGTCTCCTCCTTTATGCAGGCCGTCAAAAACAAAAATCAGTCTCCAGTCCCAGATGGCAGAGGTGTACACAGTGATGTTGATCAGTCTTCTGCACTATAATTACAGAACTCAGCTTTTGGCATCTTCAGGTTCATCTGTCACACTCCAGCTCTGTGGATAAAAACTGTGACTGCCATTTCTGTGATGAATCTGCATATTTTTGATGCCAGTGTGGGTACCTGCCACAAAATGCAAATGGAGGACTGCGGTGCATAAAGTTGAATACTAAAAATACTGTTCTTATATGCTCATTCATTTGGACCCAAATGTTTGACGTGTGATTCACGACCAGGCGGTTCGGCCATCATGTTTAATTCAAAACTCCCCCTTTCCTGTGAATATTATAAATGGATTTAATGGTTCTGGTTTCTGCGAAAATTGTGTTTTAAGTGTGGTGTCCAAATTTCGGTCCGGATTTGGGCCACATGTCTTGTTCCTCTCGTAGGTGTAAATAAGTGAGAAGATTGCTTTGGCATTTGTCTTGAGTTTTATGCATTCCCAGAGGTTCCTCCCGCTAGAGGTTGCAGAGGTGCACCCAACAGAAGCCTGCAGTTCAATTCCCAGCCGAGCCATGTGGCGGGATGTCCCAGAGGGTGTGATTGGCTGTGTTCGTGCTGGGAGGGAGGGATGCCAAGGGTTCTTTTTCCCTGTTGTTATGCAACACACTGGCGTCCAAGGCAACATCATGACAGAATGGAGTGCTTAGTGTACTGCTCGGGCCTGCCGAGGTGCATGATGATATGGTGTGGCCGGTCGGCACACTGTACAGCTGCTTAATCCCCCAAAACAATGTGATTTATGCTTTATATTAGCTATTGTCTAGGGGAAATAATGGAATCTTTAAATACATCTTCACTTTTATATGTGTATTTGTCAGGGGATGGAGAACGTCATAGCGTTCTGTGCTCAATACATTCCAGGAAATTGGCGTTGGCTGAACTCTATGAATCACCATGTTCGTTCGAGTCTGTGAGTGAGAGAGAGGAAGGCCCATCGCCTCCAGGGCTTTCCTGCCCGTAGGCATTCATTGTATTCATAACGAATATCAAATTTAGAAGTGCAGATCTGAGATCAGGTTGCTCCCTGTTTGTACTGCTCACAGGAGCAGAGAAACTGACCCAGAAACCAGCCTGCTGGTTTCAGATGCTGTGTGACGGGGCCCAGATTCTCCACGTCTCTGTTCAAATACACTAAAAGGTGTGTTCTCACAGATTGAGCGATAAGTCATGGTCCTGGCTCCATGCTGCTGGGAAGAGGCAGATATCTACACACAGGTGTTGGGTTGCCAGCACTTGCTGGTACGCATTATGGGTCACTCGCAGCACCAGCCCGAGAGACGCCCGGTGCTTTGAGACTTTAGCTGGGTCCGTCGTGTTGCTTTGACTTCCACGTCCTGCAGACGGAACACCTCAACTGTTTGATCAGGTCAGGAGTGGACCACCAAAACAGCAAACGTATGGAATTTGCAGCTGTGCAAATGTACTGATTTCGCAGCAATGCAAGTATGTTTTTGCTTCCTTTTTTACCCGCTTTGCTGTACATTGCTGTGTTTCACCAGGTTTTCTTAGAAGATAGTTTCATCATGAAGGTCTAGGGCAGTGCAAACCTAATTAGAGCACACCTGAAACCACAGTGCTGCCACAGTGCACCAGCAATTTACAATGCCAATAGTCTGTCACACAAGTAAAAAGCAACTCAAAAAGTGTGATCCTTGAATAGCAACTGTTAAGCATTTTGTCATGAACAATACATGACCTTCTGACATCTCTGTGACAGGTTCATCGTTTATTTCACAGTGGTGTAAATTTTGCCCACAAAGGTTTGTGACTCACTGCGGCAGCTCCCAGAACTCTCCCTGGAGTCCACGTCACAGAGGACGCTCGCTAAAACTTTGCCATGGAGGTGTCCTGTCCTCTCTCCGGGCTTGAACCCTTTCTGTCTCTGTACGTCCTCAGGGGACAGCGGCAAGGTGACCACGGTAGTGGCCACGCCCGGCCAGGGCCCCGACCGCCCGCAGGAAGTGTCCTACACGGACATTAAGGTGATCGGTAACGGTTCCTTCGGAGTGGTGTATCAGGCCCGGCTCATCGACAGCCAGGAGATGGTGGCGATCAAGAAGGTGCTGCAGGACAAGAGGTTCAAGGTACGAGAGACGATGGTGGACCCTGAAGAAACTCTGCGCTAGTTTCTGTTTTCTGTTAAGATCCTAGACCAGTCCCCTACTCTTTAGTTTAGTTTAAAATAAAGTTTATTTTTTTAACCAGATATACTGGGATAGAGCTGATACTATTCAATTCAATTCAATTTTATTTATATAGCGCTTTTTACAACACTTGTTGTCACAAAGCAGCTTTACAAATTGCATGGGTCCAGATCCCTAATGAGCAAGCCAAAGGCGACAGTGGCAAGGAAAAACTCCCTAAGATGGCAGGAATTTAGGAAGAAACCTTGGGAGGACCAAGACTCAAAAGGGAACCCATCCTCCATTGGGCGGCCCGCTAGCAATGTCCACATTCACATACTAGGTTGTACTTTTCCACCCCATCAAACCAGAGTTCCAAGTTGTACGTCCCTGGCATAACAATTCGTCATTAAAAGAATCACTTTCTTTTAGCCAGGGAAAAGTTAGATGCATAAAACAATGTCGGCATTGACTAACAGTGTTGTGAGTTTTTTAGTGTAGTTTCAGATTGGCTCCTTGTGTATGTCCCGTGTGTGGGTGTAGGGGATGCCTGCTCTCCCCCGGCTCCTCTTCAGTGCGTGATCATGGGGGGAACCAGGCTGTGGAAGTCTCTGTGTGAACTGTTCTCTCACTCTTTTTGTTCCTGCAGAACCGAGAGCTCCAGATCATGCGCAAGCTGGACCACTGCAACATCGTCAGGCTGCGATACTTCTTCTACTCCAGCGGAGAGAAGGTACGGAGAAAAACCCTCCCAGAATGTGGGGCGTACAGAGAACGTCCTCTCAGAATGTGCTCAGATAAACATGCCGTTCTCTACCTCACTGTTGCGCGTACACACACACACACACACACACGGTGACTCAGTTTCAGAGGGCGCTTGATCTTCATTGCCACACACTGAGACTGTGATCTAGTCTACATCGGACCGTGCTTCCGATGTTCATGTGCAGGTAGGACTTTGCCTCAAGCGCTGGGTTGTGTGCATATTAACACTTTTGATTTGTCCCAGCACCCAGCAGGCATGACCCTTGAGGGGCTGGTTGGAGTGCTTCTGTAGGCCAGAACAGAAGCTTCTGTGAAATCGGAACACATTTACTGTGTTCTATTGCAACCTTGTGCTATGTTGTGGTAAAGGAGACCCAGATCTGGGAAAGCTGTTCAACACACCAGGCTCTATGCAGCCTCGATTTTAATTATTCATATGACCTTTTAACCTTTAACATTTTGACTCTCTCTCCCTCTCTCCCTCTCTCTCTATCTCTCTCTCTCTCCCTCTCTCAGAAAGATGAAGTGTATCTGAATCTCGTTCTGGATTATGTACCAGAGACTGTGTACAGGGTGGCACGCCACTTCAACAAGGCCAAGACCACCATTCCTATCATCTACGTCAAAGTGAGTGACCCTGCGCCTGTGGGCCGAATGTGTTTGCCTTGGCTGAGCCAAAATGTTCACGGGAATCTCTCCCTCCCTCCCTCCCTCAGGTGTATATGTATCAGTTATTCCGCAGTCTGGCCTATATTCATTCCCAAGGCGTCTGCCACAGAGACATCAAACCACAGAACCTCCTGGTGGACCCGGACACAGCCGTCCTCAAGCTGTGCGATTTTGGCAGGTGTGTGTTTGTGTTTACGTAAACACTACCCTCACTAGACTCAATGGTGGACAGGTTGCAGTGAAGACTTGTTGGTGTGAAGACTTGTGCTCCTGGTGTTTTTATATTTGTTTGTCTTTGTTTATTTATTTTTATAATTTTGTTTGTTTTTGTTTTGGCCGAGTGCCCACGTGTCACTCGCGTCTTGATCTCTCTTTTGTCTTCTCACAGTGCGAAGCAGCTAGTTCGTGGCGAGCCAAATGTTTCATACATCTGCTCACGGTATTACCGTGCCCCCGAACTCATCTTCGGAGCCACAGACTACACCTCAAACATCGATATCTGGTCAGCCGGCTGCGTATTGGCTGAGCTGTTGCTGGGGCAACCCATTTTCCCCGGCGACAGCGGGGTCGACCAGCTAGTTGAAATAATAAAGGTGAGACCCGCGTTTGTGCGGAGGGACAAACGGAATGCGCTTAGTCGTACCGGCTGACGTTTCCGGGGGTGTGTCTGTCCTGCTTTTGTGTCCCGCGCCGGGGTGTTCTCTCGTCCTGACCCAGTTGTTCCCTTTCCTGCAGGTTTTGGGGACGCCTACGAGAGAACAGATCCGGGAAATGAATCCCAACTACACAGAGTTCAAGTTCCCACAGATCAAGGCGCATCCTTGGACGAAGGTGTGTGCCTTACCCGGCAGCCCCGTGTAATCAAGCTCAGAGCGGGGCACGATGGGGCTTGTGTTGGCCTAACGCTGCTGCTGATAACCACGATGGGGCCTGTGTTGGCCTAATGCTGCTCACGTTTACCCTGCAGCAACAGCTGGTCCTGGCGTATTTTGTGGGTGGGAGGTGCAACACAAGCTTCTGGTGCTTTCCCGGCTTTTGTGGGATGGCGTCAGTAGCAATAACCTCGGCAACCATGTGGATCCTCTGGCACGGTGCCCGATTTAAGTGCGCACGCAGGGGACGCACAAACGCCCAGGTTTCCGTCCAACGCCAGCGCCATTTGCCTCGTCTTTGCATCTCCTTAACTAGCAGGGGGTTCAGTTTAACCGTCTCGAAGCTCTAGCCCACCCACAAAACTGGCAGACGGCAAGTGTGCGAGTCAAGTGCCCTTGTGTGTTTTGGAAATTAGGTCTTCAAGCCGCGGACGCCCCCGGAGGCCATCTCGCTGTGCTCTCGCCTGCTGGAGTACACGCCCGTGACGCGCCTCTCGCCGCTACAGGCCTGTGCCCACGCCTTCTTCGACGAGCTACGTCAGCCCACCGCCCGCTTGCCCAGCGGCCGTGAGCTGCCCCAGCTGTTCAACTTCAGCCCCGTGGGTCAGTTTGGCGTGGGCGACCGTGGGGTGATGCTTGTGGGGGTGGGGCTCTGTGTTGCGGTTGTTGTGGGCGTGGCAGTGTGGGGGTTTAACGCCTCTTCTCTCTCCCCTCAGAGCTGTCCATCCAGCCGCAGCTGAACTCGGTCCTCATTCCTCCGCACGCACGCTCACAGACCACGTCTGTCTCGCACGGTATGGAAGGCTCTCGTGTGTGTGTGTGTGTGTTTTTGCTTGAGTGCGTGTGCATACATACATGTGTGCCGTGTATTTATTGTTCATGACTATGTATTAGGTCACGCTTGTGTGTGCGTGTAACACATGTTCTCACTGTCTGCAGACGGCAGCGTGTCGGACAACTCAGCCCAGTCCAGCTCGGCGCCAGGGGCCCTGAGCAACAGCACCTGAGCGTTTTCCTCCTGGGTTACTGCACCGACACCATCCTTCCTCCTCCTCCTCCTCCTCCTCCTCCTCCTGCTGTCTCTCAGTCCTGCCTGGTCAGAGCTCCAGCATCAAGTCTCTGGCCTCTTCTTCACTCACATACCTGCCCACAAACCAGCCCAGACTCTGGACACATCTGTCACGTGCAGCCACCTGTCAAGTCTGTTTCAACAGGACCCAGTTTTTATCTGTTTTGTTCTCGATTTTTTGTTTTCGTCTGTGTGGTTTAAAGGCAAAGAATGGTTCTCTGAGGCATTGCTGACCCCTAGTGGCAGGAGGAGTAAAGCACAGTTATTGCCCTCATTGTATTTCTAGAGGTCCACCCATTTTATTACATTTTAGACAAGACCGCAAGTCTTGCATCCACAAATTGCAAGGGTAGTCTTTTATTTTACTTTGCTCTTAAAATGTAATAAATTTTAAAGCTTATTTTTTTCTTTCTTAAATGAGACCATGTTTTTGAAGGGAGTGTGGATTCGGAATGTTTTTATGAAGCAGCGAGTATGTGAGAGAGGTTTTTGTCCGTGTGCCCAGAATCATCCACTGTTTTTGCACTTTTGTCAGGAACACGCAGAAAGAGTGTGAGGGTGCCGTTAGGCTCTTGAAACGAACACGCGCTCAACGCCCCCTCCCTTTCTCTCTCTGCCAATACTGAGAAAGGATTCCCCTTAAACCAGGGATCACACCAGTCTCAGAAGACAGGTCTGGGATCAGCTGTTGTCTTCAGGCCACTGAACTGCGCCGATATGGACGGTGAGCGCTGATCTAGCATGCCTGTCGGCTCGGGACACCTGATGGATGGGGTCTCAAAGCTTACTTCAGTTTGAGTTCACTCAAAAAAGGGTCTGTGTCATTGTCTTCTCTTGTACACCCACACACACAGACTTGCTTTTCTGTACTTGTCAGGGTGAGGGTCTGGTCTTCACATGGAAGTGTGCCCTCTGCTCAAGCAACCTACAGCTCCAGTCCATGGGAGTCTGTCATGCTATGATAGGGTGTGTGTGTGTGTGTGTTTCAGTAGACTTAGACAATATGTAATGTTTAAATGGCTGCTGATCTGTGATTAAACTGATCTGAATCATTGTAAGTATCATAGAGTTTCAAACACATGCATACACACACACACGCACGCACACACATCCATGCACAGATGTCCTTCCTCACTGGACTAAATTGCAAACCCTCTACAGGTGGAAGTCGCCCATGTATCTGGAGCCTTTTGTCCTTCCTGCTTTCTGTCCTTCCCTCTCAACCAATCCCCTCTTTCCCCCTCTGAGCCCCAATATGTAAATACCATGTACCTTTTACTTTTTGTTATTTTTTTGTTATCGTTATTCTGTTGTTCTTGTAACTTTTCTTTCTAGTGGAGTAGCACTGCTTCAGGTAGTGGCCAGCCTCTCTCTCTCTCTCTCTTTCACTGCATTTCTCTTTTGCTCTACCTCTCCTTTCCTTCTTTTTCCTCTCCCCATTTCTCTCTGCTGTACATAACATTTCAGCCGCCCTCTTTGTTTAGGGGGAGAAAACTGAACAAAACACTTTCTCTCTCCCTCTCTTCTCTCTCCGTCCCTTCCTGTTCACACCCTCTTGTCATAAATGTTATTTTGATTGTTTTATTTATTGTATTGATTACTTTTTTATCAGATAGGGAAGAGACTTGTGTGAGAGTTGCTATTAGAATATCATTCGTATTACAAACCTGATAATATAATGGAATGTGCTGGACAATATGAATCTGTTTTCCAGAACATTCCATAAGTGTTTTCATTTGGAATATTCTCCAAGGTGCAGGTATACATGTGCGCGAGGACACATGCACGCACGCGCACGCACACACACACACACACACACACAGGAACTGTTAAGCCCATCTAGGATTGAGTGAATGGGTTAAGGGGGAGAGAGGGAGAGAGAAACTGTTTTTGTTTGTTGGTATAAATAATTAAACTCATTAATAAAGTGATAAAGTGTGTCTGCTTCTGGGCAATTTTTGTGCAGCGTAATCGGTGTAATTCGCCAACAGTCAGTCACCGAATCTTTTTAATCACTTTAATTAAACCATACTCAGTTATTTTAGTATGTACGACCTCTTTATATACGATATACAGCTTTTTAAACCAAGCTGAAAAAATCACATACTGGTTTAAAATTGAAAGCTTAGAGAAAACATGGCTAAGTGTACAGTGTAAACATACCCTGGTAGGAGAGCCAAGCCAGCTGGGTGGGGCCTGCAAAATTAGCAAACAGGCTGAGTTGTTGAAAGCCTTAAATGTATAAGTGAATAGTAAACGTATAAGTAAATGGGTAATGCATTTGGAGCCTCTGGTCTGTTGCTTGGTTCTAGACCTTAAAACTAATGCACTGCACAGTTTAGTGGTTTCCTTAAATGTACCTTTGCTCCCAATTTATCAGGTCCTTCCCAAGCTTCTCATGAGGTATGTCGGGAGTCTGCTTGTGTCCCATGGTTCACAGTGATCTTCAATTAGTTACACTGTTAGAGGGAGTAAAACATTTTCGCTTATTGGCAGGTCATAGGTAAGGGGTACAAAATTATCTCTGCAAGCAGGTTTATTGTGCATAAAGCTTGATTTGTGGGGTTTTGGAATTTGCATTATGCTTTGGCAATTCTCTTATGCAGTACAGTATGAGCCAGGAGATAATGCAGCAATGTCTGTATTTTTACATAATATGGCCACAGGTAATGTGTATATAAATGTATTTCTTTGACATTTAAAAGTCTGGATTTAAGCAGGTTGGGATCTTTTCCACAGAAGCATGAAGGTGCTTGGGTACAGTCTGCTGTCAGGTGAAATACAGAGTCTTCCACAATTACTGCACTCTCACTTAATCTGACCCATACGTGCTGAATGAATTTCAATATTTTTAAATGACCTTGACAGTATGACATTACCTCAGAGCAGTTTGCATCCGTCCACTACAGAATATTCAGAACTTTCTTTAAGTATTATGGCTAAATAATAAACCCCCCATTATTAAATAACTCATTGATCACCAGCAGAAAGCCACCTATCAAAAAAATCCAACAATAAATATATGTGGTGTGAAAAAGTGTGCCTGCAGATCTTGGATTGTGTAATAAGCATTTCGTTATAAATACGACAATTTTAAAGGAAGTTTTTCAATTTCAAAATTACACAACAAAGCAAACATAAGACCTCCTACTTAAAAAAGATCTAAGGTATACAATTACACAATGAATTGGTTTTTTAAAGAATAGATTGAGCCAGTTTATCTTGAAAGTGCTGGTGAGAGTAGGGACAGTGAGTTTTGTTTTTCCTGAAAAAAGTCATTCAGAGAGTTGTCAACTGTCTTACAAATTCGGTTGGACAAAAAGATTTAGGCGTATATTTCAGCCTTTACAATTCTTCGGTCTTACAACTTTTGCGCTTTAAAGACAAATCCCTCAAAAGCCAGGCGTTTAGTGTCCTCTTCATTTTTTCGAAGGTAACTACAAAGCACTTCTCTATTCTTAGTCCTTACAGACAACACCCAAACGCTACTTGTTCTTTGACAGATACATGCACTGACCTTGCAGTTACCAAAGAGCAATCAGTGATCGTGACGCACAGCGTAAGTTAACTTCTGTAGCTATATGGAATTCTATTGGTGGAAAGGAGAGGCATTGTAGACCAATCACTTCGATTTTTGTTGAAACGTTAGAAATAACATTTCTGGTACCAACAAGCAGGAGTGCATTCGGTGAGTTTTGAGCTTTAATAAATAATATATGCTTTGAGATAATGTAATTATATTGCTGTTTTAGTTTTGGCGTTTCGGAGTTTCAACTGGGGGAGACATTCACCGTTTACTATTACGAGGGAGCCATTATTACCACCGAAGAAGCGCGTGCCGCCCTTCTTCGGCGGTTCTTCAACCCTCGTTCAGCTGTTGTCAAATGTTTTAGAGCGACTCAACGCATAGTGGCTGTGCTTTGCAAGGATAATAATCGCTAAAAACTGTCGGAACCGAAATTTAAATAATTGATCCGGCTATACACCACCCAGTTTGAGAAATGATTCACACTCTAAATGCTAGCTAGTTAGCAGTCTGCGTTAGCACTTTTGCTACTGCTGACACCAAAGCTAGCTTGTTAGCTAACGTTATTAGCACAGTCCAGCAGCCAGTTAGCCAAAGGCGTTGACAGAACTGACTGAGCTTGTAAGTTTTAGTGCTAGTGCCACGGCCGGTATCCATTAATTCAAGTGCAGTATGGCCTGTGGTTACAAAATCACCGTGATTTGTAAAGCAGTAGACCTTATCGAGAAACTTGGTTAAACAGTGTGTCCGAACAGACAAAAAGAGCATAATGCGGCTTTAGTCAAACTTGGAGACGATCCGGGTGGTTAGTTTAGACCGGTCGCACCCCGCCAGTACTGGGACACTGGAGCACTGTGCTGACATTTCCTTGCACCGAAATGACCAATAAACGCGGTAATTAAACGATGCTAATCAACTACATTTTGAACAATTAAATCACAAAACGTACAGGAGCAGGGCCGGTAACACCCGGTGTACACAAGAGCAACCCGCCTAAGACTGGGTTGCTCTTGTGTACAAAATTATTTGTAGTGTTTAGATCTCCCCTAACTGGAGGTCTTCTATGGAAATCAATACATATCTGTATTTTTTTCCTTCATGTTGAGATTTAGACATGATGAAGGGGAGAGGTACATCTGATCCTGGTACCTCAATGCAGGTTTTTGTTTTAAAGTACATATCAGTAACTTAGAACCTGTGCAGGTTGGAGCTCAAAATGTAAATCCCAAGGGAAATAGTTAAGTTCATGCTTTAAGATGATGAACATATTGGCTGGTGCAAATCTTGGCTATATCTCTCACTAAACTGAAGAGGGCACTGTTACGCCCTAATAAGCTTTATGCTATCTGAAGGAAATCGAGTTTTTTCTCTGCTGATTTAGTTCGTTTGTGCACATTCAGAACCATTACGTTTGTGTTTAATTAGTAGTACGTTTTGCTGAGAAAGGACGAAAGTCATTCAGTTAATCAGTATGTCAAATACATGAAGCAGTTTATTGTTTTGTTCTCACATGAGTTTGCAGAATAATAAAGTCAACTTTGAAGTTTATAATGTATGTTTGTATATAAATGCCATATTCAAAATTATTAAAGAAATATGACGTGTCCAAAACGCATTCCTCTTCAAACTTAGTGTGCCACTGTGCTTCAATTTTTATTACCGGTACTTCTTTAACAGCAGTATTAAAACATACAGAATGAGTACACCTGCGGCAAGCGTTATATAGTACATACACAGCAAATTGTGTGTGTGTGTATATATATATATATATATATCTAACACATCTGAATCAACAATTGCTGAGTATTTACATGTTGATGTAGAACAAACATCTATAAGAACACAAGAAGACGCCTCTTGTCCTGTCTGACCGATACATTGAGAAATGCCCTTATGTTATCCTGTGTCCTCTCCAGCGCTCCAGCGCTCATGCAGACCATGGAGAGCTCCTCGGTGTACATGTGTTTTCCCTGTTACCGCGAGTTTCCCACCCTGGAGGAAGTGCTCACCCATCAGCTGACGTGCACGGCTGAGAGCAGCCCGGCCCTCGCCACCGCCACTCCTGTGGAGGCTGCAGCGCTTGCTGCTGGTCTCCCGCAGGTACGACAAGCCTCCACTCTCTCTCACACACACACACACACACGCGCACCATAAATCACAATGACAAATTGGGTTTTTTGTCTTTGCTTTTTATTCAAATGCAATTGTATTGGATAGTCTGTATAATGTTGCATTAGACATTAGAGTGCTTAATACCAGTCACAAAAGAGTTCCATAAAAGTATATCCAAATAATGATTAAGTGCTTAATCCCCCTAAATTGCTACTTTTGTCTGGGGGTGTCCAGCGATTCCCATGAAAGTTATGGCTGGTCGTTAGTCTGATCCTCGTCTTTTCCTGATGTCTGACTGTACTCGTTTGAACTCTGCTGCTGCAGTGCAGCAGTGCTTTGTAGCTTCAGGCAACATTTCCCCCCCCCCAGAGGTAATTGCATCCGATACCAGTGAAAGCCTCTATTTAATTGAATCAGATTTTCTCTCCAAATAGTACTTGAATGCATAGCAGTAATTATCTGAATTAGGCTCGATATTAGAAGCGTGGCTTGTAAGCTGGAAGATTTCTGAGTTGTAAATTGAAATATAAAATGGTAATTCAGGGTTCTGTATACTTCTAATTTTCCTCTTCAAATTAGTAGAAAAATTACACCCTTGAAAACCCCTTTTATATCCAAACATTGACAAACATCTCAGAAAATTGTTTTCCCTAAGCGAGTGCCAATTAGTAACTGATCAGCGCGATTATTTGTTGGTTGTTTCTATTCAGCCATTTAAAAACTAGAGCACCCACCCCATCTGCTGTATGAGGGACACCATGGTGGTGTATAGCACGAGTGTGTAGCCTTGCTGTGACTGTGCTGCTTGGTCAGGTTTCCCACTTCCTCGGTGGTCAGGCTAAATAATATCCAGTCTGGGATAATGGCTAAATAATATCCAGTCTGGGATATTCTAAGATGTTTATTCATTTAATTGGGTTACCTAGGATACCCACTGTGGTGTTCATAGACTAAATAGAGATTGCTTAGCTGAAATGAAACAAAATCATTTAAGGCATGATGCTAATTTGGAGTGATTTATCATTTACATTTGGATTAGCGTTTTTACACCTTTCAACAGTGGTCATGGCAACGTAATTTGACTAGTAATGAATGCAATAGGGGGTTGTTGACATCGTGCATGGCAACAGATACATTGCATCTCAGTTTGTAAGTCATCATCTGTATGCCAATAACAACATGCACAGCAGATGTGGCTGGTGCATATGCCAATATATTTTAAAAGTTTGAGCTTATGACTTCAAGGATAATCAGAAGCTTGTTTGGGAACTCACGTATTCATCAGGTTGGAGAGGATAAAAAATAAGCTTTTTTTTAAACTTACGGGCACAGCGCACGAAGCAAACAGCATTCGTCTTTGTCAGAAACGGAGGCCGTCGCTGGCTTTTTCGCTGGATTACTACAACACGCCCTCCCCACCCCCCTCTGGCCCTTCTTAAAGACGTGTGGCGACCAGCAGCGGTGAGCGTGTGGTGGCGGGAGGCCGTGATCGAGCGCCCTTTGAGCGGGCGATGACGAAGTGCCACACACCAGGGGGGGCTTTTGTGGCCTGCTCTGTTTGGCCGCTGTCACTGCGGCGGTGAGGAGAAAGACAGTGTTTGAGGTTGGCCTTTAAACTGTCGGAATTAAAGTGAGCAGTACCTAGACGCTCTCAGCGTGAAGAAATCCGTTCCGACAGGCACAAAGGGGTGATTTTTTACCCTGGAGAGCACTAGGCGGGGTTTCTGTGCTCTTTACAGGGATAAGCCGTAATGTTTTTTTGAGTGTCACAATGTAATACAAAATGATATTATTTATTGGGAATGCTGTTGAGGTTTGAAAAACAGCTTAAGGTTTTGAGAAACTGTATTACTTTTCTGTTCTTAAATGTTCTTGCATGTTCCGATGACAGTGGTTCTCTTGTGGGGAAAGGGTTTTGGGGAATTCATAAAGTGTGCACGTCTAATGGTCCCCCGTGTATGTCCTTTCATTCTCTGTTCTGCAGTTGACCGCTCAGTCACTGTCTGCTGCTCAGGTGCAATGCCAG
Organism: Brachyhypopomus occidentalis; assembly: GCA_020368025.1. Lineage (NCBI taxonomy): Eukaryota > Metazoa > Chordata > Actinopteri > Gymnotiformes > Hypopomidae > Brachyhypopomus > Brachyhypopomus occidentalis. The sequence continues at coordinate 1,005,864 of JAGXOD010000136.1, forward strand.
GTGGAGGCGGACCTGGCTCAGGTGGGGGCAGGCCTTATCCAGATGGAGGCAGGTCTTTCTCCCACACAGGACCAGAGGAAAGTCTTGCCCTCCTCCGACACCCCACGTGTCCTCTACCAGTGCGCCGACTGCGAACTCCTCTTTGACGCTCTCTCCCTGTGGCAGCAGCACCGCAAGATGGGCTGCTGCCAGGAGCCTGGCCCGGGGGTGGAGCAAGAGGTGGTGCAGGAGATGGAGCAAGGGGCGGAGCACATGGAGACAATCGCTGTGTTGGCGCTGCAGCCTCCCACGACCGACGCCGAGCAAGGGGAGTGGGCCGAGTCAGAAGTGAGCGTGGACGCCTCTGTCGAGGCACACGCACAGCTGATGGAGAAAGACCCAGAAGACGTCATCACGGCGGACCCTTCGCTGCTGAGTTCAGCGGCTGATGGCGAGCTCGAGTGTGAACCCTCGGAGCCCCCAGACGAGCAGAGCCCCCCGGTGAAGCGGCGCGGGCAGAAGAAGGCAAAGCTCCTCTCCAGCCTCCTGTGCATAGAGTGCGGCCAGTGCTTCTGCCTGGTGGCCGAGCTGATGGCACATCGCAAGACGGCGCACGGCCTGCGGGACGCCATCCACCGCTGCGGCGTGTGCGGCGAGGGCTTCATCAACACCACCCTCTTCCTCTACCACCGCAAGCAGCACCGCGCCCAGGTGGAAGGCGCCCAGCGGGAGACGGCCTCGCCTGTGCCGCAGCTCTCCACCGCCCTGCTGGAGGCGCCCGGGGAGGGCCTACTGCTGCTCGCCACCGCCGGTGAGGGCCAGAGTCTGATGGAGCTCGCTGGCTTGGAGCAGGCCCTGCCCGAGGCGGTGCCCGTCGCCCAGGTGGAGGTGGAGCTGGACCCCGACAGCGTCCGGCCGGACGAGGCCCAGCAGGATGAGGCCCGGCAGGATGGCCAGGAAGTCGTTGTGGAGGCCGGCGAGGTGGAGGTTGAGGCGGTCGTAAGCATGGAAGTGGAGAAGACCGAAGAGGTGGAGGCTCAGGGACAGGAACGGATGGATGCCGAGATGGAGCAGGAATTGGACGGAGACGAGCAGCTGAACGGCGGGGGCGAGGAGGTGGGGTTGGAGCAGGTGGAGACACAGGTGGAGGCCCAGGTGGAGGCCCAGGTGGAGGCCCAGGTGGAGGCCCAAGTGGAGGCCCTGGTGGAGGTGGGGGCGTCTGACATGGGCTCCTCCTCATGCCCCAGTTTCCTTTGCGGTCAGTGCGGGTCCTCCTTCGCAGCCGAGCATGAGCTGGCACAGCACCGCACTACCGAGCACGGCCTGGAGGGGGCGCTGCACACTTGCATGGAGTGCGGGCAGGAGTTTATGAGCACCACTCAGTACCTGTACCACCGCAGACAGCATCGCGGGAGCTCTTCCGCAGGGCTGCAATCTTTCCCCTCAGCCAGGCTGAACTCTGCGCTCACCTCTCCGGCCAAACAGAGAGACATCATACTGCTGAGGCGAGCAGGTCAGTGCCTGCTTAATCCATACTCTCCGCACGCTTAAACCACCATGTCCGCTGTTTAGGAATTGTGTTACAATGTGAACCGTTGAAAATGGTTATTGGATTTTGAGAAATGGACAGAGATCATTGAATAAGATGTTATCTGGTAAAATGTAGCTCCGGTACACTGCACCCTCTTCAACATCTAGATGCATTACACTTCAGTATTTTACACTTCAGTATTTTACAGTTCAGTTCAGGTTTTTTTTTAAGTTGGACACCAGAGCTTTTAAAATGGCTGCTTCTAGCCTGTGTAAAACAAAGGAATAGATTTGCTTCTTCTTGATTTAGACTATAAATTGCTTTAAATGCTTAAGATTTCTGTGAAGCATATGTATACTGACTACAAACACACCATGTTACATGAAATCCTTGTTTGAGTCCATAAGTCTCTGAGTCTCCAACCTTCCACCTCAGAGCCAGCACGGGTGGTGATGTCGACCGAGCCCTCTGCTCCGCCCCCTGACCCCACGATGGAGGCCCCAGCCAAGCTGAGCCGTGACTGGTCACGCACGCCGCTCCCCCACGAATGCCCGCACTGTGGCCGGGGCTTCACGCGCCGCGGCCTCCTGCGCGAGCACGTCTTCCAGCACACGGGCGAGAAGCTCTTCAGCTGCCACGTGTGCCGCAAGAGCTTCCCATCGCCGGCCAGCCTCCTGCGCCACGGCCTGACGCATGGCGGGGCGCGTGCCTTCTCCTGCCCCGTCTGCGCCCGTGCCTTCTACCAGGCCACCTCGCTCAAGCGCCACATGCTCACGCACGACGAGGGCATGCCGGAGAGGCGGGGCGGTGGGAGGGGCAAGGGCCGGGGCCGCTCGCTGGGGGATGGCCGCCTGCACGTTTGCCCCGACTGCCCGGCCAGCTTCAAGCTGGACTCCCAGCTGCAGACCCACAGGTGTGTACACTTTACATTTACACATTTACGCAGTGCACACTGACCAAACCGCTTCCTGTTCGCCCTCATCACCGGGCATGACTTCATCAAACTGGGCCACCAAGCTGCTGATCGGGCCTCGGGAGCCTTGTCTCCGCACGCTGTGTTACAGAAAGCCAGGGCGGGCTGTGGTCAGGGGGGGCACCTGGTGTGCTGAGAGGTTTTTCATATCTGTATGAGACAATATCAGACATCCAACAAATTGTGAATGGTTACCCTGTTCCCTGTGGGAAATGTCTGAAGTTTTAGTTGTGGTTAAAAGAAGAAAACATGTCTGCCTGTATGGAATATTGAGTGTTCCTTTTAAGAAAGATGGACTTGAGGCTGCACCACACCTGGCCGTTCTGGTCTTTATAGAGACGGTGCACTTTCGCTACAGATTAGAACAAAAATAAAGCAATTCAGTCATAAAACGCCACTGTAGAAGGTGTTCCAGCCCTGTTATTACTGATCAGCCCACGCTGCATGAAGTTTGCTTTATTGGGTTTGGGAGTATTGATTGGGAGACCTCCCGCCATTGAAGGTTTTTTCAACACAGACTTGTTCAGACATGAATCTGCTGCTAGTTATCATCCCATTGACTTTATATGGGCTAAGAACATCAAGCATATTGTTTGTATTCGCAAAAGCACTGGCTAGAGAACTTGAAATTGTATTTTATGTAACACAATTTATGTACGTTCACATCTAAACAAGTCCTCAATTTTTTTATTTGGTTTCAATCTAAAATATTACCAAACTGATGCATCTTAAAATCGGTTGTAATATTTACAAAAAGCATTTTGAAAATTTAATTAATAGGTCATGATGTTTGTGTAAGTAGAGTCTATTCTAATTCTATACGTGTTTAAAGGTTGGTTAGACTGCAGGTACACAGGGAATGGGTAAATAAAGGTGATGTGGTAATGGTATGCGACAGAAAGCAACAGCAAAATAATTTGCTTAATATTGTAGCTGATTTAAATGATGGCGGTGTTCAATAATGTGGTGCATTGACCCTCGTGTGCAGCACTCCTCTCCCTTGTAGACATTTCTGTTGCGTTTGCCTTCCAGGCTCCTGCACACCAGTCACCCATTCCCATGCAGCACGTGTGGCCAGGCATTCAAGCGGCGCAAAGAGCTCGACCTGCACTCCCTCATCCACCAAGGTCAGAGGTCAACTCATGAGACACGCCTCTCAATTGGGCTTGGCTTTTGGACGCACCCGTAGACAAATGCACCGTGTGAACACACTGTCTCTCGTCACTGGCCGGAATAAATGTGTACAGAGGGAAGAAACGCGTATGGTTCTGTTTGGCTGGAGTCTCAGCCATGTGTTCACGCTTGATTGTTATGTGCGAGTCGCATGTCTCTTGCATGCACGCGCAAACACACACACACACACACACACACACACACACGTGCACATACTTGCATCTGCAGAATCATTAGATGAATGCGCTCTCATTGATCTTTACTCAGGCAGAAATAAACAGATGAGGTTAGAGGTCACATTGATTAGGTGCATGTATTGATAAGCTCAGCTGCTGATGAGTCACTTTAGAGTCTGTCTAATACCAGCCACTCCGGTGTGTGGGCGAACATGGGGGGGGGGAGGGGGAGGGGGGGATGTGTGTGTTTGGAAGAGAACGTGAGAAGATGGTGTTAATTGGTGTAAGGGGAGGTGAGAGGCAGCAGTCGGCTAGCGTTGTAAACTCCTGTCGGGTGGTGTAATGTGAGCCGGGTGGCCAGTTGGAGCTCGACGCGCAGCAACAGGGCCTGACCAGCGTGGCTTTCATCACCTCGCCTCACCTCTCCAGATAAGGCAGGGTGTTCGTGCTGTGGGTTAATGCCGCTCCATCAGTCTCCCCCCTCCCCCCAGATCAGAGGCGTAAGGGTGTTCCTTTTTAGTTCCTTCATCCCTTTCCCTTTTCTAGATAAGAAGTCTAAAGTGTTTTCGTGTTTGTTGTGTGTGGGTTTGCCTCGTGATGAGGTGTGTAGGTGTGTTGATGCTTGTGGTGCTTTCGCTCTGTCTCTGTCCCTAAATAAGTGATCTGTGAGATGCATGTGTGCATATTTGTCACATGTCTGTGTGCCTGTGCTCTCATGGGATATGTTTCGATGTTTGGAACGTGTGTGTGTGTTTAACACCCGTAACTCCTCCTCCCCCCAGACAAGGAGCCTAAGTCGTGCCCCCAGTGTGGCTCCCAGTTCCTGAACCAGGCCGTGCTGGATCTCCACCTGCAGCGCTGCACGGGTGAACCTCCGCCCCAGCGCCGCCGCTACAAGGGCCACGGGCGGGGGCGTGTGGGCGGGCAGCTGGAGTGCGACATGTGCGGCCACCGCTGCGTGACCCAGGACGGCTTGGACCTGCACCGCCTCTCGCACACTGGCCAGACGCCGCTGCGCTGCCCACTGACGCCCTGCAGGAGGCGCTTCGCCTCAAGCTCGGCGCTGGCTGAGCACGTCTTGTCGCACTGCCGCGGCGCCCTGGGCAAGCGCAGTGCCCCCCGCCGCTACGCCTGCGAGTACTGCGCCAAGGAGTTCGCCTACGCCTCCACCTTTGCTGTGCACATGCGCACGCACACCGACGAACGGCCTTTTGAGGTGAGCTTAAGCCCCACCCAGTCATGTTTTCGTGGACTCAGACTTTGAAAGTGTCTTGCATCATATGTACAATTAAAAGCTATGAGATCGCAAGAACCCCAGAGCTATTAAAACATTTATGTAATTTTAGTTCCAATCTTGTTTGTGGTTTCCCCTGTCCTTTTAAGAGGAAAATCTCATGTATTTGAATGGTTGGACTTGTTCATTACAAATGTTCTGCATCATTCAGTATTTCATACAGCTGTAAAATGCTGTAGATCAAGAGATGAACACCTGCCTAATACAGTAAAAGATGCATTGCAGTACAAGTGTTGGAAAAGTCTGCCTTTAATTGATTTACCAAAACTATTTAAAAGCCGTTTTCCAGCAATGAGAATCTGGCACCATTCCGCTTTGCACTACTGAGAACCTTGGTGCTATTCAGATAACTAGCCTGAGTTTGCACCAGTTTTTATTGGAAACCAAGTAACAAGGAGATTCCCAGCGAGCGTTTCTGGGCTGTATAGACAAAGATGAAGGGTCAGCTTCCAGCATCACTACAGCTGAATTCGGCACCCCAGTCATCTTCCTGGCCTGTAACTCAGCACACAATCAAGCACAACGTAACGCGCTGGCAAGCGTCCCCATTCAGCTCCGCTGCGGTATAACTCCCCCCATGCCGTCGTGCTTCATGCTGAAGAACCCAGGATTCCTTGGTACCTGCTGGGAACCCTATTTAGCATTCCAGAATCTCTATTTTGGTGGAAACGCATCAAACGGTTCAAACTGGAGTGGTTCCAGTTTCTCATTGGTGGAACTGTTGTCTGGCCATTGGTTCCACCTACCTCTAGCTTTGCAGGTCTTTGCATCTTGTGTGTTGTGAAAAAGGCATAATTTACATTGTTCAGAAAAGGCATTTTGGGTAGGGTTCATGAAAGTCTGAGGGTTATGTGATTACATGAGGCAACTTCCTGCAATCTTACCCCAAATGAGCTACTACTGACTCTACAGCAGTGTCTGACATTACAAGTCTTTCTGTGTATGTCGAGAGGATTATTATATCAGATCAAGCAAATGATTCATATGAAATTGATACAGTTCTTTAGTTTGCTGCCTAATTTCCGCAAGAGTCCATTAGTCTAACTCAATTGTTCTTCCCGTGGTCGTTAATTGACATCAAATTTGTTCTCATAAAATGTCTAAAAGCACAAAAGCATGAGCCTTTGATTTCCAGTGAAGCGTTAGTGATTCACATTAGGATATCAATCACGACATGGAGCACACACATTATTTTTGCGAGTGGCACTGTGCTGCCTTTCAGCATCTGATGTTATCCAACAAATATAATTCCTTGAAATATCTTCCATTGGAAGTTTATCAGGTCCGTTTCCTTTACGCAGCCCTCCGCCTGCTTCGTGGAGCAGACTGGGCCGCTCTGGCAGAGGGCAGCACTTGCTATCTGGCACTAGTTCAGGGCATCATCTGTCTCGCCTTCACCTCGATGCCAGTGGGGCTTGGAGAAGTGAAGCCCCAGACATGGAGTCACCACCTCCTACCTGTGGAGTGGCAGCATGGTGCAAATATCACCGTTGTTTTTTTGTCTTTTTTTTTTTCTTTTCTTGGAACATTTACTGAGCTATAAAAGGTTGGGAGATTCCTTCATGCGTGACATTTGCTGCCGGGCAGAGTGTTCGGCTGTCCTGAGTGGAGCAGTAGCAAGTGCGGTGTGGTGTGGAAGTGTGTGACAGCCACAGCCTTGAGGCCTGCTCTGTAGACAGGCCAGTGCTTTGGGACGCTTGAGTAGTTTGTTTCTTTGCAGCGTAGTTAATTTGGGCCTCACTGGGGCCAAAAAATGAACTCATTTTGCAAATAATATGACTCAATTCTGACATCGACATTTTTTCAAAAGAAGTACAGCACTAAGTACGAAGTGCCAAGTGCTAAGACTACTCGGATGCAAAAGCCTTGTTCATTCTCTCTTTCTCTTCCCCTCCCTCTCTCCTCTTTTTCCTCTCCTTTTGCACCCCCTTTCTCCCTTTGCTTGTCACGCTTAATAAATTTCCACTCAAAGTAGTGCATTGTGAAAGCATCCGTCTACATCATATTTGTTATATTCCATTAGTAAAGAACCATTTGAGATTTTTAAAAGAAACATCAATGAGACATGACAAATTGTGAATGTACTTAGTCTACAGCTTAAACCTCTCTCTCTCTATCTATCTCTCTCCCCCCCCCTTTCTTCTACAGTGCACGCAGTGCGGGAAGCGTTTCCGCCAGCTCCCGCATCTGCAGGATCACGAGCGCATCCACAGCGGCGAGCGGCCCTTCGCCTGCTGGGTGTGTGGCAAGAGCTTCAGCGTGGCGGCCCGTCTGACGGAGCACGCGCGTGTCCACAGCGGCGAGCGCCCGTACGCCTGCCCCCGCTGCCCCACTGCCTTCCGCTCGCGGCCCAACCTCGACAAGCACATGCGCCAGCACGCCGGCGAGCCCGTCGCCGTGCCTCCTGTCGCCGACGACGACAGTGCCGCCGTGCAGACCATCCTGCTGGTACAGGAGGCGGCATCGCCCGCGACGGCCGCTGCCCACGCGCTGCCTCTGCTCCACGACGGCACGGTGGTTACTGAGCAGCACACCCCCTCTGTGGTCTTCCTCCATCCCGGGGTCGGCATGCCAACTGTAGCCGTGCCAGCTATATCGTTGGTTGAGGGGCAGGAGGTCCCGCACACCATTGAGTTCATCATAGAGGAGACTGTGTAGAGAGGGAGAGAGGGAGGGAGATGGGGGGGGAGCAAAAGGAGATGGGAGAAAGAGACAGTGAGAGATGGAGCAATTTGCAAAAAAAGGGGTGAGGATGGCCTCGGAGATAGCTTAAGGTTAGCAAGCCAACATAAAGGAGAGACAGAGGAAGACAATGAGCTGAACTCAAAGCCTTACAGGAACGTGTGTGAGTCTAAGAGAGAAAATGTGATGGGTGATGCTTAATTTAAGAAGCTGCGCAGACCTAGTTACTTTTTTGGTCTTTACTGGCAATAGTGGACAAGGACACATCAACTACTTTGAAATCAAAAGGAGATAAAATCAGAAATATAGTGGCGTTTAAGAGCAGTGTATATACTTTTGGCCTTTCTGTTCTCACTTCACGTTTCGTTTCTTTTTGGCATGTGTGGCTCATAATATTTGTAGTGTGTTTTTAATAAAAATTACTTTCGCAGTTTGTCCTCTTGCTTTCTTAAACACACCCATTAACACACACTTCTCTCAGATACTGTTCACATGTCCTTTACTGGCATCTTTAACATGAAAATGTTTTTTATTTTTTACTGAACGTTAATTTGCTTTCAGGGTACTTTCTGCGTCACAATCAAAGTTGGACACAGAGTCCTTTTAGACAACATTTAAGCATTTCATTCATTACCCCAGGAGGTGGTGCTTGGTCAACTTGTTTTTTATGCCATTTTGTTAAAGTTAGAGGGGGGAAATCAATCCCATATCACTTTTCTAAATCTGAGAAATGGACGAAACGATACCTGCTGAAGGTACTTTTAAATCGATGTTCCGATGTTCCGGCGCGAAACGACTGCACCCTGACGTCATCCGGAATGTTTAGCCTCAAAGGTGTTACTTTTATATCAGAAATTCTATTAATACATGACCATGAGATGACCATGAAGCGCGCTGCTGAGGTAGCTGCAAACCTGCTGACCCAACACTACGCTAGTGCGCTACTACACGCTTCCAGGTGTGTGGCAGCGCGTGGGGGGTTGGCGGTCGGATGGCGTATGTGATGGATGCATTATTTTAATGGCCGTGCGCCACTAAGTTCTCGTGCCTCACGCTTACGCTACCACTTGTCTCATGCTCGTAAGCGTATATTCAATTAGATGGCAGTTAAGCAAAACATTTCTGAATTTGGTCCAGAGCACCACTGTGATGATTGTGCGTGCGCACGCGTGCCCAAGAGACGGCTGTTTGACCATTCGAACAACACTGCATCAAGTTGCTCTGGTTGTACAAATGTTTAACTTTTCAGTCAGCTTTTGTATCTCTCTTTTCTCTTTCCTTTGCCTCTCTCTCTCTCTCTCTCTCTCTCTCTCTCTCTGCAGTATGTTCCTCCCTTTGCTGAGGTGGCTGTACCTGCTATGACTTTGACAAAGTGTTACCCCTTGTGTACTGCCCGCGTGTATATATGTGTGTGCTGGATCCTCGCGGCAGTGTGCGTGAGCGCTGCGGCGCACATGTCACACATAGCTGTGTATTTCGGTACGAATGTTTCCTCGTTGCTGTAAACGCCGACTACTGTGTGTGCTTGTTTGCTAGTGTAATGAATGAGATGAGAGCCATTCATGTTTTACCCCTGAGCAGTGATGGAACGCGTGAGGCTTGTGTGTCTGCGGGAGTATGCGCGTGAGTCCTGTTGATGTGTTTGCCACGCTTGCCGGGCCTGGCTCGCCATTTCCCTTGCTCGCTCTCTGGCATTCGCGCACTCCTCATACTCTCCTGGTTTGTTCACATTGGTTCTTCCCCTGTGCATTTCCTCTCCTCTTTTCCACGTTTCCCCTCCTCTTTCTCTCTCACTCTCTCTCTCTCTCCAACCCCCCCCCCTCATTGATAGTAGAGGCGATGTGACCGGAATACTGAGTAGCTAATCATTATTCCACTAGTGAGCCACAGTGCACAAACTGAATGGCAATTTTGCTGTCCTCTCTCTCTCTCTCTCCCCCCCCCTCCTCCTCTCTCTCCCCCCCCCTCCCTCCCCCCTCCCTCTCTCTCCCCTCTCCCCATCCCTCTCTCTCTCTTTCTCTCTCCCCTTCTCCTGCCCCCTCTCCCTCCTCCCTTTCTTCCCCTCCTCCTTTTCCTCTGTCCCTCTCCCTCCCTCGCCTCCACCCACAGCTCCCTCCCTCTTCCCTCTCCCTCCACGCACCCCCTCCTCTCTCCCATGGCATCACTCCATCTCTCGCTTTCCCCTCAGGTTTCCGTGTTGTCTTGGCAAAGGTTAACATTAAAACCTCAAAGACAGCGGGATTATGGGAACATACAGAGACTGCCACGGTTATTAGACCTGTGCGTAGAAAGTAGGCCTTTCAAACACTCATGTCCTCACACTGGGCTTTTATGTCTGAGCGTGCTTGAGTGTTACTGTGTCAGTCTGAGGACCGTGTGTGTGTATGCGTGTGGTGTAAAAGGGAATTCTATGTTGATGCAGCTTCAGTGCCAAGCTGAGGTAGAGAAACAACTGTTGGCTGAATACTGAAACACTGAGGGGAGAGATGAGAGGAAAACATGATGAGACATTGAGAGAGAGAGAGAGAAAGAGAGAGAGCGGCACTGAGGACAACTACCGCATGACAACAGGTGTAAATAACGACAGTAATTAAAAAGACACGCGTTCAAGGGTACGTGTGCACATTTATTACCTATTTCAAGGTTATTACGATAGTGCTGTGAAAAACATAATAGGGAGCACAAGAAGAAAAACTGAAACAGCAAAGTAATAGAGTAATATGCCTGAATAATATAAATATGAACTGGAATTTAGATGCATACACTATTTTTTTTATTTTAATTGTTTTGCACATGATTTCACTAGGTTCACTAGGTTCTTGTAGCTGCATTGCTAGTTGTTTGTTAGGACTAAGAAATTTGCTGAGGGTGAATCCACCCAGCACCAGACAGGACAAACGGACGTCTGCTCCACAGTGTCACTGCTACGTAAACGACATGGTCTGCTGTTACTGCAACCCACTGAAGCTGTGTGTGTGTGTATGTGTGTGTGTGTGTTTGTGCGCAGAGTATCGGCTTGTGAGGCTGGTGCCGTAATAGTGTTCGTCAGCCTGGACACATAACCGTGTCCGTGCATGTCACGCTAGTTTTCACATGCAGGACTGAGCATACGTGTTAATAGGTGCACGTGTGACACTGCGCTCAGACCATGTCCTCTACCCCCTCCTTCACTTATTATTTGAATGCTTGTCTCCACGGTGGAGAGGGGGAGTGGTGCTGTTCGTCTTTGAGGAATCGGCGAGAAAAGGAGAGCGAGATGGAGAGAGGAGGGAGAAAAAGACGAGCGTTTTTCTGTAGGAGGGAGCGGAGCGGGCAGGAACGTGAGCTGATTGGACTAGAGCAAGAGCAGAGGAGGTATGGGGGATACAATGAGCTGAGAGAGAGAGGGAGGGAGGGAGGAGAGAGAGAGAGAGAGAGAGAGGGAGAGAGGGAGGGGGTCGGAGTCAGAGAGTGAATGCAGCTTGTGGTGCCCTGCTGTGGAATTACAGCAGAGAACATTACAGGGGACCTGAGAGAAAAGACTTGACCAGCAGGAAGGGAGAGGAAGGAGGAGAACGGACGAAACGCGTCCATGTGGAGCTGCACCAGCCTTCCAGCCGCCGGAGACGCCGCGCTGAGCCCCAGAGGAGCGCAGAGGAAGGAGGCGCAGGTGATGCTCCGCCACCCCCCGCCGCATGCCTCACTGCCGACTGGCCCGCGACACCTTACTGGGGTCGTCGTCTCACAGTAAGTGTGCGTACATGTGTGTGGATGTGTGAGTGCGCATGTGTGTGCCCGCATCTGTGTGTGTGTGTGTGTCGTATTGCATCATGAGCATGGCCGATTCACGCTTACTGTGTTCATCATGTAGACTCGATAAGACCGGGAGGAGGGGACAGCACTTGACTTCTCTTGTCTTGCCTTTGAATTACCAGGGCAGAGTGTGCCATACCATTCATTCTCTCTCCCTCTTTCTGTGAGTGTGTGTGTGAGTGTGTGTGTGTGTCAGTGATTGGTATTCTGGAAACGGTGAGCCGTGCTCCAAAAGGCTCTGTTCTGAAGGACCACAGAGCAGGGTCTGTGTTAACCTGTGGAGGGAGGACCAGTCTCACACAGCTTACAGCTTAGAGTTTTCCTTAGTCTCTTTCTCTCTTTCTCTCTCTCTCTCCTCATCCCTCTCTTTCCATCTTCTTGTTTTTTTCAGCAGCTCTCATCAACACCTTCTGAGCATTTGGTCTGCCACGTCGGCTGCTCGGCTTAACCCTAGCATCCCTCTGTCTGCTGTCTTCCTCTCTTTTCTACCCTGGCTGCTCTTCTTTCTTCCCTCCCTCCATCCCTCCATCCCCCACTCTGAGTCAGTGAGTGCTGTCCTCTGCTGATGGATTTGAGAGAGATCTGGCTGGCTTGCATTCATACGTGCCTGAGGTCCTCGTCTTCTCAGACGTCCTTCTCTCTCGTTCTTTCACTGCTTATGCTTATTCTTACGCATACGCAGGGGTCCTTCCTGTTGCTTAGCTGAAGGTGTATGTGTGTGTGTGTACATGTGCGCAGTTAACAGCTACATTTGGCTTAGGGATCGCTCACAGCTTTAGTCATCCTGACATTTGTTGCTTGTCTGTGTGTGTGAAAATAACAAGGCAACACTTGTTGTTTCCCTCAGAGGCGTCTTTCTCATGTCTGATCAATGTGAACCCTGCCCTCTTGCCACAGTTCCTTCACACCCTTCTCTTAGACACACATGAGATAAACATGAGATTTCGCCTGTTTGCCCTTACACACAGTGCTAATAAGCTAAGGCCTCCCGCGGGCATACAGCTGGGCATTGATCTAACACGATACTCAGGAGAGCTGCTAAAGGATATAGTTTAAGCTGTCCACATCTCTTAATTTTCCCTCTCTCTCTCTCTCTCTCTCTCTCTTGATTTTCTCTGTCTCTCTTCCTTTGCTTTTCTGTCTCTCTTCCTTTGCTTTTTTTTGTCTCTCTTTGCTTTTCTGGCTCCTTTTTTCCTATCTTTCCTTTGCTTCTTTCTCTCTCTCCTACATCCCTCTCTCTCTTTCTCTGTTGTTCTCTCTCTCGCTTTCTCAACTAGAACAACTGCCATGTCCTTCTCATCCCGTCTCACACGCAGACAGCTTGTATGTCTTGAGGGAGCAATGAAGAAGTGAGAAATAGGAGGAGTGCACAGTCAGGAGAAGGGAAAAGCAAGGGAAGAGTTAAGGAAGAGAGAGATGAGCAAGGGATTAGGGATGGATGCGGCAAAAGTTCAGGGCGAAGCAGTGGACGTTGAGTGGCGTATCCCCCGGAGCACCTGTGTGTCGGGGCAGCAAGAACCATACAAACTCCAGCCTTCTCACTCCTCTCTCCTCCAATTGGACCTCGGATCGCACCTCCACCCACTTCCACCTCGCCCCTCTCCGGTCATGCCGGGCACCAGCCGTGTCCCCCTTGTCCGCTCTTAACTCCCTGTGACGGGTCTCGGTGGCCGACCTAACACAGTGATAATGGTGGGCGTGTGCGGACAAGTCCGAGCCTGTGTGGCTGCCCCAGCGTGATGGCGGCGAGGAGCTGAGAGAGAGTCGTGCAGTCTGCTCACCACCGGGCTGTCAGGCCAGATGCACAAGTGCACGAGGGCTGATGAAGCAGTGACGTACTTCCTGTTTTTTTAACAAGACAAATCTGAGGCCATGATTCCTGCACTGTTTCTTCAGCTGTCTCACGATTAGTCACCACGAGAATACATTAAAGTTTCTTCATAAAAAAGTGCTACTCTTTCTTTTTAATGACTTGCTTTATTAATAACTGGTCACGGCCATAAATGTTTGATGAGGTATTTTTGTTTTTCATTAGACTGTGATTAATTAGAGAATTAAATGCCTGTAGGGGACCTCTGAACTTTCTGCTGTTTCTCCTCAGGTTTTAAGGTCAGGAAACCACCCTCAGCCAGGGAGGGCAGATCCTCTTCTGGAACAACACCGGCCTAGACCTCTGCTCATGCCAGCTAAAGGGGATTGTGGTTACTATTGGCATGGAAACGTGATAGTGAAGGCAGGAGCAGCTCTCCCTTACACGTCTGAGGAGTGTGTGAGACCGAGGAATGTGTTGAGGTAAACGTTCTTGGATGCCTACGACACTGCAAAGACCTCAATGAGCTGAAAAGTGGCTCTCAAGCGGGCTTTTCTGGAACGTTCCCTGGGTCGGGCTCTGTCATTGTTTACTCGGATACTTGGCTCTAGCAGTTTTCTTCTTTCTTTTTTTAAGCTGGGACAGCATCTTCCAGGACGTGCCTGTGTGTTTCCTTTAAGCAGGCAAATGCTTTCACCTGCGACTGTGGCAGAACACGGGTGTTCTTCAGCTCTCCAGCCTTGGGGAGAGGACAGTAACGCACGAAGGCTCAGGGGCAGAGAGTGGCGTGGCTAGGGTCAGAGCGGCAGGGCAGACACGCAGCGCCGTCTGGCCACGGAGTGTGCGTGGGTCCGGCAAGAACAGACGTTTGGAAGTGTGTATGTGTCTGAAGCGATGGTGGAAGGAGGCTAATAGGAAGAGGCAGCTAAACGTTCGAGTGAGCCTCTACATCGGCGAGAGAGTGTGTGTGTGTGGGTGAGCGATTGAGCGCGTGTGTGCAGGTGAGTCCGAGTGCAGGCCAGAGTGAGGCCTTGCGGACACGCCCGGGTTTTGTGGCTCGGCCCTTGTAGCCTGTTCCCGGGAGCAAGCCGATGTTTTCAGGAAGAAGGAGATAACATCTGCAGGGGAGAAGAGCAGAGGCGGAGAAGAAGAGAAGCATCTTCGTCCTCCTCTCCGTCATTTGTTTTCCAGCCTGTTGTACCTTCTACTTCTCGCATCACCACAGAGTGCATTCAATCTGAGAGGACGAGTGCGAGAGAGAGAGTGCAAGGGGGTGAGAGACGGAGGGAACGGAGAGAGGATGACCAGCCTCCTGTTCCCAGTTCTGGATCCATTGTTGATATTGGTGGCGCTAGGCCAGGCTGCACTGAGCTGAGCTGTTTGGGGAAGGCTGTTTTTACGTGACTCCCCCACCCCCCCCTCCCCGTTTTTACTGGATCATTACAGCACCACTGCAGCTCTTCCCCGGTGTTGTTCCTTTAACGCCGGCCTGTCCCCTCGTCCCCGAGCTTGAGCCCATCCGTCCCTCCAGAGCTGCGATCTTCCTCTCTCCCTGGCCGCAGTGACGCGTTGCCAGAGAAGTCTGATTTCGCCGTCAAACACCGCTAACCCATGGCAACCCGCTCTTGACGACGCATGCTTCACACTGTGAGTACGCCACTTTGGGCTCCCACCATGCTTGTGTGTGTGTGTGTGTGTGTGTGCACGCATGTGTGTTTGTGGGAGTGTGCGCGTGTGCATGTGCACATGTGTCAGTCCAGCCATCTTTGCTGTGTTTGGCGTTTTGTATGTGTGACCAATGATCAAATCTTTGCCTATCAGTTTTGGCTCCAGTGAAGTCTTAGACAAGGTTTTGTTGGTGCTGTCATGTTTCCTCAAGCGTGCGCACATCTCTCTGTGTGTGTGTTTGTGTGTGTGCGCGCGCGCATCTGTGTGTGTGTGTCTTCATGTTCATTTGCCTCACTGCTTCTTTCAATTTCCTGTTCTGAACTACCACTTATGTAAGTTGCTGCAGAAAAATATATACAAACACTCTCGTCTCTTTCTCTCTCTCTCTCTCTCTCTTTCATATATATATATATATATATATATATATATATATATATATACATAAAATTATATAATTCTTCTCTCTAGCCCCCTAAGAGGAGTGCACATTATAGTCATTTGGGACACTCTTACTCCCTCCATTATCTGATGATCAGTGTGGATGTGCCCTTAACCACTCCAGTGAGCTGTGAAGATCGCCTCCTCCCAACACACACGCGTACCTTCCTTGGCCCCTGGCCCCTGGCAGGTGCAATGAGCGTGCGGTTGGGTCCCCTCCACCCCAGCCCAGGGCCTCAGAGTCTGTCACTCTGAGGCAGGAGTTCTGAGATGTGCTCTGGAAAGGGAAGCCTCATATGCTTTATTTCACTTCTCTTTTTTTGGCCAGTTTTTACATTTTTTTCCTTCTTCGGTCCGTTCCTATTTGCTGTAATGGAAAGCATAAGAGAATCATGGCAGCTGACTGTCATATGTACTGGGACTCGTGGTCTTAATGCCATGGCAGTGGTGTGCAAACGTGTGTGTGTGTGTGTGTGTGCATGTATGTGTGTGTGCGCACGTGCATGTGTGTTGTTGACATGGCCAGTTTTAGCCCTCCTAAGACAAAGCTGCTGCCCGCACAGGGTGTGAGCAGGATCGTTAGCAACAGCCGCTGCTGCATTTACACACCTCTCTGATGTTAGCCTGCTCTGTTGCCATGGTGCCAGGCCACTGTTGTTTACCGACAGGCTGTGGTAACCGGGAGGAGATCAGGTGTTGGAAATCATAAACTGAGTTTATGATGGACCGCGTATACATTTTTTTGCAAATGCTGAAGCGAAGAAAGTGTGTTCTTCTCACATAAACCAACCGAGTGGCATAATGGTGCGAGTTACAGGTGCCACAGTTCCCAGCTATCTGTGGCCGTTCAGAGAGACGTATGCGCGTGTGTTTTTGCAGCCTGCTTCTTTACTGCCTCTAAAGGTTCAGGCTTGACCGAACGCCTGTGTAACACTGTCCAGAAAAAAGCAGGAAAAAAAAAAGAGAGAGAAAAGACTGTGGCCACCACACGGCAGCGCTGATCTGACACCTGCGGTGATGGCCACCGTGGGCGGGGCCAGGATGTGTGTTGGCCAATGGAGATGAAAGAGAGAGAGAGTCTCCTCTAAAGCCCACGCCACAGAGCTGCCAGCCCAGAGTCTGGCCGCAGTGAAGGCTGGATCAGCCCAGGCAGCTTTACTGCAGTATGCTGCCTGATCCAGTGCTAATGCTCCTCTCCTACACTCCACTGCCCCCAACACCTCGCCTCTGCCCTCCTCTCCTGCCTCCGTCTTCTCCCCTTCCCTTTCATCCTCTCTCTTCCTCTCTCCTCCCCTCGTCACCTCCCTGACTCTCCTTTGCCCTCTTCGCACGCCCCAGCTGGCTCGTGAACGGAAGCATGAGGAACCATGTGGCAGTTTAAGCCCCTCCGTCCTCACACGCCAGTGAAGCCTCCCTCGTTCCGTTCATTACGGAAGTTAATGGTACAGCGTAAACTTTAGTGGAAGGCTATCAATGCCCCGGTGCGTCACGAGTACTCGAGGTTTTATAGAACACCAGCTGTGCTACCGTTGACCTCCAGGCATCTGGAGTTCCGTGAGGGTTTCTAGATTGAGTGGAATTTCACCGGGTAGCGTAGAGGAGTGCAGGCTAATTACTGCCCCATTACATGTGCGCTGGGAAGCTATACATTTGAGAAGGCCTGTTTGAGCCATTGCCAAGGTTTGACATTTGCATTTAGACTTCTCAGTGAAAATGATTTAATTTGGAAATGTTTCCTCCCTCAGGATGGTTGAAGTGCACACTTGAGCAATTATGTCTTGTTGTTTTCCACAGAAAAAAAGTAAAAAAAAAAACTCTAAGCCTAACCAGTCACAGTCTTCTTTTCTGCCCTTTTTATGTAAAACGGTGATGGACCTGCCACTTGTAATCATATAACTCTGGGTTGAAACTAGTGGAAGTAACTTGTGTCTTGTCTACAGAACAGACACTGTATCTGAGGACCATAGTGGCACACACTACTGTATCTGAGGACCAGGGTGGCACAGACTACTGTATCTGCTAGACACTGTATCTGAGGACCAAGGTGGCACACACTACTGTATCTGAGGACCATAGTGGCACACACTACTGTATCTGAGGACCATAGTGGCACACACTACTGTATCTGCTAGACACTGTATCTGAGGACCAAGGTGGCACACACTACTGTATCTGAGGACCATAGTGACACACACTACTGTATCTGAGGACCAGGGTGGCACAGACTACTGTATCTGCTAGACACTGTATCTGAGGACCAGGGTGGCACACACTACTGTATCTGACATAAACGGTATTGAGGACCAGGGTGGCACACACTACTGTATCTGACATAAACGGTATTGAGGACCAGGGTGGCACACACTACTGTATCTGACAGACACTGTATCTGAGGACCATAGTGGCACACACTACTGTATCTGAGGACCATAGTGGCACACACTACTGTATCTGAGGACCAAGGTGGCACACACTACTGTATCTGAGGACCAAGGTGGCACACACTACTGTATCTGAGGACCAAGGTGGCACACACTTGTGTTTGTTCTTCACCCCTGTAGTGCTGTCACACTGAAGCATGCTCTCTAGCCACGAGCCCTCACTAAAGGGTCCAATGGCTGCCGTGGCGATATGACATAACCGTTCCCGGTATTTGACTTAACTGCTTTGTGCTTGTTTAGCTGAATAATGGAAATCGTCTAATCCAACAAATACATTTTTTGGTAAATATAGTATTATTATATTGTTTAGTTTTTAATTTCATTTGAAGGCTTCACTGTGTTTTAATATACACTACTCACAAAATGTTAGTAGGGATATTTGTGAGTGTGTGTATATATATATATATATATATATATATATATATATATATATATATATATATATATATATACCCGACAGCCAAATATCCCTAACATTTTGTGAGTATATATATATATATGTGTGTGTGTGTGTGTGCTTTAAAAAAAATATATATATATATATTTGACCTGCTCATTGATGCGAATATGTAATCACATGGCAGCAACTTGGTGCATTTAGACACATAGACATGGTGAAGTTGACCTTCTGATTAAAGTGAATGGTTTTGAATGGCATGGTTGTTGGCGGTAGATGGGCTTGTATTTCAGAAATCGCTGATATACTGGGATGTTCACACACAGCCATTTCCAGGGTATCCAGAGAGTAGTCTGAAAAAGAGAAAATATACAGCAGCCGTTCTCTGTGCGAAAATGGCTTGTTGATGCCAGAGGTTAGAGAACAACGGACAACAGACTCGTTTGAGCTGACAGAAAGATAACTAACTCAAATAACCAATAGTTACAACTGAGGTGTGCTGAAGAACATCTCTGAATGCACAACACATTGAACCTTGAAGCAGATGGGCTCCAGCAGCAGACGACCACACCGGGTCCAACTCCTGGCAATCTAAGAACAGATAACTGAGGCTACAATTTGTATGGCCTCAGTAAAATTGGACAACGGAAGAATGGAAAATGTGGTGTGATGAAGCTTGGTTTCTGCTACGACGTTTGGATGGTAGATTCTGCATAAACATCACGACAGCATTCATGCTGCCTTGTATCAATGCGTCTGGCCGCTGCTGTTGTGTTGTAATGGTGTGGGGGGGATATTTCCTTTGGCACAATTTGGACCCCTTAATATAAAAAATGTATCGCAGTTGTAATATGTAGCAATACGTTCACAATATAGTATTTTGTACATATTGATCTTGTAAAAACATCTTTAGCATTGTAGAATTTCTGGGATCTGAGAACAATTCTGAGAAAGACTTGTATGCATTGGGTTTACTGTTTTACTGACAATTTTGCTGACGGCAATCCCTATTTAAAGAAAGATGAGAGATGACTCAGAAGGACACTGCTATCAGAACAGCACGGCTCAGTAAAACTGTGTCACTTAGAGTTCAAGAAACTGTTTGCTGCTCAGGGTTGTGTTATGTAATTTCATTCAAAATTTTGTGTCATTTCCTGCTAACTGGAGACTTACTGAGTCATAGGTGAGATGTCCTGACAGGACGGTGTGTGTGCGTGTCCATGTGCATGCATGTGCATGCATGTCCGCGATGTAGAAAGTCATGTGACCCATCGTCTCATCCTCACCTCCTCAGCCTACACGCTGTCTGCTGCAGTCCTGTGCTATTTCAGTGGCCCACTTTCAACATCTCATCTAGCATTTGTAACCGCCATTCAGCGCATCAATCACCGGTCACTCTGCATCGCAGTAAAAGCCTCCAGTATCATTCTCGCTCGGCCTCTCAAACGTCAGTGTGTGAAAAAGCCTCTCCGTGTGAGCTTATATAGGTCACGGCGTTGTGTTAAAATCAGTTCCTGAAGAATGTGCTCACTTGGTACAGGGCTCCTCAGGCCGGACAGACAGATACAGCGACACTGACTCGCTTTGCTGGAGCAGCAGTGGGCCTTGTTGAGTTAAGAGCATAATGAGAGAGCCGTCGGATCTGGACCAGCCACGGCCACACATGCACGTTCGCCCTCGGCCAAGCAGCCAAGCCAAGTCACGCGGATGGCAGCTTGCATCACCGGCCTTTTCACTCACTTATTCAGATCCTGATATCCTGTCTCTGCATGGTTCCAAGGTCCACAGGGCACCAAAAACCAAGAGGAAATATATATATTTAAGTTACTTTATATTGAGGTTCTGCTAAACAACTTAGCTGTTCCCAGGATGCAGTTTACTGAAAAGAAATCGCTGATGTTTTTGCGGGAGCCATTCTTCCAGTTTGGGGGTCAAAGCCCCTCGTGCTTTGATTATCATGGGAACTTCACTGTCCACATCTTTTCTAGTTCTTCTCTCAGTCCTTGGTATTTCTTTAGGTTTTTGTGTTCCTTGTTCCTGATGTTTTTATGACTTGGGACTGCTATGTCTATCACTAGACCCCTTTTCTGCTGTTTGTTCATCACTACTATGTCCAGTTGGTTAGCCATTACTGTTACCATGTGGAAGCTAGGCGTTGTCATAATATTAGAGCACATGGTCAGTGGAGAGCTGTTGTTTAGCTGTTATAGCAGAGCAGACTGGATTCTCAGCCAGTCAGCATCTGCTTTTCACTAGCTGAGGGAATGCACGTCGGCGACAATCACACCTGTGCCGTTCTGCACGATTCCTGTCAGCACAGCTCTGTCTCGGGAGTCCCACGTGTCATTTGGAGAGAATTTTTGCCAGTCATTCGCCTTTTTATTTTGGCCACTTTCTCCCTTTTGTCCTATCAGAACTGGTCGGGTCGGGCGGCGTTACAATTAGGATCAATCTCCCGATAAAGGTGAGGGACCAGCTCTGGCTCAGGCTGCTGCTAGCCAAGGGCTCCCATTTCAGCCCGGGCTTGGGAGAGGTCCATCTCCATTAGTGCGGCTGCAAAATCAATGCAGGGCCTCCTCTACAGCAGAGTGCGGAACGCAGCGGCGGGACTCTCTCTCCTGCCCTACTGCAACAGTGTGTTTCTCCGAGAGCGGAAGCGTGCTGATTGAACTGGAACGGTAAGAAGCGCGGCTCTGACTCAGCAGAAGGGCCTGAGAGCGACGTGCATTGTTTGGAGCAGTAACACACTAAATGTGAGAAAGGGTGGGGTAACACTATAGCATTATAGCATTAGAACAGAAAAATCAGTTTACACAGTGTCAAAGTACAAAGTATCAAACCATGTCATTTCACTATAACCGTGGTTATCGAATGTAGAATGTTACCTCAGGTGGGCTCTGAGAAGGAGAGTGGAGAGTTTGGCAGCAGAGTTGGGCAGCTCGTGGATGACAACTACCAGGTCTGGGTGCTTTTCTCAGTCAGGCAGAGAGTGCTTGTTCAGCACCAATGCACCCAAATCTCCACTAGCCACCCTGGGCCACTCACTTGCAACCGACTACCCACACTGTGTGATTCCTGGAGGCTGTCCATATCGATAGCTCATGCAGAAACACAGGTGATGTTTGCTTTCGAGAAAAGCGCCAGGAGAGGTTGAGGCGGCGGGGGAACACTGAGGGGAAACACTGGGAGGACACGTCCCGGTCACGGTGTGCTGGAACACGCCACATTAATGTCGCTCCTCAGCGGGCGTGGAAACCTTTGCAGTGCAAGATGCTACTTCAGGTCCTCCGTAGTCAAATGTCAAGGGCTCTACCAACATTTTTAGAGCTTTAATGGAGTCTGTAGCCGCTCTGGAAGGGTAGGACACACTAGCTTTTTTACATTTTATTTTGCTATTACATTCAGCCCAAAATAATTCAGTGAACCCATCTTCACCTTGTGGTCACTGGCGTTTGTATATAGCTGTTTATCCATTTCACTACCTTTTTTGTGTCAGTCTGTCTCTCACTGCTTGGGTGCGAGGAGGAAACTAATATTTCCCTTAAAAGCTTTTACCCATTAACCCCAAGCTCGGTGCGTGGCATGTTTATTGTGTTTGTAAACTTTTTGTGCATCTTGTGTCCTTCAAACGGCTCCTGTCAGAAGTGTTTATGTCTCCCGTAACACCATGTGTCGACAGCTTTGCCCCCAGATTAACAAGAGGCTGACCGCCACCATGGAGCTGTGCCCGGTGCGAGGTCATTAGCTGCCGATCGACATTCTCTGTCACGCTCGGCCGGGGCAGCTGTCACGGCACGTTAACGGCTGCGGAGCCCGCCGCTCAGAGCTAATCGTCGGCAAGCGTCTGAGGTGGCGGTGTCTCGCCTCGCGAATCCGGTCTTTAATTAGCCCCTCCCCCTCAGCGTGGCCCACAGATGGATCATTTACAAGTTAGGGCTATCCATCAAACGGAGGGGCTTCTGGTTCCCAGAGGGATGCATGGGAAACGCGGAGCACCCACACGGCCACCGCCGATCGCCTCCCCCAACGCCGGGCATGTCTCGGCCAGTCCAGGTCCTCTTCTCCCCTCACCAGTCTCTGATGCTAATTCCTCCGTGCCACAACTACGGTACTGGTTGCTAAGCAGTGGTCACCAAGCGTCAGATCAAATTGGGGTTGCCTGAGGCAGTATAGCATCATTGCTTGAGGCGCCTGAGTTTGTGTTGAGCGTTTCTGGGGACGCAGCCGATTCTGGGATCGGAGAGGGTCGGGGACGTTCTAGGACACAGGCGTACAGGCGTCTTAGTTGAGTCCTTGGGGATCTGCAACCAGACCAGGCTTTCAATGTGCTCCAGCTCCCTGTATACCTCAGGCAGGGCTGCACTGTTCTTCATTACCTGGGCAAGGGGCATTGGGAACTGTAACAGAACATAAATCTGGTCTGGGTAGGGGACCCTGAGGATTGGAGCGAGAGATTGAGAACCCTGTTCTGGGAGATTACCAGAGAGGGAAAACATGGTTCACTGGCTTTTGTTGAGTAGAAATAAACTGCACAAAAAAGTTTTTTTCCCTTTTTTTTTTTTTTTTTTTTTTTTTTTTTACCAGGCTGAGTAGTTTTGACACTTGACATTTCATAGCCACATTGAGATGGTTGATATTGCATGGCAGTCTTTTTGAAATAGCCTGCATGATTTACAGAATGATTGAAACTGTGGAATTGGGTCATGTTTAAAGGCTCATATTTGGACCCTTTGGGAGCCTGAAATAATGACACACATGCACAAAAAGGATAACTCTAAAACAGTGACAGAAAGGAATGACTGTAATTGGCCCAAAGCCCATGTGTACCCAATAGACCTGTTGCAGTTCCAATTATTTCTGCATAAGAACCAAACCTCTCAACTCAACAGTCCCAAAGAGATTGGACAGAAACAAGGGGAAAACAGACTGACACGTTGTCAACACAGCCTGCATGATGAATCCGTTTGTTCTGCTTTTATCATAGTTGTCAACATCAGAAGCCAGTTTATTCTGTTAATTGTACATCACTGTGATCTACAGGCTAGTTTCTGAGGTGAACAAATTTGCAGTAACATGTATGAGTAATATAAACAGGGCAGTTTTCCCTGACATTTTATAGAAATGAGCCAAATCTGAACATATTCCTCAAAGATGTGGGTCATTGTGGAAACATTTTTAAACGTGACATTTTAGGTCTTTCCTTTTGAGGTACACGGCACCTTGATCAAACTGGGCCAAAGGTCAAAAGTTCCCTCCATTCTTACCATGCAGCCTAGAACAGCTCTAATGGGAGTGTTATAATGATAATGCTATCAAAAATTGAGTCCCAGCGCAAATGTACACAACGTGACTAAGAAAGTCTGTTCCATTCCGTCAACATTTAAAGACTCTCTTTCTCTTGGGATTTGCCTAATGACGATGTCTCATGTCAGTTAATACAACTGGGACACAGCTTCTCCAATGTTTGGCTAATTCTCCATGATCGATTCCTATTCCCGAGGCGACAGAGTCTGTGATGGCGATGGTGGAAACTGCTCTCTGGCTAGGCTTTTCTCCTGTTTTATGGTGACTCTCGTAATGGTCAGCATCAACGCTCTCTGTCATCCTGGACTAACCCTGCTCTACACATTACAGTGTTTCACCTGCTGTGGGAACCAAAGCACTTTAGAAGCACACATGATAATTCTGTTTTTAGGTGTGGTTGTTTATATTATCTGTAAAGTTAATAAGGTACAGTATCATAACAGTGTAGTGCAAAAGTAATTTTTTAAAATTTGCAATAATGATATAGATGACAAGGGTACAAATCAAGGGTTTTATTGTTAATGTAATATCCAAGTATTAGGTTTACAAGATCTTTTTTTATTGGTTTCATGCTTGTGATTTTTTTAATACTATCACTTTAAGACAAATCAGCATTGTACTACTATGGGAATCAAGTAGGCTTTAATGAGTAAGTGGGGAGGTTTTGCAGCAGCAGTTTACCACGTTGCATGTTGTGTCAGGAACAGCTCAGCATCTTCTCTCACAAGTTTTTTCTTTTGACATGTATCATAGCTAGCTATAAACACCTTTTAAGTTGTCTTTCATATAAGGAGTCTTGTGGAAGTTCTTGGGCAAGTGCATTTACATGGGTTAAGGAATTGTGCCATCTTCCTCACATTATGGTCAGGAACCTCATTTGGTTAAGGCCAAATCCATCCGGATGTGTCTCACCCAGCTCATAGAGGGCAGGATGAGTGGAAACGCAGTGCTGTGGAGCTCCACCCACTGCTTCTTCTCAGGAGCCCCCGGAGTCCTGGGCAGCGACATGTCTCGACTTGTCTTGGCAGAAGGTCTTCTTCCAGCCCTGCTAAAGCAAGCGGTGGTCTTACCCCTGCTCAAAACAAGCCCACACACCTTTGTGTTTGTACCTTGACTCAAATGAAGTTTGCTGAACTTGGTATGGGTCTTTAATAGAGGTCTTTGTTTCAGTCTTCTCAGGGGGGCAGACCCTGGTCAGGGATTTCTCTGTTTCCCTGACCCACTGTGTAACTCCATCATCTAAATCCAGATGACTGGCTGCGCTTCCTTTGCTTTAAGCAGTCAGCTTATTATCTCTTCCTCACCCTTGTCTCTCTGTCTCTCTCTCACCTTTGTCTGTCTCTCTCACTAGTCTCTCCATTTCTTGCTAGTCTATCTCTTTCTCACGCTGCTCTCTACTGTCATCTGCCTGTTCTCACCTTCCATCTCTCACTCTTTGTTTTTCTGCCACATGCACACCCACAAACAGCTGTCTCTATTGTAATAATATCAAGGTCATGAGAGTATATATCAGCTATCAAAGAAAGCATAAAAACACGGAATCTCTAATAACTCTACAAGCATAATGCCAACTCGGGTGCTTTTCCTCACTTCTCACTTTCTTCCATATTTAATTGGTTTCCTCATCATTTTCTGTCTGTCTCTCTCCTTCTCTTCCCAATCTTTTCTCTTTCTGCTTTCTATGCAGCATTTTACAAATCCCATGTCCCTGTGAAAGCTTCCTGGAGCGTGACGCCGTAGATTACCGCGCCGGGCGCCTGCCTGCTGCACTTGCATGCAGGACCAGGACTCAGATCATTAACCCCACTGCAGTTATACCATCGTTCTTCCGTCAGGCCACTTCTGCACCTTCCCTCTCTCTCCTCCACTTATCCGTCGGATGGCCCCTCCCCCGCTTGTCCGGGCTTAACTCTCGCCCTTCTGTCTTCAGATTGGGCACATTCTTAACATGGAGAGATGGTAGTTGATTGTAATCTGTGGGGAAAAAAAGTGGGGGGTGTAGCAGTTTGACCTTTGGGAACAGTGGCGCCACCTATGCCCACCTGCATGGGGGGGGAAGGTTGGGGGGAGGTGAAGTGAGCTGGTGCAGGAGGAGAGGCTGTGGAGCTGAGAAAGAAATGAGAAAAGAAAAAAGGGGCACGTGAGAAAAAGGGTAATAGGGGGTTGAGGGTGACACAGGGTGAATTGATTATTGAGAGGTGGATTAGAGAGAAAGCATGGTTGAGTGGTATGTTTGTAATTTGCATTCGCAGGTTGTAAAAGAAACTGTGCATGTCTATGTGTGTATATGTGAGGGTGTGAGTGTATGTGCGTGCGTGTGTGGTTGTGTGAAAGTGTATATCTGTGTGTATGTGTATGTGCATGTGTGTGCTATTGCTGTATGTATGTAATTAGAATTAGCAAGCTGTAAGAGACACTGTGTGTCTGGGTGTGTATATGACAGTTTCTGTGTGTTTTTGTGTGTGTGTATGAATGTGTGTGTGTATATGAATATGTGTGTATGAATGTTTGAGTGTATAAGAATGATGAATATTTGTGTGTATATGAGTTTGTGTGTGTGTTCACGCGTGCATGTGCACAGATCATTCTCTATCCCCTCTAATGGTGAGCTGCACTGACCCCTGCAGCTGCAGTGTCACAGGAATTTGCAGCCTTTAATAAAGGGGCGGGGGGACCCGATTAAAGTTAGAACTGCCGGCCCCGAGAGCCTCCGACATGTCCAATCAGAGCCCCTCTCCCTCTCACCGCCACCGATCTCTCCCTTCTCTTTAATAAAATGAACTCACTGCCTTTGTTCCACCCCTCTCCCTCTGCTTCTCTCCACGGTGATGAGTTTCCGCGGTTACGTGTGGCTGTTACCAGTGGTAGTGGCAGTGTGAGGTCATGTGGCATGTCACGTTGTAAGGCAGATACCGGACAGGATCTCAGTCATTGTTATTTTGTGCTGAGCACACGTGCTGTTGTTGCTAATTAAAGACTGGTAGCAATTAAATATTTAGGTTGTGGGATAATTAATGGTGGCTGTAGACAGCTGTACTGGAGGCTCTTCCCATTCTCTCTCTCACTCTCTCTCTTGCACATACACGCATATACACACACACACACACACACACACTCTGTTATAACTAATGGGGGTAAGAAAGCACCCTGGAACACACAAACAATAACATGGACAGATATGACATGCATCTACATCCCCAACTCTTTGAATGGAGCTCTTCTTGCTTCACATTTGATCATAAATCTTGCAACACAACACCCCAATTTCTCTAAGTGCATGATCAGTGTGCACCCTGCTGATAGGAAAGCAGACAATAAAACTCTTTGGAAGAAAATGTTGTAATGTGTTGTGTTGTAATGTTGTGGAAGGGGCAGCAGAGACATTGTGGGAGGAGTTGCAATGGCAGAGTAATTACAGAATGAGATCTGTTTCTGTCCAGACTGACTCCCTTTTGAAATGAACCTTCACATCAGTACCGGCTTCCAGTAATGGACTGCATGTGAGAAGCACACGCAGCATATAAATGTGTGTGTGCATGCGTGTGTGTGACTATCTCCGTTTTTCAGTCATGGGGAAAATTTTGACCAGTTTAGAAATGAGGATTTCCAATGTCCAGGACCAAAGCCCTTACTCTCTCTGGACACAGATGTATTCATTTCAACAAAACATAAATATACACAGTCTCTCTCTCTCTCTCTCTATTTCACACACACACACAAACACCCTTGTACCAATGCAAACCCTCATAAATTTTTATATACTGCGCAAACAGACCCTGACTCACAGACATGCCTGCTTCTGACTCACACACGATTTCATAAATGTCTTCAGAAGTGTGTTCATATTTGTGATTTCATAAGTGTATTTGCATTGATTGCAAATGTTCGCAGCACTAAATGCATTTTTTCTACACAATTTCAGTGAAGAGCTGACAAACACATTTAACATTTTATGAGCCACAAGTGCCACAGTGTAGTGTTGGGAAACATATGAACATAAAATATGAAAATGGAAATGTTGAAACTGGGAAAGCAGAACAGTTCTGTAAAAATGATATCATAAGATTTGTTGATTGGTAGAAAAATGATATGCATATATAAAATAATGGTCTATTTCATATATATTATGCAGTTGCCCTGTTCATTATATGAACTACCACCTATATTAAAGAGCTATTATAGTTTTAGTGTCAAATGCCCATGTAGTTTATATTCGACATAATTATTCTTATATAGAAAAATTATTGCATATGGCATGTGGTTTATGGCATCGTATAGGTTTTTACAGACCTTTTGCATATCGATCTCTCACTTAAGATCCGGAGAAACACCTGCTTCGCATCCCTTTCCGCACCTTAAAAGATCAAACTGTGCTATTACCATAATACCGAGTGAATCATGCCCAGAGACCTTGGACGTCTTACAAAGATACTAATAAGGAATGAGCATATGATTTAGACTAGGTGTTAAACACCTAGAACGTCTTTAACATTCACACGTCGCCATGTCTAGACCAGCTGTTATTCACCTACACTTCAGTAATTGTCTCTCAGAAATGAGCTATAACTACTTAGCACCTCCATATAACAAGGGACGAGTGCAGTAACAACTGCAAATTGCGAATAGCCTATTTAAGTAGCTAATATGGGTTCCTTGTTTCCTCGTCCAGAGTAGGCTAGAACTGCTTCGATACGTAAGTAGCGACTCGCTGTGGTACTGTGGCTAATCCGGAGGCTCCATGTCCGGATCTAGACCAATAATCCACTCACTGGTAGTCAACTGAACAGTAAATAAGCGCCCGTTTTGCCATCATACCTGAGCCTTGACAAAAGGACTGCTGCACACCTTTAAGGGTTCAGCAAGAAGTGTGTATGTAACCCTATTACACACTTTTTTAAAGACCAAAATATCTTGGCTCTGGGGTTTGGGGCTGGGGGTGTGGGGGGAGCAGGTGCTATCCCTTACCGGGATGACTGGCCTCCCCTGCGGGGCTGGATGGCGGGACCCAGGGCCCAGTCCCTGGTATACAGGGGATGAATGTGTGTGAGTGTATGTGTGTGTGTGGGGGTATACGGGGTATACAGGGGATGAATGTGTGGGTATATGTGTGTTTGGGCCAATATGGATGTCCAATGTTGTATGATTGCTATTGCTAGATAGGCTACTCTCTGCGGTGGGGGTGGTGGGGGTCTGGGCTTGATGCGGTGGCGGCGTGGGGTGCCATGTTATCCAGAGGTCGACTTGGACCTACTGTCATGGCCTCAATCATCTCCTCACCACTGTCTGTCCCTCAGTTTTTACTGCACTTTAGACATTGAGGGCCTTTGGGGGGGACAGTGTGGATATTCACTGACCAGTGGCCTGGGACTTTGCCCACATCTGTCCCAGCACCTGTCCCCCCCAATTTTAACTGCATCATAGTATCACGCACTACTATACATTCATATACACCAACACCCACACACAACGCTGCACTGGGGGTGGAGGGGAGGGAAGGACCTCCCTCACCCGTTTCCTGCTCCCTGCCGGGGCAGAGATTGGATGCCGGTGCGGGGGCTTGGCATCCTGTAGCTGCTACTGGTCCTGGGTGGGCCATCCACTTGCCCCCACCGCGGATGGGACGTGAAGGTGGATGAGTGTGTGTCTTTGTCCTTGTCCCTTTTTGTATAAGTGGATGAATATGTACGTGTTGGGAGGAGGGGGTGTATATATGAGTGCGTGTGTGCATGTATTGGGGTAAATGTGTACGTATATTTGTGGGTGTATATATATACGTTAGAATGTATATGGAGAGGGGTGAAGGTGTGGGGGAGTGTATATGTTTGCGTGGATGTACATGCGTGTGTAGGTGTATATATGTGTGAGGGTCCATATAGGAAGGCGAGTATGGGTGGGTGTGTATATATATGGTTGTGTGTGGGTGGACACATAAAGAGGGTGTATATAAAAGGGTGTGTATAGGTATGTAGGAGTGTATAAGGGTGTGAACAAAGGTGTGGGGGAGTATATTGGGGTGAAGGTGTGTGGGTATATATATGGGAGTGAATGTATATATGACATGGAGTGTATGTGTGAGGACAGCTGGTTCTGGGTCTGGGGCTTGTCGTGCCCGGTCCTCACGCGGCTGCTCCTCTGTGGTCACTTCTCCCCTCCAGAGAGGGGGGCGCCTTGGGGTTTCGGGGCCCGGCCTGGTGTTCCGGCATGGCGATTGGCCCGCTCCCTGGGCGGTTGTGGTCGGGGGCGGCTCGGGACTCCTTGGCGGGAGGGGGGCCCTGCTGGGTGTTGGGCGGTTCTCGGGGGCGAGGGGCGCTGGGGCCTTGCTACTGGCCCGTGGGGGGGTCATCCGGGGGGGGTGGCTCTGTTTCCTCTGGTTCCCCTGGGCCTGCGCTCTGTGGTTGGAGGGGTGCTGTCCGGGGTCTCCATCTCCGGCCGCTGGGGCGGGCATGCGGGGATCACTGGGAAGTGCGGACCTGGGGCTCCACTGCCCCTGGAGGGGCCACGGGTGGGCGGGATTCCCTGGTCTCTCTCTGCCTGCCTCTGGCCTCTGGCGGAAGGTTGTCGCAGCTTTCTAACCTCGCTAGTAAGTGCATTCTGTACATCTATCCTAGGGTGCACTTACAAACACACACACTCACACGTACACACACATCAGTCATTTGTGCTGTATGTCTTAGGCACACTTTCTGCTCTTCTTTTAGGAGCAGCAGTTGATGAACTATTGCAGTGGTCATTAGCGCTGTGTTCTTTCTGCCCTTCTGTCTTTTTTCCATACTTACTCTCTCTCCCCCTCTTTTCTTTCCTCTTCTTTTCTCTACTATCCTGTATGGTCCACCTCACCCCAATTATTTTCATCACTATTGTTCTGTATTATATTATATGTGAAATGTATTTCATTTGATCCTTATATAAAAATAAAGTTGTCCTCCAAAGATGGGGGGGGTGGAGGTGGGCCAAAAAAAAAAAAAAAAAAAGACCAAAATATCTAGTGCTTAGGAATTGCATGGGATTTCTTGCATGAACTGTGGTCTGCCCCCTTATCAGAACATATACATGGGCCCGATCAGGCTAACAGCATATTAGAACCTTGGAACCTGTCTTGTGACATTCATTCTGTAGCGCGTTTAAATCAGTGGTGTCCCCCTCTCCACAGTGCAACATGTTAATCCGACGTGATATTTCAAAAATTAATTACCCGCCATGTCAAACCGGAACCCACTCTGTCCGCATCTATTTGACTTTGACTTCGGAAACATGTTTTAGCTGCAATTGCAACACCAGACAAAAGCAATAACGCGCTGCGCTTGGGATCACGCTGGGTTACTTTACTAAATGTAGTTTTGATGCTGAATATCTGCTTCACTTTAGTATTTATAGGCCAAATCGAGTACATCGCCATTGGGGGGGGGGGGGTGTACTGCTATATTAACTTTGATTCCAGATGTAATTTAATGTTTAGCATTGCTACACCCCTAAAACTGGCCCATCTCCTCTTTTTAAAACGTTGAGATGAGATCGGAAAGAACGCAACGTAGAGGGAGAGACAGGATACGCTCATCCGCACACCCTCTCATGCACGCTTTTCAAAGCACACTGTCAAAGGTTCTGAGAAGGTGTCAATACCGCTGGCTCCAAACGGGCTGTGTAGGCTTGCCTTTCCTTCCCAGCACACTCCGTCGAACACCACCTTCACAAGCCGTGGATCCGGGGTCTACATCAGGTCGCTGCTTACAGCAACTTCCTGCGCGCTCCCGTGGTGTTGACCGCGCCCGTTGCCGCCTGTCTCATCCTTGTCTGTTTGCCATTCGCTACACTTTGTACTGTTTCTTGAATTCATCCCAGTCAGCGGAAGACCTTAAAATGGTTCGAAATGATCGGCGAAGACTTGAAGGGAAATTCAGAAATAGTCTGCCAATGTGCGTGGGGGTGCCTTTATGGCGGGTGTGAGCGTGTGTTACGGTGCTTCGCTGATTTGTAGAGATTCGTGGGACGTCCATACAGTTTGCCAACAGTGTTGAGTTTTCCACAGCAGGCGTTAGTAGCACAGCCTCAAACATGCATTCTGCGGGGACGTCACATTATTCATGGTTTAGTACGCGGCAACAAGTGTGCTAGGCGAAGGGATTAGCACGCTAATTTTCAGATTTTCACTTCTCGTGCACAGCTAGTGGGCAACATTAGAGGTCGACCTTTATATAATAGAGACTATATCTTGTTTCAGTGGAGCCAGTTAGCACTCAGAATACAGAAAAATCTGGTTCATTCTCCTCATTAATACAAACCAGTTTCAGTTAACAGTTTACAGTTTCAGTCACAGCGCCACCGTATTAGTGGCAGATGAGTGCTCTTTCATGCAGATAGGGTGACTGCGTCTGCCCAGCATTACTTCTTACTTATATGCGTATTATATTGCACTATATGTTGTTATTTTGCATATCTGGTATTATATTACATATTGAGCAATCAATTCACCACCATATTTTCTGACCTGTGCAGATTTTCCATATGAACAGGAGTAAAAATGTAAGTAATTTGTATCCACTCAGAGTTGAACATTCTGATTTTAAAGAGATTTCTCATGTTGGTGAGGTTCTGCTTACTGCTGGGTTTGAGCCAGAAATGGAAAGACTCTTTTTTTGTAACCTTGGTTTTATAATATCAAAATAATTAATTTCATATCTAACACTTTTCATTACAAAAAAACTCAGAGTGCTGTGCAAGACGTCCTAATTCAATTAACCACAGTCCTAGCAAGCCTGCTTCTCAAAAAAGCAAGGTTTTGAGGTGTCTGTTAAAGCTGATGTCATGTTTCCAAGGTGATCCTGGGAATAAATCCAGGCGTGCGATGCATAGGCTTATGAGTCAAGCACCCGTAGACCACTCTGGGGAAATGAGGCAGGTCGTGCCGTTCTCTTAGCCGCTGGAGTGTGGGATGAATGCAGAGGAAGTCAGGAAAGTCATGAGGTCCCTTGGTCAAAAAGAGCAGGAAGTAGTGCCTCAAAGTCTGCACTCTGCCGGCTGACACGCACTGCCTTTCTTCCGCTGGTGACAATCATATGGGCAGAAACCACAGAGACACCATGCCTGCTTAATGCTGCTCTTAGAAAGCAGGTGAATGCTGTTCTTGGTCCCTGGCTACAGCTTTCTGTTTATCAGATACAGCTCCTTACATTGGCAAAATACTATGTGATGCCTTCACATGAACATACTAGTAAGAGGATCACGGATGATGATGGATTAGTTCTGTCTTTTCTTTGCTATCTCTGGAGTGGGTGTGTGTGTGTGGAGGGTTCACATTTAAGCTTTTATGCTGTGTCCATTGACCCTGCTACAAACACCAGTAAAATGCTTTTCACTGCTCTAATGTTGGTTTACTCTGCGTTAGTAGCCAGACTGCGGGAGGCTGACGGGGAAGGTGAAAGAAGGCATGTGGGCGTGTCCATGAGCACAGAGCCAATGAAATATGGCGGGAATGTGGTGAGACAGGCGCAGCAAGACAGGCACGGTGACATAAGCAACATGTGTTAACTCTGACATTTACACAGAGAAGCTGTGTTTCTTAATTTTGGTGTGTCGTGTGGTCTGGGGAATTTCTACCTTTGATATGTAAATAAGCACATGGTTTTTCTTTAGTAAAAGTCCCACCTCATGTTATCCTGATTAAAAAGAAAAATTTAAAGGCTTTTTCTCTTCACACATTGCATATATATTTGAGTATTATAAATATTTGATATCCTGTTGATTCTGTAGAGACATTTTAATAATAGTTAAATGAGATTACTGTTGTTACTGAGTTTTAGATCTGTAGAACTATTTGTATTGTGTTTTATTTATGTTCTGCTTAAAGCCGTCTTTCATCTGAATCAATCAATATGCTTTGTTTGGCAGTGAGGTTGGCTGTCCTGTAAGGGAAAGGAACCACACAGAATAGAAGTGGTAGTACAGATGAAGTTTGAGTGAGGTGTTCATCTTCACCCGGTTCTGACCTTAAAGTGGCATTGCTGTTGTCACTCTCTCGCTCATCTCTCTCCCTCTCTCTGTATCTCTCTCGCTCTCTCTCTGTCTATCTCTCTCTCTCCCTCTCTCTATCTTTCTCGCTCTCTCTCTCTCTCTACCTAAAAATGCAGCACCTATAATATTAACCAAGAAAGGAGCCGTGGGAAGGTTCGCATTTTATATCAGCACCCTCACACTGGTGCATAGGGTAACTGCTAAAGCTCAAACCTCATCTGCTTGGCTGCGTAGCTCCATGGGGCCAGCACTTCTCTACATCTGGAACATTTGCTGCTTGTGACAGTGACGTCTACCACAGGGCCCAGTTGTCAGGCCTCTCAGAATCAGTGTGTTAATTCCCATTAATTATCTGAAGTGCTTGCTTTCCCAGAGTTGATGATAAGAAAGCGAGGGAGTCTTTTGTTATCAGGTTCCCAAATTGGAATTCACTCCCTATACATATTTCTGAGGGATGCTTTTTACATCTTCTCTGAACACACTCC
Source organism: Brachyhypopomus occidentalis (assembly GCA_020368025.1). Classification (NCBI taxonomy): domain Eukaryota; kingdom Metazoa; phylum Chordata; class Actinopteri; order Gymnotiformes; family Hypopomidae; genus Brachyhypopomus; species Brachyhypopomus occidentalis. The sequence continues at coordinate 1,040,015 of JAGXOD010000136.1, forward strand.
TCTGTTTCATCTAGGATTTGAGGTCTTTGTTAAAAATCCGTTGTTTTGTTCTTTTTCTATTGTCTTGATCCATTTAGAAATGCTTTTTAATTCCACTGATTTGAGGCTGATGCTCAGGCTTCCTGGTTAAACCATTATTCTTTTAATCTGCTCGCCTGCCTTTATACTTGCTCTGAGTGTTTTGCTGATTATGTTTATTATTCTTGTAGAGTTGTAGAGCACTGACAGCTGAATTTCAAACACATGAAATACACAAACAAAAAGATATATATATATAATTGCTCATATATATATATATGAGCAAAAATGCAAGATTTATAAATAACTATATATATATATGTGTGTGTGTATGTGTGTGTATATATATATATATATATATATATATATATGTACAAAGATATTTTAATAACTATTTATATATACATAAATATATATTTTATATATACATGAATATACTATGTGAATTTTTATGCATAAAAAACAGTATTATCCGTTGCAGATAGGCTATCCATTTCCATCACAGACTTATTAATTATTTAAATTTTAATGCATGTTACTTTCAACCTGTTGTAGTATGTTTAAAGGAAGTATTTTTATTCAGTTGAATATGAATTACATCCATGAATTACAGTGAATTATATGTGAGTTATACTGAATCAATTTAAATTAATGATCAAGTATGTTTAATTATAACATATAACTGCAAATGAGTAAAATGTTTATATAATGTGTTATGTAAGGGAACCACTCTATTGCTCTCATTTTCTGTTTGCCTAACACACACACGCACACACACCCACACACGCACGCACTCACACACACACTCTGATATCATCTCTTTTCTATGAATTGTGGTTTGTCCAGAGCCTTCTGAGCTGTTGTGGTGTTGGGAGAGGTATTCCATGGCCTGAGTTGTGCTGGGAGGCAGATATTGCTGCAGCCGCCGGTCCCTCATCACACAAGGCCACAGTCTGATCCCTGCCCTGCTATCCCTTTCACTCGTTTTCATCCATTAGTGAAAGTAGGACAGCATGATTTTGTGTCCCCCACCCCTCCCCCCCTCTGGTTTCGGAGCTGATTGGCCGTTTGCACCCCACTGTGTTTGGTCTGAAGCACACAGACCAGAGCCTTTAGCTCTCCATACTCCACATTACCACCCCACCCACTCAGTCACCCTGGGCCTTTCTAGTGTAGCCTGACTCCTGACCCAACCGTCCACATAAATCTAGGGTTAGGGTTAGCACAGGGTGCTGCTGTGAGTAAGCCCTGTTTAGCCTCTCGCTCCACTCTGAATTCAATCTCCCAGACGTTGCGAACCTGATACCGATGTTAACGCCTGATTGGTGGTCCCTACATTCATTTACTGGAGCGAATCCGGGACTCTTGTCACCCTCCCTGTCCCTGGCTATGTTCCGGCTGCCTCGGGGTGACAGAGTGTCTTCGTGTTAATGAAGGAGAGGGGAAGGTTTGTCCATTTTTTTTCTCCTGCAGTAACAAATGATTTGATTTGTGGAGTCAAAGACCTGTGGCAAGCTTGCAGCTTTTTTGGTGCAGTACTGCAAAAAGGGAGTTATTTTTTTTCTTTGAAGAGAGGATGTGGCAGGACCCGGAACTCCATCGGCACTTGGGGATGAGTTGTTTTTCCATGCTCGTTATTTTTCAAAGTCACACTGTTAGCCTGCATATCAGAGGCGGGAGAGGCTCTCCTGCACTCTTCTGGAGGAACTGTCTGAATGGGTGATCGTTTAAGAGAACGATCCAGGCTGCGGGCTTGTATTTTTCTTGTGTTTGGGACTAATTCAGGTGGTCTGGCCATATTATGAGATCATCTACAGGGTTTTCAGATCTTTATTTATAGCCTAAAATGCTTAGAGTACAGTAGATATTTTCGTATTAAAATGTGTTAGCACCATAGATTAAAAAAGACACCCAGAATAGATGCAGTTTTAAGACTGCAGTAGCTGTTGGTTTGTTGGTTGCTTTATTGCTCTCTGTTGACAAGTGTGGAGTTTGTATTTAAACAATTGTACATTAACTGTTTATTCTGGTTTTCATCTCCCAGTAGAGAAAAGTAACAGAGAAGGGTTGGCGCTTCACTGTGACCCTGCTGTGCTTTTCCCACAATGCTCTGCTTCACCACTAGCTTCGCTTCCAGCTCTGTGATTCAAAAAGAGGAAAAACACACTTTTTTATGTGTGTGTACTCTGCATGCGCATGCCTACACACACACACACACACACACTTAGCTATGTGTACTTGAAATTCTTTCAGCTATGTATAGATTTAGGCCTATGTTTCCCAGAGAGATTCAGATTCAAAGTTCTGTGCGGCAGGTGGAGGTGGTGAGTTTTTTCTCTCCTCTCTTTTGATGGGGTTCAGGTCAATGGATTTTTCTCCCCTTTCCTGGTTCAGTCTCTGTTTCTGCGCGTGCCTCTCTGGTTTGTTTATCAGCCAGATCTCGATGAAACACAGGTCCCTGTGTGCTCACTAGGGCTGAGGGGTGTCAACCCGTGATCTCCTGTTCTTTAATTTCTAAATACAGACGAGTGGATGGTGCTGAAATTGTGTGCGTTTGTGTTAAAGCTCGTGGCCTGGTGCTGGTTTAGAATAGAGCTTTCACATGAACATTTAGACTGCATCATCTGGCACATCAGTGAATGCCACCCGTGTGTGTGTGTGCGCAAATGTGTGTGTGCACACGCAGACTTTTATGAAGCTGGTAGGTTGGTTACCATGGCTTTATGAGTTAAGTAATCAAACACACACTGTGATCTCTCTGTTTTATTCCATAACCCTACAGTTATATATAGACTTCTCCATCTACTCCCACTCTCCCTCCTCCCTCCCTCTCTCTCTCCTCCTTTTCTCTCTCCCTCCTCCCTCTCTCTCTCCTCCCTCTCCCTCCCTCTCCCTCCTCTCTCTCTCCCTCTCTCTCTCTCTCCCTTCTCTCTCTCCCTCTTCTCTCTCTCCCTCCTCCCTCCTCTCTCTCTCCCTCTTCTCTCTCACTCTCTCTCCCTCTCTCTCTCTCTCCATGCAAGGTCTATCCACATCTCTCTCCCACTTTCGTCTGCCTGCTGTCATTCTCTCTCCTGTCACTCCTTCATTCACTTACTTTATATTCTGGTTTTCATGGCTGTCACTTAGAGTCTCAGTTTTCCACTGACACCCCGGTTCTTCAGAGCTTTGAGAGCTTTTCGTATTTTCTGATCTATCTATCTATCTATCTATCTATCTATCTATCTATCTATCTATCTATCTATCTATCTATCTATCTATCTATCTATCTATCTATCTATCTATCTTATTTTAAAAAATGCTGAAAAACCTACACATTTATGTAGAAGATACTTGCTTCTTTGGTTAAGGCTATGTTAGTCATCAACATCACATGTCTTCCTTTGAGTTGGAGCTTAACAAATCAAAACCCATGTAGCCCATGGAATGTTGTGGAAAGTGCATTGAAGCACACACACACACACACACACACACACACAAAGAGAGAGAGAGAGAAGTAAATGTGTTATGCATGCACAGCCCTCAGTCCTGGTTCACTGAGCTATGAAACGAGACTATGGTAATCTCGTATTAAATGTTTGCGCTTCCATAAACACTCACTCATTTTGCATCTTTGCTTATTCCTCTTAGCGTATGCCCTATTACCATAATGACAACTCAGTAGTGGTCTGATAAACATTTTTACCATGAGTATCTCAAACATTAGAGTCTTAACCTGCCTTAATGTGATTGGTGTGGGGGTGGGAGGTGTTCTGCAGGTTTAAGTTAGCTTAATTAGCCCTTAGTGAGATAGCTAACAATTTTTCTCATTGAATAATGCCCTGTTGTGCTGGATAACAGGGATGTCTTTGTGTGGTTCTCATTGAAACAGACTCTTGAATTCTGAAATGGTTTTTGATCCACAAGTGTATGGAGTGTGTTTGTGTGTGTATGCCTGAGAGAGAGAAAGAGAGAAGGAGAAAGCAAATACTGAGCTAACCGATGGATTCCCTCAAACCATTGTAACAGAGCATAGCAGAATTTCTGGCCTAGTGAAAATAAGGATTTTTCCAGCTTTTTTTCCTTGTGCAGATTCATTTGGCATTTCCATCACAGTAAACCGTGTGTGTGGTTGTGTGGTAATTGATGCTAGTTCATCAGAGGTTAGTGACCGCTGACTAGCGGACCAAGGCTGGCCAGATATTGTTGTGTGGCCGATTGCTCTCCATCCTGGCAGTATTATTGACACATGTAAATCCTTCAGCAATGCTGATGAGACTTTCCCACTCATGGTAGTGTGACCTCTGCTGTCGTGGCTGAGAGTGCTATGCCACCTGCTGATGTCTGTGCTCTGGTCCTGTGCTCCAGTCTGGGGATGGACTCATCCACGGGGTCGCGTATGGCAGACAGCGTATGGTAGATAGATGGGCTCTTAACTGATCAAGGCATGTCTGCCCAGGAAGTGTCTTTTAAAGTATTTTTTGGTCCTGTAGTTATTTAACCCTTATATGGTGAATTTGTAAAATGAGTGTGACATCGAAGATTCGATTTTGTTGGTTCATCAGTGATATTTGTAAAGGAGTCACAAAGTCTTTGTTGCGATGGGAGTGGGAAGTTGGAGTCGATTTGCCCAACTGATTACTTCGAACTGTCTGTGTCAATAAATCAGATGTTCGATTCAGCAGCTTATTTGTGAAAGGGAACTGTGGTCCAATTAGAACAATTCAACTGAACTCAAATTGGAACTGTGGTCCAATTAGAACAATTCAACTGAACTCAAACTGGCACTATGGACCATATAGAACAATTATTCTGAACTCAAACCAGCACTGTGGTTCAGTTAGAACAGCTCAACTGAATTCAACCCAACCTGTTATTTGTATGCAAATCCTTTAATTTGTCTATCAATATATTGTAAAAATAAAACTGCAAATAACTGATTTATTCATTCATGTTGTGTGTTTGTTTATATATGCCTATGTGTCTATCAGGTACCAAGAATTATTTTTGTTATTAAGGAGCAATTTTGTTATGGAACCTTGTAATATGCATTATTTATGTTTATGTTTATTTTACTTTATCTTACTAGGCTATGGAAAATCCATAACCACAGAAATACTTACCTTATGAATGACTCATTAAAATGCTGAAGATCTTTTTACTGTTATGGAGGATTCAGGTCATGTGAGAGGCGTTTTTACGGCTTACACATCCTTCATTCTTGTTGATGTATTTTATGTACAAGTACAACCATCTACTCCATTATGGTTATAAATGCACACAAGAAAAAGAATTTTCTGTCCATTATCTGGAAGAGGTAAATTGGTGTATTTGTACATCCTGTATGAGTTCATACAGAGAAAAAAAGGTATTTGCACAAGAGAGTGAAGAAAAGAATAAAAAAAGCCAGAACAAAAGCACATTTAAGGAGAAGAGGCAGAAGACACTTACTTAGACAGGCTCAATGCTCGCCACTACCGTAATGGCAGATGCCAGTCGTCTTTTTCTCCTTTTGTCTTTCTCTACCTCTTGTTCCTCTCTGTCCCCCACCTTCCTCATCCCTCTCTCCCTCTCTCTGCTGTGTGTGTGTGTGTTTGTGTGTGTGTGTGTGTATGTGTGTGTGTGTATGTGTGTGCTTGCAAGAAGCTTGCACTATGAGTGAAGGACAGAGAAAGAATTAATGTCACAGTAAATCATTGCATCAACCGGTCTGTGCCTATTCAACAGAGCATTCATATCCGTCCTTTTGTAAATTGAAATATACAATTTTAGCGAAGGTTAATGAGTCCATTGAGCCACAGCAGTGCTTTGGTGTCACGTCATTTTCAGTAGCGCTGGGTCACGTTTTAGTCACAGGTGGTGACTCCTTTTTCACACATCCGATGTGACCACACTGGAATCCAGGTCCTGCTGAACTCGGCACGGCGCAGTAGAGTCCAAAAATGTCGTCATATGAGAACACTGCGTCTCACATGCATGAGGTGTCTCACGCAAGCACACGTCAAATGGTGGCCTTCTATGATGGCCCCATCGATCACTTTCCCGACCCTTTGTGTCTGTCCCTCAGCACGTCTGCATGGAACACAGTGAAATGTTAAACCGGCATTAGCCTGGCTGGTGACCCAGTCCTTGAAAAGAACCCCTGAAAGCTCTAGCGATCTGTAATCTTTTTTAGCTGCTCACCTGTAAGTAATGCAGAATCATCACTGCTGATATCACACTGCGCCTTTGGCTCTTTGAGAGCCATTCGGTCCGAATCGCCCTGAGACTTTGCGCTCAGACATTATGTTGTTATGGCAGCTTGTGGTAAACTGAATCAGAGTCAAATGAAATAAATGAACTTCACATACCGTACTGCATGTCGTGTGTCGTTTAGTGTAACATGGCGCTCCCGAGCGACGATGTGAGTGGTCACATGTGTGGCCAGCTCGGGGCTAAATGGAGAGATCAGTGAGACGACGCCAGGGTGAGGATTTGCTGATCGAAGACCGAGGCATCGTATGCAAGACGTCAGATAAGCGAGCTTCATTTCAGCGTAACACTGCTGTTCCTTTGCCACCCCCTGCACTCTGCACCATACATACAAAAGATCATGGTGTGTGTGTGTGAGTGTGTGAGTGAGTGAGTGAGTGAGCGATTGAGTGTGTGAGAGAGAGAAAGATGGATGGGATATTGTGGTTCATCCCAGTCCATCCAGTAGCATGGGAGGGCCTCGCTGTCAAAACCCAGAAGGCTGAGATGGATGCCTGCAGGCATTGTGCTGTACGTCAATAGTGTCACTGGCCAAGGTCCTTGCTGTCAGAACAGACAAGGCCTGATAGAACCTGCACTTAGTAAAGAGAAGGTGCCAGCGAGTGACAGAGCCCTGCTGTTCAAGGAGATCCCAGGAAAGGAAGAGCTATGAATGGAGCTGGTAAAACCAGCATGTTAAAGATAAAAAGAGCTGAGGTACAAGAGGTAAGCATGAGGACACGTGTAAATCCAAGAGAGAGCTACGGATGGGTCGGCTACGGAGAGGGCAAAAGGAAGGGATGGGAAAGGTAGAATCGGGGCAGGGAAGAGGAGATGGAGGAGGAAGACGAAGGCTGAGAGCTGGGCTGTCAGTGGGGAGTGGAGGATGAGGGGGAGAATTGACGGAGAGACGAGAGATGGAGCAGGGAGACACAAAGACTGTCTGAACTGTAGCACTTCTGACTGGATGGTGTTCTGAGAGGAGGCTTGGCAAAAAGGAGAGAAAGTGTGTGTGTGTTATATGCAGCCCTGACTTGAGACTATATATGTGTGTTTTTGGCTGCTGACTCCAGACTTTCTTTGACGGGAACAGGCTTTTGAAGTTTTTATTGAGCTCCTGCAGCTTCTGCCTACGGAAAGCCGAAAGGGTCATAGCATGGATGACTTTGTTTTCTCTGGAATCATTCCGGATTGGCTTTAGGCAAAAAAAACCTGCCTTCTTTTTGTTTTTCTTTCTCTCCAACATGCCTCCCTTCCAGAAACGAGAGTAAATCTACCAACATGGCAGAGAGGAGCATCCTTTATATAAGGCTTAAATTCAACATTTATGTTCCACAATCCAAATCAATTATGTAGAGTGATTCACGTTGCTATTATTGTAACTGTCAGATTCACTTCTTACTTACAAAGATGAAGAAACAAATGAACTGCCAGCTATCTACTCCTCCCTTTGTCTGAGTCTCTCTCTCTCTATCTCTCTCTCTCTCTCTTGATAATTATGGTGGCTGATTTTCCGGTTTTCTTGCTCTCATAAAACAGCTCTATAGACTGCCAAGTGTGCGGCAAATGCTCTCCTTGCCCCCCACCCCCCCTCCCCCCGGCTGTCTCTTTTTTATCTGCCCCCCCCTGCCCCTCTCCCTCTCTCTGCCCCTCTCTCTACCTCACTCTAACATTCTCTCCTTCTGTTCCTCTCTCCCACACTCACACACACACAAACACAAGATAAATGGTGAGAGCAGAAAGAGAGAGATGTATATCTGGTCTTAATAGTCAGTGGTTACGAGCGGAGCTGCTTAACACAGCGCTACTACAGCCACACTACGCACATTTACTCAGTAATAAACAGATTCTTGACGGCCACCACATTAAAAATAGAGGACCATTTTCATCACAATCTTAGTTGCTCTTTGAAGGTCAGAGTTCATATGTGGGTTTGTATGTGTGTGTGTGTGTGCATGCAGGAATTCTTTGTATGTGAGGTTTCAGGTGTGTTTTTGTCTCTGAATTATTCCAGTGTGCTGCTGTTTGGGATCAAAGGTCATAAGGGTGCGACCTCTGACTCACTGGCATTTTAAACACTCGACACATGCCACCCATCAACGGGCCTTCCAGCCTTGCCCAAGGGACCCCTGTGCCACGAACTATGCCAACACCTACAAACGTGATGCAGAACCACAAAGCCCTTTCACTACCTCCACAGCGTGGGACGTGTTCAACCGTTCATAAACGTCCTCTGAAAATACAAAGCGTTCCTCCGCCTGACCCATGTGTGTGGCCTCAACATATCAAAGGCAGTAAAACGCATGATAACTCCTTTGAGGCATTCAGCCCAGCTAATAAACCATAATATTTTGTTGCCGCACCAGACGTCAACTGCGCTTTGTACTGGATGAGTGACGCTTTTTTTTTTGCGTCTCATCTTATTCCGAGTTCCCAGGATGCTAATTGTCTAATTCTCTTCATTGTTCACTGCGCTGCCGTTATGTTGATGTGCAGGCAGACTGGTCCCCTGGTCCATGCAAATAGCTAAACGTGTTCTAATTGGTGCACCTGCTCAGACTCTGCACGCATTTTTCATTTAGCAATGGGACTCCACAATGGAGTGGAAAAACAAGCTGTTTGTCCTTTGTAAATAGTACTTGTTGATGTTCTTTGCTGCTGTTTGCGTCGAGTATATTGGGACATCTGTGTCCACCGGTTGTGGACAAGATATGGAATTGAGGTTCTATGGATCAGGTAACCGTGTCACAATATTGGGGGTCATCTGGCTCCAGGGATAACAAAAGGGTTTCATTGTTTCATGGTTACGTCTTCTTATTAATGTCAGGAATACAGAAGGAAGAGAGTCCATGTAGACCAACAACTACTCAAAGTTATCAACAAAGCAAGCCAGTAACAGCCCACTACGGTGGACACATGCAGAGGCACAAAGCTGGTCTCACTCCAGATTAAGTAAAGCTTAATTGTGTGGATGGATGGGGGGACGACACATCTCCATTTTGAATTCCTCTCTTCAGGCATCAGAATTGAACTTGGAACATTTACGGTAGACTTACGGTGTCTTTAGTCCGATTTGTGAATGGGGACTGTCCTTTTAATCTTGATGACATATTACATATTAAATGTCAATGATTAGTGGTCCAGGTTACAGCAGTGGCTGTATGAGAACCAGTACAAATGTTGGTGAGTGTTTCAGCTTGTATTGTAACACCTGTCCTGCAGGGGGTGCTATAGGCAGCAGACGGCGTCTCCATGAGGAGCAGTAGAAGATGCCGGAACTGCCTGCGCTGCTGCTGTCGATTCACTTCCGCTTCCTGCTAGTTTCTGTGGTTACCATGCCGCCGACTTCTCTAAGCCAGGCCCCAATCCTGTCATCCGTGCGGATGGGTGAGTCGCATCACAACATGCAGCCTTGCTCATCTGAACCAGTGTGCTGATCCACCTCACCTGAACATTCAGAATTAAAGATGAAAACTTAAATATGAAGCAAAACAAACACATATATTTTTTGTGTCATCTCAGATTATGTGGGATTCCATAGCATTTGTGGTATTGGTACATTATTATTTCTGGAAAAGTAGGGGCTTTTTTTGTTTTGCTATTCATCTGCTCTATGGGCTATAACAGAAGTTCAGAGTGATCTTTTATTACCAACAAACTGAAACACTAAAACTTAAACTGCAAAGTATTGCATATATTTAAAGACCTTAACTGCATAACCACAATATAACTGCATGCTAACGAGGCCCTCAAGGACCCGAAGAACCTGGTGGGACACTCTGTGACATTTTCATATAAATGTGTAAGTTCTCAGGTGCACAGCAGCAGCACCTCGGTGTGTGTTAAGTATCTGCTGCATAGGAAGGATGGAGGTGGTAAAGACTGTTCTGGTTAAGGCCAAAAGAGCTGGAGGTGTTGGTGTGAAAGCAGGGGTCAGTGCTGCAGACTGTGGGGCACTGTGGGTGCCCTGCTGGTTTCATCCTGCGCCTTTGGCCTTTGGCTTGGATGCTCCTACATCAGTACATTAAACAGGGCAGCGTGTGCCATGACCCATTCTGGGTTGGCCTTTAAACATCTCTGGGTTCTTTCTATCTCTCTCCTCTCCCCCTCTCCTCCATCTTGCTCTCTCAATCTCTCTCTCTCTCTCTCTCTCTCATCAGCGGCGGTTCTGGATGACCATTCCGCTTGCGGGCGTGGAGAGCGGTTAGCTTTAGCACTGGCGCGTGAGAACATCAACAGCGTGATGGAGGGACCTGCTCGCACACGTGTGGAAGTAGACGTCTTCGAGCTGCAGAAAGACTCTCAGTACGAGACCACAGACACCAGTGAGTTGGACGCACGTTATAAGAAGTGATTTGAAAAAAAGGTGAACTGATCAAAAGTCAAGGATAAATAAGAGAGTCAATTATATCATGTTTTCTGTTAGTGTGCCAGATTCTCCCAAAGGGTGTGGTTTCTGTGATTGGCCCCGCCTCTAGTCCCGCCTCAGGCTCTACTGTCAGCCACATCTGTGGAGAGAAAGAGGTGAGCATCATTGTCATTTTTCCCTGCATTATGGTGTTTCGGCTTTCTGAACATTCTCTCCCACATTCACTCTCTTCCTATTCTCTCTATTTTTCTCTTTGTCCTTCTCTTTGCCTATCTGTCCATGTCTCTCTCTCTCTCTTTCTCACTCTTTTGTCTCACTCTCTGTCTCTCTCTCTTGCTTGCTTTCAGATCCCACATGTAAAGATCGGACCCGAGGAGACTCCGCGGCTACCTTACCTGCGCTTTGCGTCCATCACTCTGTATCCTAGCAACGAGGATCTGAGCCTCGCCGTGGGAGCCATCCTACGCTCCTTCGGCTACCCATCAGCTAGTCTGGTCTGCGCCAAAGCTGAGTGTAAGTGTGTGATCTTTGCTGTCTCCATCAACTGCTCTGGTCTGCCCAGAAGCAACACGCAAGTCAAAGTGCCTCTCCGGCTGGATAACTGTGGATCTTTTGTTATTCAGTTGGGAAGCACGAATACTCTCCCCACCACTCAAATCACAAATCACTGGTGAAAGGCGACAGTAGTGTAGAATTGTTGTACACCAGTTCCTCATTCATGACACTTCAGAGTCGGTACTTGCGATCAGAGTGAGTTTTGTTCAGCTTGGACTGTGTGTACACAAGCGTTTCAGTCCCTCAGAGTCAGACATGCAGTGAAGGCTGTGTCAGTGCCTCAGAGTCAGACATGCAGCGAAGGGCATGCAGATGTGTCAGTGCCTCAGAGTCAGACATGTGGTGAAGGGCATGCAGATGTGTCAGTGCCTCAGAGTCAGACATGTGGTGAAGGGCATGCAGATGTGTCAGTGCCTCAGAGTCAGACATGTGGTGAAGGGCATGCAGATGTGTCAGTGCCTCAGAGTCAGACGTGGTGAAGGGCATGCAGGTGTGTCAGTGCCTCAGAGTCAGACATGTGGTGAAGGGCACACAGGTGTGTCAGTGCCTCAGAGTCAGACATGTGGTGAAAGGCACACAGGTGTGTCAGTGCCTCAGAGTCAGACATGTGGTGAAAGGCACACAGGTGTGTCAGTGCCTCAGAATCAGACATGTGGTGAAGGGCACACAGGTGTGTCAGTGCCTCGTGTCTGTGCTGAGGTTTGGGGGCGTCGCTTCATGAGACTCTGCTCTGACCCAGTTGGCTGCACCGTGGTTGCCATGGCAGCCGAGTATGTGCAACTTGCTGCTCATCATGCTCATTTAAAATGGCGGTAGCAGAAAGAGAAAAGAGAGAGAGAGAGAGAGAGAGAAAGCGGGAGAGAAAAGAGAGGGAGAGATGCCCTGCTAAACACTCTCTCTTTGTTCTGAGTACTCTGATCAGTGTGTGTGTTGGCATGTCAGTGTGTATGCATGTGTGTGTGTATGTGCTGTAGTCACTGTCAGTAATTAATGAGAATATGTTCATTTATTTTCTCATTATGAGCCCGTCATTAATTCGCCCTTTGATTGGACACACTTGCGATCACCTCTGATTGGACACACTTGCGATCACCTCTGATGCTGAGCCCTCTGCTTCAACGCTGTCAGTCCAACATTGTTAGTCCAAATCACCCCACAAGAGCAGAGCCAGCATACATCTGATTCACTCCACTGGAAGTTGACCACAAGATGGCCACCTCATGGCACAGGATATATAGTAAATAAATAAATAAATCAGGAATTTGGGATGCGACAGCAACTAGACAACAACTTAAATGATGCTATCAGTTACCATATCATGGCAATGGTTTAGAAATCTGTATTTACTTACACACCATGCTGATGTTGCTAGTTCTAATGTTGCGTTTGCAGTACCTACATAGTGTTGGAGTGCTGGTGGAGTGCTGGTCCAGAACTAATCATCCATCATCAGTGCCTGACCTCACTAAAACTCTTGTGGCTGAATGCAATAGTCCTCACAGCAATGTTCCATCAATTAAAGTATTCTCAGATGACTAGAGGCAGTTACTGCAGCAGAGAGGGACAAATAAAGGATACTCAATGGTGCGAACTAAGAAAATGTAAATCACTGACAATAGCTAATGTAAGTCATTTTTGCCACCAAAAAGTAGCAAACATGAAAAAAGTGTTTATTAGTTGTACATTTGAAAGTGCAACTAACATGCAATGACTAATGAAATACTTTTGTAGTCCTCAAATGAACAAGTTTATGATCCATAAAATGGGACCATTACATGGAAGTGGCCATGTTTAAAACCAATTTGGTATGGAATTGTGGAAACATCCAGGCCACTAGGTGTCGGTATAATGACTATTTTATAACGTGAAGAAGTATTATTGGACAAAATAGACTTATAGCTCCTTTAACCTATGGACTGCCCTGGGTTATGGGTAGCCAAAAGATGGCTTTCAAAATAAAAAGGACACAATAGGCATACATTAATGTTACATTATTGATTCCTTTTCATCAGCCAATAGAGCCATGTTATCTTTGTAAGGTAAAATGGATGAGGTGTGTGAGTACCAAAATACTATAAACTAGATAATGTAAGCTTTGCACAATGTTAATTAAACATTAAAAGATATATATTAAAGAAACAGTGAAACAGGAAAGCAATTAACAGCTAACTATGCTGTATATCAGTATGCCATCAATGTCCACTAACTTAGGGACAAAGCCTGCACATATGCAGCGTTGGCTTGTCACAGACGTCTGCCATCTTAAGCAGCTTATAATTGAACCTCCAGGCATGTTTCTTTTCGGTATGGTCAGTCATGACATTTTTGTTTGTGCTTAGGGGCCATTGTGCATTATACTAACTTAGCCTGGAACTGCTAAATGGAAAAGTACTTAGCATATACTACAGAATTAAACTGCTCCAGAGCCAGTATTATAGTACTTATTAGTGACCACCACCCTGTTATGAGAAACATGAACAGTATGACAGTACTTTTGAAGGCTGAAATTAGCTAGCCAGTTATAAAACAATTACAGTCAATCTAACATTAGCATTACACAAACTTAACAAGGGGGAGGTTTTTTGAGGTGGTAACCAATGGAAAAAAATTCTCAAATTGTTGGAGAATATCTGTGTGAGAATGAAATAATTCAGTAACTTGGGAAAGGATGAAAAAAGATATTTTGCACCAGTGGACAGAATTATAATATCAACAGTAGACACCTTACTTGATATCATCTAAAAATGTTTCAAAAGGGGATAGAAAGTGGAGGGTTGTGTTACAAGAGGGTGGGGTTTCGTCTCTTTTTTTATTGGGGGGTGGAGCATCCTCTAGCGTCTCCTTTCACACCGAGCCATGCCTGTCAGACATGCAAACCTGATTTCCCTTTTTCTCTACACAACGTGTCATGGGTGCATATTATCAAGTGTGAACTGCAGAAATGTTTATTTACTCCTGAGGGGAGGAAGAAGTGGAGTGGGCTTGTACTCTGTCAGCTTCAAACACTTGCAACTCCATTAGAGGGCAGTAAACTCCACTGGAGGGCAGTAAAACCAGCAGGAATGCCCTCCGGTGGTCTCGTTACA
>JAGXOD010000136.1:1059249-1271903 GCA_020368025.1 Brachyhypopomus occidentalis
ACACACTCTCTCACACACACAGACTCTCACACCAACAACCTTCTCACACACTCTCACACACACTTTCTCACGCGCACACTCTATCACACACACACTCTCTCACACACACACTCTCTCACACACACACTCACACACACACACACTCTCACACACACACAATCTCTCACACACACACACACACACACACACACACACACACACACACACACACACACACTCTCTCACACACACACACACACTCTCACACAAACACACTCACTCTCTCTCACACACACACACACACACACACACACTTTCACACAAACACACTCTCACACACACACTCTCACACAAACACACACACACACACACACACGCTCTCACACACACACACTTTCACACAAACACACACTATTAATGTTACATTTGTGCTCGTTGTCTGCACTCATCCTTTTGGCCTTGCTCTTGCTGCCCTCTCTCTGGAACAGAAAGCTGATTTAGCTGTAGCTGCCTTCACCATCACCTCCGAGAGAGAGAAAGTCATCGATTTCTCCAAACCTTTCATGACTCTGGGCATCAGCATTCTCTACAGAGTTCATATAGTAAGATATACAGATGTACAAGCTCACAAGCCACACACACACACACTGAGGACCCTCATAATTCAACTCACGTATTTCTGTTGTGTTGAGCCATAATAAATATTCCCTCTAGTGGTGAGGAGAGGTTATGCACACAGTAAATAACCTTTTCCCATTGATGCATGTGCAGTGTGTTGATGTCTGAAGTAAAGTGGTGGAGGCAAGAACAGAGAGAAAAGACAGCGGAAATGGATTACCCTCGATATCACCACACTTAGTGTTCATGTTGTAGATACTTGGATCCTTTTGATGAATCCAGATCGAACAGATCGTTTGAGAAGTAGGGATGACAGAGGGTCTGTGTTGAGATGCTCTCCCCTTTTGCCTGTATGTTTGCTGGTTTGATCTGGTCTCTGTTTGTTTTTAGGGACGAAAGCCAGGCTATTTCTCTTTCCTGGATCCTTTCTCCCCAGCCATTTGGCTCTTCATGCTGCTGGCGTACCTGGCTGTCAGCTGTGTGCTGTTCCTCGCTGCCAGGTACATGCACACACACACACACACATGCGCACACACACCCTAATGCAAACCCCATCTCATGAAAAGCATGTTTTGATTTGTTGTTATGTATTTTGTCAACCCTGATTTACAATCCTCTGCCCGTATGCACAGAACCAGATTACAGAACCCCAGGGATCAACTTCCACTACCCCCAACGCATACACACACACACACACACCATACCCCCCCACACATAGATTAGTCTAGAATTATGAAGCACTCACATATCAGACACCATTCATTCTCCACGAGACACAGCGGATTGTAGATTAAGCCCGTATCTATGATGGAGATATATGGACTCACTTTGATCTGAGAAATGGAGGAAGATTGTAACTGAACAGTTGACAGCAATGAAATAGCAGGACAGACAGTCCTACCAGTCTGGGACAGCCATAGCTACAGAGCTTCATGTCCTCTGGTGGTCTGGATGCAACCATGCCCTCATCCTGACCGATCAGCATGGCACTGCGGATGTAAGGGCAGCATGATGCTGGAGCATGACGGCTGTCTGCCCCGTGTCCTGCCGCGATGTGTAACCCCGAGCTTGTGGTCCCGTGTCTGTGTGGCAGGTTAAGCCCGTACGAGTGGTACAACCCTCACCCGTGTCTGAGGGAGCGCCGGGACCTCCTGGAGAACCAGTACACACTGGGAAACAGCCTGTGGTTTCCAGTGGGAGGCTTCATGCAACAGGGATCGGAAATCATGCCCAAAGCCCTGTCCACTCGATGTGTCAGCGGAGTCTGGTTAGTGCGTGTGCGTGTGTGCACATGTACTTGTGTGTGTGCGCTCAAGTGCATACATGTATGTTTGTGCATGTTACGTGCACGTGTGTGCATGTGTTCGCGGGTGTGTGTGTGTATGTGTGTGTGATGTGGTTAGTATCTTTGTAGTCACATAGTTTCTGTTAATTGAAGTTGGCTAAATTTCATTACTCTGCAGGTAATAAAAAGGAAGCAATAATTACTTTATTATAACTCCTGAACTTAATTTCTTCTTAATTCTTCTTCCTATTTTCTCCCCCTTTTTAAAGCCTTTCTAATGTATGCTAATTATCTCCCTCTCTCAGGTGGGCATTCACCCTGATCATAATTTCTTCGTATACAGCAAATCTGGCTGCATTTCTGACTGTGCAGAGAATGGAGGCCCCCATTGAGTCCCCTGATGATCTGGCAGACCAAACCAACATCCAGTACGGAACTATTCATGGAGGGAGCACCATGACCTTCTTCATGGTATGAACCACCTTCTCCTGCTCTCGCTCAGCTTCCCACATACACTTACCACCGCGCACACACCTCCTCGCATATGGAAGGGAGGAAGTGTGTCAGATAGTATTTTTGCTTGAGTGGGAATGTGCCTGTGTGATGTGGGTAGAGTGTGTGTGGGAGAATAAACTTCAAGAACACCAATGAGGCTTTCAATTTTATTTCCCTCTCACTGCAGTCTTATCAGCTTGTGTGTTCTTCACTAATCAGTGCACTGCTACAGTGTGATAGACCACAACAGAGCAGTCGATCAACAATCAGTTAACCTCTTCACCCACATTAATGAACCTGGAGAGTTTGCACAAATTATATGAATTATTAATGTGCAAAATTATTTTCTCTGGCTTTTTTTTTTACTTATGCACTATTTGCAGAAAGAAACAGCACTCTTTCACCTCTCAGAAATACAAATTTGCATGTTTATCCACAGAACAAATGTGTCTGATTGAACTTGACAGCTGCAAACAGCAGTCATAAACACATTTTCAATCTCTTATTATACTTGAGTATGTAGTACTTTTTTGTGAGTGTATATTTATGTGTGTATTTATTTAGTTTATTTATGTGTCTGCGCGCTGTTCTTTCTGCCACAATTTTGTGGTGGCAAGTTCAGTTCAGCAGTCTGCAACATCGGCAGGATGCACACATTCCATATTCAGTAGGAGGACCTCAATAGATGGTGCTGGTGCATTTCCACTCGAACCTTCAGAAGCTCTGGCTTGCATTGGAGACGGCATATTTCCTGTCGCCTGTAACACAGCCGGACAGAAGGACAGAAGAACCATAGTCTTACAATTGTAGGTGTGGACAGGTTTAGAAATACCCCTCAGCTCCTGGTACCAGCATGAACCATCAGCGTCCTGTTTGGCCAAAGTCCGAGCGTGAGCAACAAAGCCTAACTTGAGCCATTTTTGAAGATCCTTTATAATTGTTGTTATGGCGGATGTCTATTGGCTAACACTAGGGCATGCAGGTTTGCCTAAGGCCCAGAATGCTCCGGGTTCTCCCCAGACAGGCGGAGCCAGTGCAGTGCTCTGTCAGACAGAGCAGGGAGGTCAGCCTGGGGTCACCTGGCTGAGATCAGCAGAGATTCTGTCAAGCCCCTGCAGCAGTGGTGATACCCCACGATGGGTGGAGGTGGAACAGGCCCTACGCAGCCAACTCTGCCAGACGCACTGGTGCTACTGTGCATGTCACCGTGAATCCACTGGTGCATCCCCAAGGACACTGAAGGCAAGGCGAGGCCAGTTGAGTGTAGCACTGATCCAACAGAGTAGCGATTCAAAGTGCTGTGTGCAGATGTATAAGCATCAAAATAATAAGGCAGAGATCTACTGTATTGCCTTGGGATGATTTGATTGACACTGGTTAACAGATATGCTTCTCGGGCAAAGACCAAGAACAAAGCCATGTGTTTACAATCTGTTCATCTCATTTATGTAAATATTTTAACAGTTAGTCCTCGATGGTTGTCTTTGCAACTTCAGGCAGACTTCACCCACACGTAATATGGTAGGGAGATGTGTGAGATTGGTGTAGTCCAATTTGTGGACAGCATTCATTTGCTAGATCAGAGACCCTTTTTGGTGCAGACACTCACGGCTAGTGTAGTCTTTAAACATCTATAAATTTATACACATTCAGGTATTTTGGAAAGTCACCTACCACTTGCATATATATAACAGTCCCCTTATTGAGTGAGAAGGCAGTCAGTTAAGTCAGCTGCTGTCTTTTCTGAGAGGCATAGCAGTGTTATTTTTGCACTGTAGCTCACTGGCCTGGACTCTGGGGTTGCCGTGGCGCTCTGAACATGCTGGGCTGTTGCTATAGTACCTGCTGCTCCGGTTCTGGACACCACCATTATTAAAGATGTTGGAGAGAGTTTACGTATCATGAAATGTGTGATTTCGTTGGTATTTTCATACATATTGTGAAATGATTTCTGGTTGTAATTTGCTCCTATACTGCTGAGATTAAGTATGGTACTTCCTAGCACAGGTTTATTACTATTTCCTCTAGAAAGCACACCGGTCACTGCTGCTAAAGAATGACATCAATATAAGGTGGTATTACTTCATAGGTCAGTCTAAGAAGCCATATATCTTTCAACCGTGTTACACTTGTCTTACCTAATTTCTCATTAGACAGGTAATCGTGCTTACTTTGCAACATAAAGATGCCTGACAGAAAATGTACCCTACATCTGCGGCGTGAACAACACGGCAGCAAGACCTCCGTGTGAAGCACGTGACGCGGCAGTATGACTGACAGGATGAATTATGCTCCCCACAGGCGTTTACACACACAGCGTTTACACACGCAGCGTTTTATTTGTATAATTTCCAATGATTTTCATTGTTTTTTACTTGTAGGTTTAGCTCCTATTCCTAGCGCCTCAAATATAGCTCCTATTTTGTAAGTATCGCTCCAGGAACGCTCTGCCATGCTGTTCATGCTGTTAACATCAGTACCAAAAAGCAAATATCAAGATCTATATCAAGATCTATATCAAATACTGCCAAGGATTATTTTCTAAGTGTGCTAAGAAAAAAAATGTGTTACAATTCTTCTTCTGCCCTGCATGTTGCAGAATTATGAAAACTCCCTGACCCCAGAACAGAGGGGCATTCTTTGCAGAAATCATGCAAGACAGCTGGGTTGCCTTTAAGCTCCACAAGTGAAGGCAGCGCACGCTGAACAGTTCTCCAGGCAGGATCATCTCTTTAGTCTCGAACAATGACTTTTCTCCCCGCACAAAGAGGCAGGCAGTCAGGGGTAAAGCCGCAGTGGATCGAGAGCCCAGGTGGGAGGCGTTTCCGTGCCATTCATTTAAAGCAGAGGAGGATCACTCATCTAGATCTAAAACTGAGCTGAGCGGAGAATTCCATGATGACTCAGGGAGGCTGTGAGAGTTGGTGTGGAAGGTACAGAGACACCCTGCATCGGCGTAATCGAGTCCTTCTCTGTGTTTGGTAGTGTAAGCGTACACGGTGTGGTCCTTCTCTGTGTTTGGTAGTATAAGTGTTCATGATAGGGTACTTCTCTGTGTTTGGTAGTGTAAGTGTACATGGTGCGGTACTTCTCTGTGTTTGGTAGTGTAAGTGTACATGGTGGGGTACTTCTCTGTGTTTGGTAGTGTAAGTGTACATGGTGGGGTACTTCTCTGTGTTTGGTAGTGTAAGTGTACATGGTGCGGTACTTCTCTGTGTTTGGTAGTATAAGTGTACATGGTGGGGTACTTCTCTGTGTTTGGTAGTGTAAGTGTACATGGTGCGGTACTTCTCTGTGTTTGGTAGTGTAAGTGTACATGGTGGGGTACTTCTCTGTGTTTGGTAAACGTTCCTCCTGGCCTGCTGTGCTCCATGAACTGTTGGATCACAGCCCAGTGCCATTTTTCTCTGACTAAGTTGGGATTTGTGGTCTATGATGGTTTGCGCAGGCATTCCTGCATGTACTGCCTGGCGTGCAGGAAGCTGGCAGGAAACCTGCAAGGTCACAGGCAGATGGATCTCAGACGCCTTGGCCAAGAGCCGGGCGACTGTAGCAGGAGGTAACTGACACAACTGGACTGGTGGTAACTGTTATACACGAGACACACCCTTCCACCTGACAGCTGAACAATAGGACAACCAACTAATACCATAAAAAGTTACAGTAACACTGATGAATCATCCAATGTAATATGTTGAATGTAGGTTTGGAGTTTTTGTAGCATGGGTGTTGCTGAACAGGCTTCTTTTCCTTCTAAACACAGTTACAAGTCTGCCGTTCCCCTCTATTCTCCACCAATCAGGACGCAGCTATACTGACATGGAACAGGAAGGAATAATCAAACAACAATCAATTAAGTTTGAATGAGTTGTGTTTATTGATCTGAGTGACCTTTAGGCTTCTGTGTTTGAGTTCTTATGTATCTGTTTTTCAGATTCTGAAATCATTACAATTGACTACTATGCTGAAGCTTGTAGAAGCTCATAGAAAAAAAAACAGAATAAAACACAGATTGTTATTAATAATAGTGATGAATAATTCATAAAAAAATATGATAGCACTCGTTTACTTTATTAGTCATATAAAAGCAAATATAAAAGCATTAAAGAATTCAACATGCAGTTAGCTCAATTGATCAGGGCTGTTGAACCACTGATTACATATTTGTTTTGAAGGGGAATATGAGGAAGTAATTAATGGGAAAGTGATCTTGTAATGCTTCAGTACTTTTTACTAAGTACTAACTACTTAAGCTTTAATTAATAAGCCGTCAAATGTTTAGTTATGACAGTGATTCAGAACTGGTTACAAAATCATTACACAGTCAATATAGTAACTTAATGTAGTGAAAAAAAGTTTATTAGGAACACCCATAGCAAGACTCCATGACTTAGTTTTATCAACAATATAAAAAAAAAACACTTAATTATTTATTACGGAACCATAATGTCAAATGTTAGCTATAAATCAAATGTGTTGCTTACTGGAAAAACCATGTGAAAAATCAATTTCATCAAACAAATGAAATTCTCTTTTCAAATCTTCATTGTACATATGGTACATATGGTGTGGATCTCCTCTCCTCTCCACAAGAATTAAGGGATTTTTTTTGGAAGGTCTCTACAGGCTTGTGTTCTGACCTCCACCTCTCTTCCCCCCTCCCTCCCACCCTGCAGAACTCCCGCTACCAGACGTACCAGCGTATGTGGAACTACATGCACTCCAAGCAGCCCAGCGTGTTCGTGAAGAGCACGGAGGAGGGCATCGCACGCGTGCTCAACTCCAAGTACGCCTTCCTGCTGGAGAGCACCATGAACGAGTACCACCGCAGCCTCAACTGCAACCTCACGCAGATAGGGGGCCTGCTGGACACCAAGGGCTACGGCATCGGGATGCCTCTGGGTGAGTGAACCGCGGGGTCATAGCCCTGGGGGGGAGGGGTTAGAGCCTGAGGGGAGGGGCCATGCAGAAGGTTTAAAGACACTTGGGTCATTGCATTCTCTCACACACCTGCTTGGGAGCAATGAGACAACAAAGCACTTTTGTAAGTCACCCTGGACAAGAGTGTTCAGGATGATGTCAGTGTACATTTATATGGAAAGGGTTATTGAGATGCGTGAGGGATATTTTTTTTTACTTGACCTTACTTGTTGATTGAGGTTTGTATACACGAAGGTTTGATGACCTGTTTTTAGGTGAAGCACTTTGAAGTACGTTCATGAGTATGAAAAGTGCTATATAAATGAATTAAAATATGAGGCAATGTTCCAGGGTCAAAGAATGAAGGAGAACACAAAGGGAAAATGGTGATCAGTCATGTCTGTCTCAAAGGTCTCTGTCTGCTGCCCTTTCTCTCTCCCTCTTTTTCTCTCTTCTCTCTCTCTTCCCCTCCCCTTCCCCTTCCCCTTCCCCTGTTTCTCTCTTCCTATTTCTCCCTTTCTTCCTCTCTAATTCTCCTACTCTCCCCCCCCCCCAGGTTCCCCGTTTCGGGATGAGATCAGTCTGGCTGTTCTGCAGCTGCAGGAGAGCAACAGGCTGGAGATTCTGAAGCGGAGGTGGTGGGAGGCGGGCCAGTGCCCCAAAGAGGAGGACCATCGAGCTAAAGGCAAGAGCCCCGGCTCCACGCCTCCATCCTGCCTGGCCTTTAGGCCATGGTGCAGGCTCTGTTTGCATGCAACGCAGTTACGTCTGTACATGTTTGTTCAAATAATGTGGTCTGCAGACGGCTGCAGGTTCTTCCATGCGTGGATGAGGGATGAGGGTGTGTGTGTGTGTTTTATATGTGCGAACATACATACAGTGTGTGTGAAATATGTTGTGTGTGTTGGTGTTTAACATTCTGTGCATGTCTGATTAATACATGCGTGTGTTTAATATGCTGAATGCATGTGTACTTAATGCATGCGTTTGTGTGTGTATAATATGCTGTATGCGTGTCTTCTGCAGGCCTAGGCATGGAGAACATTGGTGGGATATTCGTAGTGCTGATCTGCGGTTTGATCATCGCTGTGTTTGTGGCAGTGATGGAGTTTGTGTGGTCCACCCGACGCTCAGCTGAAACGGATGAGGTGCAGCCTTGTCACTCTATCTTTCCCTCTCACACACATGTGCACGCTCACACTCCCGCCTATAAATACCTGCTTAATACATCAGGTGCCTTCCCAAGAGGCCGAGCAGCTATGACTCAAAGTGGAGTTGATGTCCATAGTCTGTACCCTATAATGAGAACCATGATCACGCTCTCTGCCTCCCTGTCTCTCTCAGGTGTCTGTGTGTCAGGAGATGTTGACTGAGTTCCGGAATGCCGTGTCCTGTAAGAAGAGCTCTCGTTTGCGCCGCCGCCGGCCGCTCTCCAGCTCCTTAGCCCTACGCCACCCGGCCCGCATTGCGCTGGGGGCCCCGCGGCCTCTGCGGCTGGTCAGGGAGATGCGCCTCAGTAACGGCAAGCTCTACAGCGGGGCGGGGCCCTTAACGGGAGGCTCTGGAGCCGGGTCAGGCCCTTCGGAGCTGGGCCCTGGGCCCCAGCGCCTCCTGGAGGACCCTCTGGGGGCCAGCAGTACGCCTGCGGGGCCCCTAGGCCCGCCTGCAGTGACCGTGCCTCTGCCGCGGGGCTGCACTCACGTGCGCATTTGCCAAGAGTGCCGGCGCATCCAGAGCCTCCGCACGACCGCGTGCTCCCGCGTGCCGCCCTCCACCTCGCCCCTCCCGCGTCTGGCCCCACCTCCGCCACACTCATCCTCCAATACAGACAGTGAAGGGGGCGGCGGGCCAAGCCCGTGCAGGATAGGCCACTCCCCACCTCCCCCTAGAGGCTGCACACTCCCTGCCCCTCCGAGCAGTACGAGCACAGACCTGCTGGGAGAGCAGGACTGAAGGAGAGAGGGAGAGCGGGGGGGGGGGGGGAGGTACACCCAGATTTGGGGGGTGGGGGGGTTGCAGCGCACTATTCTGCTGTTAGCGCTCTCCTCACCGCTCACGGCGACAGAAAGCAGGAGAGGAGTCTGAATGCTTCCCCCAACCCCTTTCGCTTGCGTTCGCATTCGCCATTTTGAACTTGCGCTCCGGATGATGTCACAGAAACTCTTTGAAAAGACGAAAAGCACCACATAAAGAGAACCAAAATGGTGGTGCAATGGCCTCCTCGCACCATAGGGGGCACGGGAGGCTGATGTCGAATCAGTAGCACAGAGATATTTCACCTCCTCGCAAGCTCCTCCCTTCGCCCCATGGCACAAAGACTCCCTCCAACAGAACGTCCCGGCTTCTCCGGAACCTTTAAGCTGTGTGAAACATGCAACAATCGGACAAACTAACACATGCAGACTGAGACTCTCCACGCGGACTGGGTCATCCTCGCCTTTTTCTGTATGACGTTTATTATTATTGCTGTTACTTTTCTTTTTCTGTCTGTGTTGGTTGATTCCCCAGGTCCGACTTGGCCCAGCTAAAATGAAGATATCAAGTTACGGGCCCGAACACACTTGACGTGCAGTGTGATGCGCTGGTAGCGTTTACTGCTCCAGCAGATCCAGCAGTGACGGGCTTGACTGCACTTGTGACAGAAGTCACGCCTTGACAATTCAAACATCTTTTTCATGTCTGTTTTCTAGAACACTTTAAACGATAGTATGCTTTGTTTCAACCCAACACACTCTTGTGCTTACACCTTGGAGTGAATGTTCTAGTGTTTGTGGGGAGTTACAGTCACAGGGTGGTCCATTTTACCAAATGTGTATTGGTCTTCGTTACACAGTTGTTGGCGTGTGATTGCTTCATTCATCTAGCCATTCCTCGATTCAGATGTTCTTGTTGTCAACTGACTGGAAAGGAACCTAATAAACTGCAAAGGAACCTAGTAAACTTCTACTGACAACTGGTAGCATTTTAAACATTCATGTAAAACACAATAGTAGCATGGAGGAACATGCTGTGTGCAAGCGCCTGGTGAAAGACTGATGCTGTTGTCCCCTGGCGATGAAGTACAGTATCACGTTAAACCTACACGTCCTCCCACTCATCTACGACCAGTCAGTGTCTTTGCACATCTGGTCGAAGGTGAGATATATGGACACAGAAAGCAACACCCAGAAGCCATTCGAGCTTAGTGCGTCTGGGCCTTGGTTGACAATAGTAAGACCATTTGCTATGCTGTCCCACTAAGAAAGACATGATGAACGGTGTCCTGCATATATAGACACATTGGAGGACTCCAGATGTATAACACTATACACTGCTGTTAACACAGGCAGCAAGCCCGTATACACACTGACAGCTGGTGAGCTTCCAAATGACAGCGGCCAGATTAGTTGGTTTAGCCGTAGTAATGTTACACACACATGCATAAATGTGCTATTTTAACATATTTATTTTCCCCTGTCATCTTAACATCGAATGAGTGTAAGACTTAATGCCACGCTAAGGAAAATTAAGATATCGTACATTCCTAAAGAGGTCAAAGGGGAATCAAACCATTTTTTGTTTTATATTTCTTTGCTCTTTCTGTGTTAGTTTTCAATTTTCTATACTACTGTACAATGGGTTATCAAAATGATGGTCATGAATATTAATATGATTATATTGTTGTTATTATAAGTATTCCTACTGAAGTGCAGGAGTCAATTGGGGTGTTTGTGAGGGGTCAAAGGTTAAGCATAGGGCAAAGGGTCTGTTACTGAGTGACCACCTGATGTTTGAAGCTACAAACAGATTTCTTTGGAATAAAGAACACATCAATCTGTCTTTAATTACACTGAGATCTGTATCTTCTTTGGTAGTTTCTTAGATACTGTGTCTAAAATACTGTGTCTATGATTCTCACATGGATCTAGACACAGAGTGGTACGCTTGAAACTCTGTCCACTGCCATATCGCATGTATGTGGCTGTTTTATTTGTTGTTAGCTTCTTACAGCTTCTTACACCTACTAGTTATTTCATGGTGATATCAAAGCTGTTACATCAAAAGTAACTGCATCAAGACCCCCTCGTGTGGAGCGGCGCTCCTCAGATGCCCAGCATATGGGCGGCTGTCCTAAAGAAACAGTACGTCCTCCATTATGCGTGTCCTCCTCTCCACACACCTCTTTTGAGCTGAGTGAAAGCCATTTACTTTCAGATCTGTAGCTGACGGCGTGCCTCTCAAACCACGAGGTTATTTATGCATGCGTGAGGTGGCTTAGCCTTCCTGTTTGCCTGAGAGAATATTCTAAGTGAATATAAATGTGTCTTCTGGTCATGTACTACAATGACCTGCAGTGTTTTTATGTGTAAATATATTTTTATTGTAGCTGGGTGGTACAAATATATGGAGTATGGCTTTTTTAAAAGTTATAAATCGGGCTGTCAGGATTGAAGTTGTAGCGTAGCCATTATAAATGGGATTAATTCATGGGCACAAGTCTGGCGCCCCCCTCTGGTCTTTCACAGGCTCCTGTCTGGAAGAGCTGCACCTGTGATTTCTGAGCTGTTATTATCGGCCGAGCCAAGTCCAAGACACATTTCTGTTGCTGAGGTGTGATAAGCTAATATATGAGGTGAGTGTGCTTCTAAACCCATCCCAACATACTGTTTTGTCAGGAACTCCTAAAACCTTTCGATGTGAGAAACAGCAAAAATGCATAGTTCAGAAGGCTTAAAACAGGACCATCACTTGTTATGTTTTAGGGCAAATGTTGATCAAAAAACTGTATGATGGCTACAACTTTATGAACTCTTTTCTCATTTTTATTTTCTTGTAGAACAGGGTTACATGTGTATAATGTTATTAATGACAAAAGTATTACAACAAACATGCTTTTTTTCTCAAAGGATTAATATGTCAAATCACATTAACTCATTAAAGTTGTCTGGAGAATAAAGTCTGCACTAAAATGAACAAACACTACTATAACATATAACATAGTGCATATCCACTGGTAAACTCTGTGTTACCGTTTCATAAAATGTGGTTTAGCCTAAGATAATACACTGCTCCAAAAAATAAAGGGAATGCTTAAACAACACAATATAACTCCAAGTCAACCATACTTCTGTGAAACCAACCTGTTCAGTTAGGAAGCAACACTGATTGTGAATTTCACCTGCTTATAGGTCACCTGCTTAACAGGTATAAATGAGAGGCAATTAGCAAGACAACCCCTATATAGGAGTGGTTCTGCAGGTGGTGACCACAGACCTTTTCTCTGTTCTCATCCTTTCTGGCTGATGTTTTGGTCACTTTTTGCATTTTGTCAGTTCTCTCACCATAGAGGTAGCATGAGGTGGTGTGTACAACTCACAGAAGGTCAGGTAGTGCAGCTCATCCAGAATGGCACATTAATGCGAACTGTGGCAAGAAGGTTTGCTGTGTCTGTCAGTCCAGTGTCCAGAGCATGGACCAGATACCAGGCCAGTACACCAGGAGTCATGGAGGGGGCTGTAGGAGGGACAACCCAGCAGCAGGACCACTAACTCCTCCTTTGTGCAAGGAGAAACAGGAGGAGCAGTGTTAGACCCCTGCAAAATCCAGCAACCTCCAGCATGCCACTAATATCCATGTTTCTGCTCAAACTGTCAGAAACAGACTCCATGAGTGTGGTATAAAGGCCCGACGTCCACAAGTGGGGCTTGTGCTTACAGCCCAATACCGTGCGGGGCGATAATAATAGCCTTTTCATAACTTCATTTTTATTTACTAGTTTAAGATATATTTCTCCATTACTGGACATGTTGGGATGTTCAGGTAAGGCAACCTTCAACTTTTTCCATGCTTTGAAGTTGACCATTACTCCACTTTGCAAACAACACTTCAACATGTAGTGTTTTATTCAACAAGTATAAGATTTTTACATAGAAATCATAGTCAATAAAATAATACTCAGCTTGACTCATTCTCAGCCGGCTTTTTTATATGTCAGCATTGAGCCTGTGATCACGGTTCAGGTTTTATAGTTCAGTGTTCAGGGCTCAGGGTGGTTGATGAATTGTGCATGTTAACTAGGGATGAGCAAGAACGTTTGGTCATATTAGTGAACACAATTAACATGGTTTTCACTATTATTGCAGCAGTGTTCAAATATCCTGAAATTAATGAAAACGTCAGTAATACACACGGTAATAATACACAGGTCACAGTTTAAATGTATTTCCACAGGCCCTGGGTGAAGCTCCCACACACCACCCCCAGGCCCTGGGTGAAGCTCCCACACACCACCCCCAGGCCCTGGGTGAAGCTCCCACACACCACCCCACAGGCCCTGGGTGAAGCTCCCACACACCACCCCACAGGCCCTGGGTGAAGCTCCCACACACCACCCCACAGGCCCTGGGTGAAGCTCCCACACACCACCCCACAGGCCCTGGGTGGGTCCCACACACCACCCCAAGGCCCTGGGTGAAGCTCCCACACACCACCCCACACACCACCCCACAGGCCCTGGGTGAAGCTCCCACACACCACCCCACAGGCCCTGGGTGAAGCTCCCACACACCACCCCACAGGCCCTGGGTGAAGCTCCCACACACCACCCCACAGGCCCTGGGTGAAGCTCCCATATACCACCTCAGGCCCCACCACCCCCACAGGCCCTGGGTGAACCACCCCACAGGCCCCACACACCACCCCACAGGCCCTGGGTGAAGCTCCCACACACCACCCCACAGGCCCTGGGTGAAGCTCCCACACACCACCCCACAGGCCCTAGGTGAAGCTCCCACATACCACCCCACAGGCCCTGGGTGAAGCTCACCACACAGGCCCTGGGTGAAGCTCCCACACACCACCCCACAGGCCCTGGGTGAAGCTCCCACACACCACCCCACAGGCCCTGGGTGAAGCTCCCACACAGGCAGGCCCTGGGTGAAGCTCCCACACACCACCCCACAGGACCTGGGTGAAGCTCCCACACACCACCCCACAGGCCCTGCGTGAAGCTCCCACATACCACCCCACAAACCCTGCATGATGCTTCTCACCATATTCTCAGTGTTCTCAGGTGTCAGATACACTCAGTTCAGCCTCTTTTTTTACCTTTGCCCCTGGAAGCTTGTGTATATCTGTAACACAGGATTATAAATTGAGCTCTATATGTAATGACTCATTTCTATCTGGAAATGTATCACAACCACTGGAAAAGTGATAGGCCTGCAGAAAATATTTTTTTAGGAAAGGTCATTGCATGACTAAGTGAGTTCATTGACACACACCTACTGCTCTTTCTGAGCAGGTTTTTTTTTATTAAATAAAAATTAAAAGGCTATAAGATTTTATTAAACACTCGGCTCAAACTGGAAAGTGGGTGTCATAACATATGGACAAATTTAGCACATCCCATAATGTGTACTAATAACAGTTATAATGTGTATTAATGTTATAATTAATAAGAGCAAATGGTAACATAACTATTATAACAATATTAATAAAACTTTGGTCAGCAGAGGGCAGTGTCTGGTGAATGCAGTTTTCATTCATTCATTCATTATCCGTACCGCTTATTCCCGCTAGTCGGGGTCACGGGGTCTGGAGCCAATCCCAGCATCTCCGGGCGAAGGCAGGGTACACCATGGGCAGTTCGCCAGTCCACCACATGGCCAACACGCACACACATACACCTATGGGCAATCTAGAGTGACCAATCAACCTAACATGCATGTCTGTAGGAGGAAACCGGTGTACCCGGAGAAAACCCACGCAGGCACAGGGAGAACATGTAAACTCCACACAGAGCAGCCCAAACCGAGAATCGAACCCAGACTGTCTTGCTGTGAAGCAACAGTGCTAACCACCACACCACCATGCCACCTTAATGCAGTTTTCAAGTGAGGTTATATTAGCCATTGCTGAAACTTCTCCATTCCTGAAGAATTATGCTCTGTCACATGTAGCTCCACCCTCCTTCCCTGTCTTGAGTTATTTCCCTATTCCCGGCCTGTTTCCATGGTTTCCCCTGTGTTACTACGCCCATGTCGTGATCTCTCCCACCTGTGTCTAATTAGTTCGTGTATTTATATTCCCTGCGTTTCCTAGTCCGGTGTTCGGTCATTGTATTCTACCCGTGCGTTGTTTTGCCTTCCTGTTACGTTCATAGTGTTTGCCAGGTTCGTCTCGTCTTCCCTCTTACAACTCGTATCTCAGTTTGTTTTGTATTTCGTTGAGGTTTTCCTATTACCCCTTGCAGTATTGGTTCGGTTCGTCCCCTTGGTGAGTTTTCCTGTGTTAGTTCCAAGTGCTGTTGTCCCTGTTTATTCTGCTGTCGGTTATCTGGTTCTCTGCGTTTCCCTTTGTGTTTGGTGAGTTATCTGTTTTCTCGTTTAAAAGTTTATCATCCCCTCCGTAGCCCCTGGTTCTTAAATAAATATTCAAGAAACTCCTGCACTTGTGTCACGTCTGCCCGTCTAAAACGTTACACTCTGGTTAAGTTACTCAGCATTATGATTAAATGTAGACAGTGATACCCACACCGTGATGAAAACAGGGGTACCTATACACAAATATTCCACCAGCTGGCATATTCATTTTCACCATGTCTGATTCACTTGTTACTTGTGTTGAGTGTGACATGTATAGTTATCCTTATGTTAGTAATGAGAATTTTATATGACTCTAGAGACACCAGCGGCCATAGACTAATGTATTCTGGGGACTAGAGCACCTGTCATCAGTGCTAACCTAAAAGTGCTGGCTAAACGTAAATACTCCAAGATTGTTATACACATCGGCACTAATGTTGTGGGGTTGAGACAGTCAGAAATTACAAAGGATAATGTTAAAGAGGTATGTGAGCAAGCAGGGATGATGTCAGATGCTGTATTATGCTCTGGTTCCATTCCAGTTCGGCGTGGCACCGAAACCTGCAGCAGGTTATGGGCGCTACACTGCTGGATGTCTAAATGGTGCTCAGAAAACAATGTGGATGTTACAGATAACTGGACCCATTTTGAGGGCAGGCCTGGAACTGCTTTAATCCTTTGTGGCATAGATTCAACAAGGTACTGGAAGCATTCCTCAGAGAGTCTGGTCCATATTGACATGATAGCATCATGCAGTTGCTGCAGATTTGTCAGCTGCACATCCATGATTCGAATCTTCCATTCCACCAGATCCCAAAGGTGCTCTATTCGATTGAGATCTGGTGACAAACCAGTCTGAGATGATTCACACTTTGACATGGCGTGTTATCCTGCTGGAAGTAGCCATCAGAAGATGGGTACACTGTGGTCATAAAGGGATGGACATGGTCAGCAACAATACTCAGGTAGGCTATGGCATTGACGCGATGCTCAATTGGTACTAATGGGCACAAAGTGTGCCAGGAAAATATCCCCAACACCATTGCACCACCACCACCAGCCTGAACCGTTGATACAAGGCAGGATGGATCCATGCTTTCATGTTGTTGACGCCAAATTCTGACCCTACCATCTGAATTTCACAGCAGAAATCAAGACTCATCAAACCAGGCAAAGTTTTCCAAATCTTCTATTGTGAGCCTGTGCCTCAGCTTCCTGTTGTTAGCTGACAGAAGTGGCACTCGGTGTGGTCTCCTGCTGCTGTAGCCCATGCGCCTAAAGGCTCGACGTGTTGTGCGTTCAGAGATGCTCTGGATAAGAGCGTCTGCTAAATGCCGTAAATGTAAATGTCTTCTGCATGCCTTGTTTGTAACGAGTGGTTATTTGAGTTACTGTTGCCGTTCTATCACCTCGAACCAGTCTGGCAATTCTCCTCTGACCTCTGGTATCAACAAGGCATTTGCACTCATAGAACTGCCACTCACTGAATATTTTCTCTTTTTTGGACCATTCTCTTTAAACCCTAGAGATGGTTGTGCGTGAAAATCCCAGTAGATCAGCAGTTTCTGAAATACTCTGGCATCAACTCCGTCTGGCACCAATAACCATGCCACGTTCAAAGTCGCTTAAATCACCTTCTTTCCCACTCTAATGCGCAGTATGAACTGTAGCAGATCGTCTTGGCCATGTCTACATGCCTAAATGCATTGAGTGGCTGCCATTTGCTTGGCTGATTCGACATTTGCATTAATGAACAGTTGGACAGGTGTAGCTAATAAAGTTGCTGATGAGTGTATGTCCACTAGGCTTTATAGATATAGTGTAGGAGTAGGAGTTGAGGAGCAGTTAATCTGAAATTAGGACTGCTAAATATAAAGCACTAATTGTTGAAATGAAATAATTACAGACTATAAGCTATGCATGCTTTTCTTAACTGAAACCTGGACTCAGCCAAACAACTATATATGTAAACGAAGCGTCTCCCTTTGGCTATAGCTATGTTAACAAACCCTGCCTATATGGTCGCAGTGTCAGGGCTGGCTCCAACGTGGCTCCTCCTGCTGCCACTAGGGGGAGCTCGCAGACCGTTTCCAGGCCACAATCAGCAGTGATCTGTCACACCTGCGTTCAGCTCTACTTAAGGAAGCTGGTGGTGACAGATCACTGCTGAATCGTTTGGTTTCCATGACTCTCATCTCAGCCATTTCCTAGTTTGGAAACGTTTTGCGTTTGTTGGTGTTTCGCCACCAGTACTCTCCCTGCTTTCTCTTTTGCCTTTGCTTGTTCGAGTACTTACCTCCTGTGCCTCCCTCAAGTTTTCCTCCTACTGTCTTCTTCCTTTCCAGTTTGCTTTTGTTTTGGGAAGGGTTTTCAGTTTGTTGTCTGCGGTCGAGTTTTCAGTTACGCGACGCCCTTTCCGCATTTATTTTCTGTTCGCCATTTTTTCCCCTTCATTCTGTCGTGGGGTTTTTGGGTTGTCTCGCTTGTTGGCGAGCTATTGTTTTATTCTGTCATTCCTATGGTGTCCAATTTGTCCTAGATTAAGAGTTTTTTGTGTGTTTGTGTTCATGTGTCTTTTCTTTCTCGATTTTATGACGGTTCTCGCGCAACAAGCACATTTTTTTCTGCTCTTTTTTTGCGTGAGTTTTGAATAATTTGAGAATAAGTGTAAAGTTATGCAGATATGAGTGAGTCTCAATTCTGGCAAAATATGAAATAAAGTAGCAAAGGCTCACATTGATGTCTGTAACGCCGCGTGAGGCGTGGGTTTAAGGGGCGGACGCAAACGCTGAGGAGAGTGAGATTTATTGGTAGACATTTTCGGACACGAGAGAAAACCGACACGAAGAGACATAATTTAAACAGGAGAACACTAGCAAGCTACATACGAAAAGACACTATAAACAAACACGTAACAGAAACAAAGAACTAACGCGAACCCAGACTTTACAAATGTTAAAGACAAAGTACATAGACAAACGTAACGACTAAGGGTAGTAAACCGCGAACCTGAACAAAGTAACAACAGAGGCTGATGACAAAGGTAACAAGCACCAAGACATACCAGGGCTGTGCACAAAATAACCAGCAAAGTAACAAACCAGACAGGGGATATAAATAGAACCGAAATAACACAAGACACCTGAACTAATTAGCGAGGGGCAGTGAATACAAAACACGAGGCGGGGCTAAGACACACATGGCTACCAAAACAACACAGACACGAGAATGACAGGAGGGGGCGGGGCAGACCGTGACAATGTCTTTAACAAAACAAACAAAAAAAAGATTGCACTCACACACTCTTGATCCAGCAGAAGACAGATCCAACACCAGCAGAGTAGTTTGTGTGTGCTGCTGTATGGTCTAAACCCATAAGCGCTCTCTCACTTTAGATCTTTGTCATCCTGTTCAGAGTGAAAAATAAATAAATAAAATAAATAATAACAAAAATAAAAATGCTTCCCGTTATTATTTTTGCCTTAATTTATTACTCTAATATTCATGCATTACCATTCATGTATTAGATGTATGTTGCTTTTTGTTAAATAGAGGTACACTATATTGCCAAAAGTATTCTCTCACCCATCCAAATGATCGGAATCAAGTGTTCCAATCACTTCCATGGCCACAGGTGTATAAAATTAATTTTTAGGCATGCAGACATTTGTGAAAGAATGGGTCACTCTCAGTAGCGGTGAATCCTCGCTCCTAAATATTCCACTGTCAACTGTCAGCTGTATTATAAGAAAATGGAAGTGTTTGGGAATGACAACAGCTCAGCAACAAAGTGGTAGGCCACGTAAATTGACGGAGCGGGGTCAGCGGATGCTGAAGCACATAGTGCGAAGAGGTCGCCAACTTTCTGCAGAGTCAATCATTACAGACATCCAAACTTCATGTGGCATTCAGATCAGCTCAATAACAGTGCTCAGAGAGCTTCATGGAATGGGTTTCCATGGTTGAGCACCTGCATCCAAGCCATATATCACCAAGTGCAATGCAAAGCACCGGATGCAGTGGTGTAAAGCATGCCGCCAATGGACTCTAGAGCAGTGGAGGTGCATTCTCTGGAGTGACGAATTTCCATCTGGCAATCTGAAGGATGGGTCTGGGTTTGGCGGTTGCAAGGAGAACAGTACTTGTCTGACTACATTGTGCCAAATGATGCATTGCTTTCTTCACTCTCGTCTGCAGTTAACCTTTTGTGTCCTCTTTACTCCAGGCCAGCAAGATCCTCCCCACCTGCCCCGTGGCTGACTGAAGTCCAACGCAGCAACCCGGAGAGAGCTAAGACAGGCAGAGAGGAAGTGGAGGAAGTCCCAGCTTGACTCTGACCTACACTCCTATCAGGTTACTGCTGCAAAGTCATCCTTCTACAAGGAGAAACTGGAAGCATCAGCATCGGATCCACGCAGGCTCTTTAGTATCTTTTCCTCTTTTCTCAAATCCCCCTCTCCCCCACCACCATCTTCCCTTACTCCGGAGGATTTTGTCACCTTCTTTGAGGAGAAGCTTACCAAAATCCGTCAGTTGTTTTCCTCTTTCTCTACTTCCTTGACCAATACTCATCCTCTTGTCATTAATTCCTTAACATGTTTTTTCTCCTCTTTCCACAGATGAGGTCCTACAGCTACTTAAATCCAGCAACCCGACAACCTGCCCACTGGATCCCATTCCATCCACACTCTTCCAGACAGTCTCCATGGATCTGCTGCCCTTCATCACATTCATCATGAACAGCTCCTTGTCATCAGGCCAGGTCCCAGCTGCATTCAAGACTGCCAGAGTGGTCCCAATTCTGAAGAAGCCCACCCTGGACAGCTCAGATGTCTGCAACTACCGACCGGTATCCTTTCTTTCCTATCAGAAATTCTTGAGCGTGCTGTATATAACCAACTGTCTCTCTTTCTCACTCAGAACCTGCTCCAGGACCCCAACCAGTCGGGCTTCCAACCAGCACACTCAACAGAAACGGCCCTCATAGCGGTGACTGAGAAGCTCCAGACTGCAAGATCATCCAAACTATCGTCGGTTCTGATCCTTCTGGACCTCTCTGCAGCTTTCGACACGGTGAACCACAAGATCCTCCTATCTGTCCTCGCTGACCTGGAATCGCAGGCTCTGCATGGAAGTGGTTTGAGTCCTATCTAGAGAGGCGTTCTTACCAGGTAACATGGAGAGGGTCTACATCTGCTCCTTGCAGGCTCCTTACTGGTGTCCCTCAAGGCTCAGTCCTCTCCTCTTTTCACTCTACACCCGTTCTCTTGGTGATGTAATTACCTCTCATGGTTTCTCGTACCACTGCTATGCTGATGACACTCAACTAATGCTTTCCTTCCCACCATCTGATACTCAGGTTTGCAGTCGTATCTCTGCATGTCTGACTGACATCTCTTCATGGATGACAGCTCATCATCTAAAGCTCAATCCCAGCAAGACTGAGCTGCTGTTCATTCCTGGAGCTACAGGTCCTCAGCAGGATCTTGCCATCTCATATCTTGCCCATATTACGAACCTGACTCGGTCATGCAGATATTTTCTCTACAACATCCGACATATCTGACCCTTCCTCTCTCAGGAGGCCTCCCAAGTGATTGTCCAGTCTCTTGTCATTTCAAGGCTTGACTACTGCAACTCGCTCCTGGCTGATCTTCCTCTGCAGGCCATCAGGCCCAACTGATCCAGAATGCAGCAGCAAGGCTTGTCTTCAATCTACCCAAGTTCACTCATGTCACTCCACTGCTGCGCTCCCTTCACTGGCTTCCTGTGGCTGCTCACATTCAGTTTAAAATTCTGATCCTTGCCTACAAAGCCAAAAATGGACCAGCTCCTCCATACCTTATGGCAATGGTCAAAAGTCGATCTGCACCTCAAGCCCTTCGCGCTTCAAGTACGGCTTGGCTTGACCCGCCATCCCTCAAGATTCATGGAAGACACGCGACAAGATGCTTCTCTGTCCTGGCACCCAGATGGTGGAACGAACTTCCACTGGCTGTCCGAACAGCGAACTCTCTCGCGGTTTTCAAACGCAGACTGAAGAACCATCTCTTTGTAAAGCACTTATAAGCACTAATCCACTGAAGCATTGGTATAAAGCGTAATTGCACTTTATCTTTAGGAACACTTGCTAAGTATTGCACTTATACTGCATGTAGTCTTGTAGGTATTTCAGTCTTGCTAGGTATTGCACTGTGTCTAATCTTATATTTTGTTGTCTTCTTTCTAGGCATCAGCACTGGCAACTGTTTATGGCAGTGCTTGAGCTCGAGTAGTTTGGACTTAAACCTGTTTATACTAGATAGAGATGCATATTCTGACTGAACACATAGTACTTTTGTAAGTCGCTCTGGATAAGAGCGTCTGCTAAATGCCGTAAATGTAAATGTAAAGTTTGGTGGAGGGGAGATTATGGTGTGGGGTTGTATTTTTAGGAGTTGGGCTTGGCCCCTTAGTTCCAGTGAAAGGAACTCTAAATGCTTCAGCATACTAAGACATTTTGGACAATTCCATGCTCCCAACTTTGTGGGAACAGTTTGGAGCTGGCCCCTTCCTCTTCCAACATGACTGGGCACCAGTGCACAAAGCAAGGTCCATAAAGACATGGATGGCAGAGTCTGGTGTGGATGAACTTGACTGGCCTGCACAGAGTCACTGCACATAGTGTAGATGTAAGACATTTTGGTCCTGACTTTATCCTTTATGTCTCTTTATTATGGGTGATATGAATGGTCATTTATAAAATGTGTGATTACATGATTATAGCTTGTTTGGTACTGTGGAGTTACAAAATGTAACTGAACAGTCAGAGTCAGCTTGGCTGTCTTTCTCTGGAAAGTAGACTGGGGCTTGTTATGTAATGGAGTAGAGTGGAAGTCTAAAGAAAGTTAAGGAGCTTCACACACACCAGCAAAGAAGGTAAATAAACAAAAAAAGGAAAACATTCATTTGTTAATTGATGCCAAACACTATACAACCTGTCCCACAATACAGTATACCTAAAAAAACTTTTTTTACCCCACCCCACAAAGTGACAAAGTGGCCTTTTGAAACGCCTGTGCAGATGAAGTACACAAATGAGTTTCTCTAGGACAGTCATGACTAATAAAAGTCAAATTTATTTATATAGCGCTTTTTACATATTTTATATAGCGCTCTCTTACACGCAGGCACACACAGAGGAAGAGAGAGCGACTCACTGTGCTGATAATTCTTTCAGGTCCGCAGGCCATATACTTTTTATAGTTATCTGTAACAAACAGTCGCATCTTAATAACGACGGAACATAAGGCATTTACCGTAGGCTAAAAATGTTTCAATAATATCCCAAAAATGAAGGGATATTTTCAAGTTATTTAAGGGTTGTGGCTTATTTTTGCTTTTTAAGTAACCCGTTCTTTTTAACTAATATTAAGGTCGAGGGCATGTTTTCATCCATCTCATGACTTGTCATAAAGTCTAGGCGGAACCTGAATAAAATGATCCGGATAGTAAATACACTTCTTACGGGTTTTGCTTTCTAAATTGAATCTAATCGATTAAGATTAGATTAATTCGATTTACTGCCGATCAAAGCCGTCATTAACGGCTGGAAAAGCTTGGATAAAGTCCGCCATTATAGGCGTGTCTTACCTATTCGAACGTTGAGACGCAGTAGAGGTAGAACTCAAAATTTTCGATGGCTTCACGCGGTTTGTGCTGTATCCTGGCTTTGCAGGCATATGTAGGTAAGCAGCTTTCTACGTTTATGCTCAAATGTTTCGCATATTTCATAATTATTCATAATTATTTCATTAATATTTCATAATTATTTCATTAATTATCCTAGTTTATATTCTTCAACGTTTACAAAAAACCCTGACAGAAAAATATAGAGCTTAGGATACTAACATAAGTCGTAAAGTTGCCTACTGCAGTTTATGTAAGCAAGTGTCAGGGTTGGTTAGTTGTTGCCACTTAACCCAATTTGTTTCTTTACACAGGAATATGTTTTGGTGAAGAGGTGCTATTACCTCAGAGCTTCAATGGAGCAGTTTATGAGAAGGTGGTGTTTACCCCAGATAAACTTCCTTCTCTGCCATACGAGATGGTTAACTGGAAATTTGGGAATGTTGGCATTCTTGTTTTCTTTGATGGACGCATATTGATTGACAGTGACTACAGTTTCAGAGTTACACTGAACACGACCAGTTTTGCTCTGGAGCTCAGAAATCTAAATATGTCAGACGCTGGAGAATATAAACTCACAGTACTAAAAATTGGAAACAGTTTCTTGGGAACCACATCGCTGAATGTATTTGGTGAGTAAGCAAAACAAATTTTCTTTGGTCAGTGGTTCTTTAACATTTTTAATATATTTTTTCTCTGAACATCTGAAAAGTTAGTAGTCAGTCCTTAGATATACTGTAATAATACGTTTAAACGTACATACACTGTATAAATAGCTACTGATTTAGCAATTCAACACCTGAATGTCAGTATAGACCTCTTAAAATGTAATGGTATAGGTGTAACAGTGTGAGGCGCAGGTGTGACCCAGCCAATCTTAACGATGGTGACAATACCCGACAACGCCACATAGAAAGGGAAGAGCCCATTGAACTCTTAGAAAAGAATATTACTTTCTTACTTTCGGGTCGTGGGTTCGATTCCCAGGCCTGAGGCCATGACTGAGGTGCCCTTGAGCAAGGCACCTAACCCCAACTGCTCCCCGGGCGCCGGGCTAGGGCTGCCCACCGCTCTGGGCACGTGTGTACCACAACCCCTAGTTATCACTAGTGTGTGTGTGTGTGTGTTCTGACTGCACAGATGGGTAAATGCGGAGGACAAATTTCGATTGGGGTGAAAATCACAATTGACAATGTGGCTTGACTTAACTTAACTTAACTTACTCTTGACTAAACGCAGGTTCCAGATCAGGTGGTGAGCAATCGGGCAACTATTTTGTAAGCCAATATTTATGACAAATAATAAAATAACAATCCCGCACAACCAAAATCACTACAAACCAATATTACTCAAAACCTGCTTCTAAAGAAAACCATGCTGCAAATTATCACTACACGAGGTTCACAGACAGTCAAACAGGAGACAGCAACACATTACAAAAATATATATATATATAAACTATAAAATCCAGGAGAGCTTCAACATCAAAAGTCTGTCCAAGGGACCTTTCCGATCATCCCCGAGCACCACTCCCACTGACCCTAAATAAAAAGAAGGAAACTGGAGCAGTATACAGTCGAGTTGTTAAAAACCATGGGATCCATGGCTCTACCAGGAACTTCAAGTCTATGCTTTTTAAAATGTTAAAATGTTTAAAATGTACTCAAGTTCTGCCTGGGATCAGGCTACGCCTGTCTCCCAGTGAGACGATGAACAGCCTGGTTAAACCACTCTGGCGGCCTTGGCCAATCATCTTGTCATTGCCAATGACTTCTCACGTGCATAATGTCAATTGAAAAACATTTTCATCTCTGCACCGCCAGTGGTTTGTCTCAATTCCAACCGCAGTGCCACTATCTCAAACTCGTTGTGTCGCATCCTCCATAACACTAACGAGAGACGATTGCACCACATGACAATACCAAGACAAGAAACAGGTGAAACGAGTAAGACGCACACAGTCGGACCAACACACAGGCTAACAAACACATGTGGAATCTATACACAAGACTGTCTGAGCTTGCTCCATCAGGCAACCGACTTGTCAGAGGCAACCGACTACCAAGCCACTACCTTGGTGATGCCAAGGGCTTTGAGGTCTCATTTTCAGTCATCCTTTAAACATAACTAGAGTTTTCCTGTTGGCCTCTTTCCAGATGGCAGTTCCCTGAAAAGGCTCTCCTTGTTGGTGTCAGCAGTTTGCTGGATATTGTAGAGGAGGTGGAGCCAGTAATCACTAGCACAGCACCTTGTGACTGGAGGGTTGTAGGTTCGATTCCCAGGCTCGAGGCCATGACAGAGGTGCCCTTGAGCAAGGCACCTATCCTTAACTGCTCCCCGTGCACCGGGCTAGGGCTGCCCACCTCTGGGCATGTGTGCACCACAGCCCCCCTAGTAATCACTAGTGTGTGTATGTGTATGTGTGTGTTCTCACTGGAAGATTGGACAATTTGATTGGTTGTCAGGAGGTGAAGGAGCACCTTTACCAGTATTTCTCCATGTGTGCACATGGAAGTTGCCAATGTGACATCTTCATGGAAGCAAATACTATGGAGAGAACTTCAGCTCCTGTTCGTTTATCTATCTTTAACCTCAACCCAAAACCTAATCTCACCTGGGACCTAATGCTGACTCTAACCAAAATACAGAATGTTATTAACATGTCTATAAAAGCTTGTTGAGTATGTTGAGATTGTATACCAGTAAATTAAGCCAGTAATAATAAAAAAAACGGAACATATTACAAATGATAAGGGAGATTGTTAAACACTAAACAAAGTAAGGGAAAGAACAGGAACAAAACAGGCTAACAGGCCAACAACTCAGATAACAGGAAATATGAATCTACCCAACAGAAAGAAGGCAAGAAGCATGATACAGATTTTATTTACACAATTAAAATTCTCTTGATTAGTCTACTGAATGTATGCTTCACTACTGCTACTTCATCGGCATGTTAGTGAGTCTGTTGAGTATTTATTTAATCTCAAAGTGTCACCCTTTTTGTGATCTGTAGTTCAGGTTCTGGTGTATTACTGATACCTGCATTATGCTTTTAACCTTCAGAGAAAGTTTCCAACGTTACCATAACACCAAGAGAGATGGAGCTAATTGAATTCAACAGCACTGCCCGCCTCACTTGCTCTGCCTCTGGCTCCTCCCTCTCATTCTATTGGCTGAACGGCAGCTCTGAGCTAACAGTGGGGGGGAGAGCTCAGCTAACAAATGGTAACACTACTTTGACCATTACCAATGCTAACAGAGATGATATTGGGCCTTATAGATGTGGAGCATTCAACATCGTCAGTAAAGACATAAGCCAAAGTCTGACCCTCACTATTTACTGTGAGTTTTTCATATCATGTGATTTGCTGTTGATAGAATGCTTTGGTACATCCAACCAACCTGCATGATATATATTGTGCAAGATCACAATGGCTCTACAGCTGCCTGAATATAGATTACTTTATTACAGATGGTCCAGACAAAGCTACTGTTGCAACTGCCCCTGTGGAACCCTTCTACAGCTCTGGGTGTAACATCACACTGAGATGCTCAGCTGAGTCCAATCCTGTTGCATCGTTTCAGTGGGCTGTGAATGGAAGCGTGCTTGGTGGAAAGGGCCCAGAGCTCAAACTGGCCAACATTCAGACCAATCAGAGTGGCAGCTACACCTGCTTAGCCTATAATACTAAGAGCTTGAGATACTCCACATCTGAACCCATCAAAATCACTGTACTAGGTGAGTTTAGTTTAGTGAGTGTACAAGGTGCTCCAGAGAAGAGCAAGGTAGCAAACTAGTCAGAAGCAAAAAAAATGGACTTTTGTCACATTTTGGTCATCCAGAAAGGATGAGAACAGAGAAAATGTTTGTGGTCACCACCTGCAGAACCAATCCTTTATAGGGGGTGTCTTGCTAATTGCCTCTCATTTCTAGCTGTTGTCTGGTCCATTTGCACAACCCATTTCCTGTTCCATTTGCTACCCCAGGTGAAATTGATTCTTAACTGTTGCTTCTTAACTGAACAGGTTGGTATCACAGAAGTCAAAGTCAAATTTATTTATATAGCGCTTTTTACAACGCATCACAAAGCAGCTTTACAATCGTATGGGTCCAGATCCCAAATGAGCAAGCCAGAAGCGACAGTGGCAAGGAAAAACTCCCTAAGAAGGCGGGGATATAGGAAGAAACCTTGGGAGGACCAAGACTCAAAAGGGAACCCATCCTCCATTGGGCGGCACGTTAGCACCAGTCCGTATTTGTGGACAAAAGGTGGTTCTACAGTTATAGCTTAAGGTTCTTATTCCCCGGCCAAGTCCCTTCGGTGCAGATGGAGAGCCTCAGGTAGGAGCCAGCATCAGCACGTCCCCTTACGACAATGGCACATCCAACCCCGGCATCAGTACATCCACCGGCAAGCAAGATAGGCCAGGGATGGCGCAGGAGTAAGAATACTCGAAGAGAACAGGTTGGTGTGAAGACACTGGGAAATCGCAACGTTACTGAATGAGGCTGACTGATTGAGCGAGGAAGTCGACAAACAACTCAGCAATGTGACTCTGCAACTGTCTCCCTTTAGTAGAGAGGAAGACAGCTGCAGGTCATCATTGCTGATTGTGAAGTAATCTGGAACTGGCTCGCGAGCCCCCTCGGCAGGTGGCGGCAGGTGGGGTAGCGCTGGAGCCAGCCCTGACACTTAGCTTCGGTTATGTTGTACGTTTTTGAAGGTGGAAAAGGTCTTTCGATGGCTCGTGGAGGCTGCTGGTATCGGAGTTATGTGTAGATATATCTGAAATTATATCCGAAAGTTTTTTAAGATATTGAAAATTAATACCCCTCCATGGATCACCACCTTATCGTGGTGGAGGGGTTTGTGTGCCTACATGATCCTAGGAGCTAGGTTGTCGGGGGCAATGCCCCTGGTAGGGTCTCCCATGGCAAATTGGTCCTAGGTGATGGGCCAGACAAAGAGTGGTCTAGAAAACCCCTAATGGAATTTAAAAACAGGACCCAGATACCCTTGCCCGGATCAGGGTTACCGGGGCCTCACCCTGGAGCCAGGCCTGGGGGAGGGGTCCTCGGCGAGCGCCTGGTGGCCGGGTCTCTACCCATGGGGCCCGGCCGGGCACAGCCCGAAGGAACTACAAGGGTTCACTCTCCCATGGGCCCACCACCTGTGGGAGAGGTAATACTAAGGGTTCGGTGCATTGTGGTTTGGGCGGTGGCCGAAGGCGGGGGCCTTGGCGTACAGACCCTCGGTTACTGAGGCTGGCTCTTGGGACATGGAACGTAACCTCTCTGGGTGGGAAGGAGCCTGAGCTGGTGTGTGAGGCTGAGAGATACCAACTAGATATAGTTGGGCTCACCTCCACACACAGTTTGGGTTCTGGAACCAATCCTCTCGAGAGAGGCTGGACTTTATTCTTTTCAGGAGTTGCCCAGGGTGAAAGGCGGAGGGCTGGAGTGAGCTTACTCATAGCTCCCTGACTGTTGTTTGTGCTTATGCACCGAATGGCAGTTCGGAGTACCCGGCCTTCTTGGAGTCCTTGGAGGGGGTACTAGAAGGTGCCCCTTCTGGGGATTCCATTGTTCTGCTGGGGGACTTCAATGCTTACGTGGGCAATGACAGTAGGACCTGGAAGGGCGTGATTGGAAGGAATGGCCTCTCCGATCTGAACCCGAGTGGTGTTTTGTTATTGGACTTCTGTGCTCGTCACAGCTTGTCCATAACGAACACCATATTTGAGCACAGAGGTGTCCATAAGTGCACATGGCACCAGGACACCTTAGGTCGCAGTTCGATGATCGATTTTGTAATCGTATCATCGAACTTGCGACCATGTGTCTTGAACACTCGGGTAAAGAGAGGAGCTGAAGAAAGAGTCCTATCGGGCCTGGTTGGCCCGTGGGACTTTGGAGGCAGCAGATGGGTATAGGGGGGCCAAGTGGATCGTGGCTTTAACTGTCACAGAGGCAAAAACTCGGGTGTGGGAAGAGTTTGGTGAGACCATGGAAAGTGACTTTCGATCGGCTCCGAGAAGGTTCTGGCAAACCGTCAGGCAACTCAGGAGGGGAAAGCGGTTCCCGACCAACACTGTATACAGTGGGGCTGGGGATCTGCTGACCTCGACTGTCATTAGGCAGTGGAAGGAATACTTGAGCAGTGTATATAAGAGTTAATAACTGTATATATGGTTACAATTGCTCAACAGAAAAATTCTTTATACACTCACCTGCCACTTTATTAGGTACATTGTTATACATGTCGGCACTAATGTTGTGGGGTTGAGAGTCAGATATTACAAAGGATAATGTTAAAGAGGTATGTGAGCAAGCAGGGACGATGTCAGATGCTGTATTATGCTCTGGTTCCATTCCAGTTCGGCGTGGCACCGAAACCTACATGGGAGAGTGCTGCTGTCACCGGCCACTTTTTTAGGTACACCTTGCTAGTACCGGGTTCGACCCCCTTTTGCCTTAATCCAGCATGGCATAAATTCAACAAGGTACTGGAAACATTCATCAGAGAGTCTGGTCCATATTGACATGATAGCATCACGCAGATGCTGCAGATTTGTCGGCTGCACATTCATGATGCGAATCTCCCGTTCCACCACATCCCAAAGGTGCTCTATTCGATTGAGATCTGGTGACTGTAGAGGCCATTCGAGTACAGTGAACTCATTGTCGTGTTCAAGAAACCAGTCTGAGATGATTTGTGCTTTATGACATGGCGCGTTATCCTGCTGGAAGTAGCCATCAGAACATACTGTAGGTATACGGTGGTCATAAAGGGATGGACATGGTCAGCAACAACACTAAGGTAGGCTGTGGCATTGACACGATGCTCAATTGGTACTAATAGGCCCACAGTGTGCCAGGAAAATATCCCCCACACCATTGCACCACTACCACCAGCCTGAACTGTTGATACAAGGCAGGATGGATCCATGCTTTCATGTTGTTGATGCCAAATTCTGACCCTACCATCTGAATGTCGCAGCAGAAATCGAGACTCATCAGACCAGACAGTGTTTTCCAAATCTTCTTTTGTCCAATTTTGGTGAGCCTGTGCAAATTGTAGTCTCAGTTTCCTGTTCTTAGCTGACAGGAGTGGCACCAGGTGTGGACTCCTGCTGCTGTAGCCCATCCGCCTCAAGGTTCATGTTATGCGTTCAGAGATGCTCTTCTGCATGCCTCGGTTGTAACGACTGGTTAATTGAGTTACTGTTGCCGTTCTATCAGCTCAAACCAGTCTGGCCATTCTCCTCTGACCTCTGGCATCAACAAGGCATTTGCACCCACAGAACTACTGCTCACTGGATATT
Source organism: Brachyhypopomus occidentalis (assembly GCA_020368025.1). Lineage (NCBI taxonomy): Eukaryota > Metazoa > Chordata > Actinopteri > Gymnotiformes > Hypopomidae > Brachyhypopomus > Brachyhypopomus occidentalis. The sequence continues at coordinate 1,089,889 of JAGXOD010000136.1, forward strand.
TTCTTTTTTGATCCATTCTCTGTAAACCCTAGAGATGGTTGTGCATGAAAATCCCAGTAGATCAGCATTTCTGAAATACTCAGACCAGACCGTCTGGCACCAACAACCATGCCATGTCACAACCCCTGTCCAACCCCTGTATGTTCCAATAGAGAGAGAGAGATAACACCTTCCACGTTTTTTTTAACTCTAACATTTATCTTGCAACCTCCTGAGTGTAGGAGACCTACAGGCTTTGCTTGTGGTGTTCTCTGCCATTTTTGTCCAGTCGATTACAGTGACAAATTGAATCATTAAACAGTAGATGCACCAATGCCACCAGCAGATACGCCAATGCTCCTACCTGGACGGGACTGTTCAACTTAGAAATAGAACTATAAATATGGCCTGCTACTAGCTGGGATGCCCAACGGATGATGGGTTCCCCATTTGAGTCTTGGTCCTCCCAAGGTTTCTTCCTAATCCCTGCCTAGGGTTTCCTCGTCACTGTCACCCCTGGCTTGCTCATTAGGGAACTGGACCCATGCATTAGTAAAGGTGCTTTGTGACAACATGTGTTGTAAAAACTATATAAATAAAATTGACTTGACAACAAAGATAAGCAATGTACACGCCGGAACTACACGCCTCCGGGAGAACAGTTACAGACAAACATACAGGCACGGACACAGGAACAAACACAAATGGATTCCCCAGGCACCCTCCTGTCAGCATTGTGGCCAGCGTGGGTAGCATTACTGGGGATGCAGGAGCTGCTGCAGGTGGCATCCCTTGGGTTCCTGGGTTTGGCCCTTGGGGATGCGCATTGGAGTTGGACGCCGCAGGAGTGCTTGCCTTACCCCTAGGCGCAACTGAAGGGCATGCACTGGCGTTGGGCGTTGCTAAGGCACTCACAGTACCCCAGGACACCACTTGGGGGTGCGCTCCGGCCCCAGGTCCTGGACAAGGCACCCAGGGAGGAGCCTAAGGGGACAGGTCAGGTAGTTTCTCTTCCTTGTCTACCTCCTCCTCCGAGGAGCAGCAGGTCACCATATTGGTGTACCCCGGGGTGCTGCCCGCCGGCACTCCATACTCTCCACCTCGGAGACAGGAAGAGGACATTCCTTTGACTGGTATTCAGACACTTTACAGTAGGACTGCGGACTTGCAGGAACTCCCTCGGGTTCCTGTTGAGGAGTGCTCCAACGGTGGTGGGCTGACTTCTTCCTCCCCACATTACTCCGACTCCTTAAAATACAGTGAGGGAGGCGGGCTGACGTTTCCTTCTCCATAGTACTCCGTCTCTGCGGAGTAGAGCTATGGGGGAGGGCCACTACCTGCGTCTAGGTAGTAGGTTGTCTCCCTTGAGCATACGGAGGGGGGCGGACCAACCTTCTCCTCTGAGTCTTCTTCCCCAAACTCGAACTCCAGAGGAGTTTGCACTATTTTCCCGGTGCAGAGCTCAATCGGGTCTTTTGTGCCTGCAAGAGGCGCGCAGTGCATGGGAAAGGATGTCCACTAGGCTTCTATAGAAGCCAGCCAACCCTTCTTCTGACCGACAAGGAAGTGGGGAGACTGTGAGGATTAAATACAAGAACTTAACTAGACTCAGGTGTAGACAATGACGAGGGGTGTGACAGACAACGGGGAAACCATAGAAACAAGGCGGGGCTAGGAAAGATGACACAAGACAGGGGCAGAGGGTGGAGCTATACGTAACATTAATATAAAATAACTTTCACATATTTTAAGATTAAGCAATTAAGATTATGGAAAACAACACTGTCAGTTGCTTTGTTTTACCCATGTATTTTTTCTCTCTGATTTTTACAGAAAAAATATCTAAAGTCACACTTAATGACTCTACAGCTCTCCTAATAGAAGGCAGCTCCTATTCTAATTTAACCTGTGACGGCTCTGGGACCATCCTCACTACTACGTGGATGAAGGACAATCAGACACTGTCTCCTAGCAACACAATACACTTCTCAGCTGATAGCAGAACTGTGACGATTGGTCCAGTGAGGAGATCAGACAGTGGTGAATACCAGTGTACACTCAGCAATCCTGTTGGCTCTGATACTGCAAAATACATACTGACTGTTAACTGTAAGTGCAAAATATACAGTTGGTGTTGAAATCATATGTGCATCTGGTCAAACATCACAACTGTGTTCATCTGTTGTTACAGATGGACCAGACAAGGTTGTAATTGATGGACCAAGTGAGGTGGAGGTGGAGGCAAAAGATGTGACATTTTTGTGTATCACTGAATCTGAACCAGCTGCTTCTTACACCTGGGAGTTTAATGGGACACAGACTGAAGTGTATACAGTGGCATTTACAATAGAGCTGGTTGACTTCACCCACGGTGGCAAATATACATGCATATCCCAGAATCATGTGACCAAACTTAAAACCTCAGGAAGCCATGATTTGGTGGTTAAAGGTAAAATATTACTATTGACATAAGGAACATGATTTTTTCGCATGTACACTGGTACTGTACTAACTACGTTGAAACTAATATAAAACGGGTGTCACGGTACAGCCCCCAACACCTCCCTCAGGTGTGTGTCTGTGTGTGTGTGGTTACATCCGTTCTAGTCCATGTGTGCTTGAGTTTACGTATATGAATGAACACTGAATCATTCAGCCAGTCATTGTAGATTATATTAGATGCAAGTAACAGATTTCCTATGCAATATGCAACCTGTTGTGAGTTGTGATACACTTTTCACAGAAAGCAACAGGGCCAAAGGTAGGTTACATCATGTGCCTCTTCTGTGATTTTGACTAAATCACTGGTGTTAACTAAACATTTAATTGCATACATAAGAAACGAGTGAACTGACACAAATATATGTAAAATAAGGTTTGAAAGCAAACCAAATACTAAATCTCAATGCAAAAACATCAGACTTATCCTAAGAAGTCACAAAAGGTCTGAAAGCAAATTAAGAATGAGTAGGTCATGAACAGAATCAATGTGTGAGTACATCAATAATAATAATAATTATAATAATATTTAAATTCCAATGCCAAATTATTCAACCATGTTTTTATTTTAATCCCAGCATGGCCTTCTAAATTATTGTATATTATCTGATTGCTGCTTTCTTTGTGTTCTGCAGAAAGAGGGAGTGGTGGGGATGGAACTTCACTGTCTGCAGGAATTATAGCTGCAATTGTCATTGGAGTTTTATTAGTGATAAGTGCAGTTGCTGGTTTGATTGTCTGCTTTACAAAACTCAAAGGAAGGCAAGTAAACTTCCAAAAGCATCTGAATGAACCACATATTTACACATAGAAACATTTACATCTTAATAACATTATTTTAGAATAATCTTTATTATCTTTATCATTATTTTAGAAGGTTAATAATAAGGCTGGACAAAATGATTGGCACCTACAGTGACTTCAGTTGATGTTTACTACAGTACACTGCAGTAACTCCTTGGAATCCTTTTCGTTTGTGTTTGTGTGTGGGTATAATGGTTGGGCTTTTTCCATTTTATAGGCTAAACTCAAACTCCAGAGGAGATAAGAATATTGGAGGTAAGTAGGAAGATCTTCAGTCCAGTATGAACATGTGAAGATGTTGGCAAAGCACGCTGACTATACTGTTATGATAGCGACTAGATCAGGGTCATTGTTCTAGAACTGTGACTTGAATCATAAACTAAATATATGCTTTGTGACAACGTGTATTGTAAAAAGTGCTATATAAATAAATGAATGATTCTCATATTACCATTTTTGTATCAAGTACATTTTATATTGCACAGGCCCATTCTGGCACATAATTTTCTGCTAAAAACTGCTTTCCAAATTTCACTTCTGATGTACTTGTGTGTTTTCTGACTTCCACAGCAACAAAAAATTATGAACATGTAAGTAACTTTCTATATTTAGTGTCCTTTATGAATACCAGTTTCACTGTTAATCACACTGCTAAAAATGTCACTGTGATAGGTGGTTATATCACACACTCTGAGTCTGTGCAGGTAAGGGTGTTTTACAGTTGGGGAGGGCTACTTTGAACTCACACACTAGACTCCCATGCTTAGAGCTGTTCACTAATGAGGTGAAAAATGTTATGAGGAAATAAGTTAAGGAACAAGGGCATCAAACTAATTGAGCTTTGCTCAGTCAAAATCAGGAGCTGTACTTTACAGCCCAAAACCCTGTTTATCTCTCACCTGCTATTTAACACAAAGTAGAAACCAGCCTAGCAGAGTGAGAGCAAACTTTGTCCTTGATATACACTACATTGCCAAAAGTATTCGCTCACCCATCCAAATTATCGGAATCAAGTTCTAATAACCTCCATGGCCACAGGTGTATAAAATTAAGCACCTTGGCATGCAGACTGTTTTTGCAAACATTTGTGAAAGAATGGTTGTTTTCAGGAGCTCAGTGAATTCCAGTGTGTATGCTTCCTGTACAACAAATCCAGTCATGAAATTTTCTCGCTCCCAAATATTCCACAAGAACAGTGCGCAGAGAGCTTCATGGAATGGGTTTCCATGGTTGAGTTGCTGCATCCAAGCCATACATCACTAAGTGCAATGCAAAGAGTCAGATGTAGTGGTGTAAAGCACGCCACCACTGGACTCTAGAGCAGTGGAGGCGCGTGGAGTGGGAGCGCGTGGAGTGGAGTGACGAATCGAGGTTTGGCGGTTGACGGGAGAAGAGTACTTGTCTGACTGCTTTGTGCCAAGTGTAAAGTTTGGTGGAGGGGGGAATATGGTGTGGGGTTGTTTCAGGAGCTGGGCTTGGCCTTGGTGAAATTAAGTCTGAATGCATCAGCATACCAAGACATTTTGGACAATTCCATGCCTCTTCGTCTTCCAACATGACTGTGCACCAGTGCACAAAAAGCAAGGTCCATAAAGACATGGATAGCAGAGTCTAGTGTGAATGAACACCTTTTTGATGAATTAGAGCGGAGACTGAGAGCCAGGCCTTCTCGACCAACATCAGTATGTGACCTCACAAATGCGCTTCTGGAAGAATGGTCAAAATCCCTATAAACATCTCCTAAACCTTGTGGACAGCCTTCCAAGGCTTCCCAGCCTTGCAAAGGGTGGACCAACGTCATATTGAACCCTATGGGTTCGAAGCGTCCGAAGAGTATCAGGCCTCCTAAACACCAATCCGCAGAATCGTAAAGCAGGGGACAAAACAGAATGGTAACTGGGAGAGCTAGACAGTAGAATGCTCCGTACTCTGGATAACATCATGGCAATACTTTGCAACGGCTAGGTGGGAGTAGCCTGCTAAAATAGAGAGATAGACAGGTGCTGATATTTAGTAATCAGTGGACGATGATCGGGCAAGAACACAGTGGTTGGATGGGACTTCGGCAGGTGGATTCTGGGTAGTGGAGTCCCTGTTAGGCAGCGTGACAGATGGTTTATTTAACCCAGTGAATCATTGAATATTTTCTCCTTATTAGATACAGATATTGTTTCAAAATTTAAGCTTTCAAATAATCTATTTCATCTATGTATCTAATGCATGCAGTAGTCCAATGAATTCAGACAACTGTTACCCTAGACTTGCCCAAAATGCTGACTAACAGTCATCTGTTAGAAATAAATATGTAATTGGTATTTAGTATTAATTTAATATCTTTTGCCTTTTCATAATGTTCCTCCCTTTCTGTTAGGAATTAAACTATGTAGAGGTCAAACATCGTCAGAATAATCAGACCATGGGGAATATGGGTGGAACCAATCTGAAGACACAGCGTGGAACTCCTGCCATGGTAAGGGCATATACATACACACAGGTCTCAGCATAATCAGGTATACAGCTCTGTTTCAATCAATTTGGGGGTGTGGACTATTTTATTTGTGTATGAGTGCTCAGCTGCTGTGACTAATGAACATGTAATGCAATTGGAATAAGTAACTAATATCTAGATTAAACAATTAAAAAGAATATTTAACATTGTACCATGGGTACCATATATATGTATGTTTACCTTTTACTCTGTATGTGACTCTGGATTCAACTTTTGTAGGGACCAACACATGTCCCTGAAACAGAAATTGTATATTCTGAAGTCGTGAAGGAATAGAATAGTGCTTTGCTTACATCATTTGATGCAGACCATGATGGGAAAGACCATACATTTCTGAACATCCCCATTAAAAGACACCATTTCTGTAACTGACAACTGTGGATACAACAAAGCTACAAATTATGTGGAAGAGCACAAGCACGTAACATCTTCCTAGACCATGAAATGCCCACATTTGTCATCCTGTCCTTAACGAATTGAAGTTCGAACAGAACGCCACGGAGATCCTTGCAGACGTAACATTTATGGGGAACAAGCAGGCTACTTCGGTAGCGTGTATACAATATGTATATAACATTTAGCACACTCACGACATTCAAAACACTCTCAAACAAAGATGCGCACAGGACACTGCGTAAATGCACATTACAGTTTTTCTCAGTCGATCTGGTACATTTCTCACATCATGGTTTACATTGTCATCACAACAAGTGCATTTCTCAAAACAGTTAGTGCAAACAGCAAAACTCAATGAAATACCTGCAAAAGCAAATACTTCACTCAAAATTCTTTGTTTTTGCCTCAAAAGCAAATATTTAGGTCAATCAATTTGTCAGTGCCATCAAAATATCTAGTCTGTGTGCCATTGCCTACGACAAGGCAGTCAAACTACTTTGTCATGTTGTCAGTGCAACAGTGAAGACTGTAAGCATATTCTGATGGAAACTAACTAATCTTTTGTTTACAAGAACGCTGCACATTCTGTGGCATATCAATTGAAATGGTCCATGTTACACACACACAAATACAAACTTACAGAACACAAAAGTAACACATGACTGTATGTGGTAGACTGATAGCAAGAAATTGGACTGGAATCAAATTTGTCCAGCAATATTGTTTGACTCTATTGTTCCCACTGCAGTTTGTTGACAAAAACAAATCTGATTGAAATTCAGAAAAGACAGACAACTGACTGGAAAATTTGAAATTTACTCTACACATTCAAAACAACCTGAGCAAATACAGCCTCCTGTTGTTGAGGTGTGAAATGGAACCTCTGCCACCCCTATGAGCTGGTCTTGATATCCTATATAGTATAAGAATGCAAAAATGCAAAACAAAAAATTGAATAACGTCAGATTTCGTCAGAGAGCACATTTCTGAATTTACATACTGTAAATGTTTTCTCTATGAAATATTTGAACGATTGAAGACACAGTTATTCTTCCAATATTTGGCTGCACCCAGCAACCAGCTTCAGCCATTGTAAGACCATGACTTACATGTAAAACATGGTCCACAATTGTTGCCCTTACAGTATTTCACTGTTTTATCCTCTCAGTCTTACACCACACAGTCTTACCCCTTTTCTTGGCTGTTCACCCTGTACATGGCTTCGTCTTTCCATTATGAGATTTTGTGATACTGCAGTGTTTAGCGTCTATATATGTTTGCCAATTACAGTAAAGGTTCATGAGATGCACCTCTGACCTATGGTTAGGACCGTTGGTTGATTTAAACCTTCACAAACTCCCTTTCTTACTGTAACTGAATGTTCACCTGCGAACAATTTAACCAAGTTCGGATAAATTACAAAAATGTAACCAAAAAAAAAAAAAAGTAAAATGATGCCTTAGAGATTATGACAACATGTTCAGCACTTTTGCATCTAATGACCTAGGCGATGACCTAAAGACTAAATGTTTTGGAGCATATGACAATTCAACAGACAATCCGTAGAACACATTTTGATAAACATGACATAAGCAATTGATAATGCAAAAAACAACAGACAATTGTCCATGACATTTGCAAAATGTACAAAAGCATTTGCAAAATGTGAAACACAATGAGAAATACGATTATGAAGTCCACAAGTGACAAGGAGATGTGGAGATTGAATGAATAGTTTTGAGAATTTCAATTCTGATCTGAGAAATGTACCAGATCGACTGAGAAAAACTGTAAATAGACAAGTGACACTATCCCCTGGTGATGACGAGACGAGCCACAGGTGAGACTGCTGAACACACCCACACCGACACACACCCACAGAACTACACATATGGACTTAGACGACGTAAACACACGCCCAAAGGGAGGGGTCCGGGAGCGTCACCGTGACACTGTCATCCAGAGGTGTCTGTACTTGCACATGATATCATACAGAGGCATGTACTATAACATATCTATATATGTACAGACCCATTCCAAAAAATTAATTTCCATAATTCCATTCAAAAACGTTTCATAAATTATAGATTCAGGGCCCACAATTTAAATGATTTCAAGTATTTATTTGTTTATTTTTATATCATTTGGGCTTCCAGCTCATAAAACCCACGAAAATAGGATTTCAAAAAATTAGAATACTGTGGATAAATCAGCCCAAACTTCTTAGTTTTTGCAGAATAAAAAGAAATTATGATCATATCAAATCAATCAAAATATGGTACTTTCTAAACCATATATCAATCTTCAATATTTGGAAATCCCTTTGCTTTAATCACTGCCTCGATGTGATGTGGCATTGCCTGGGAGTTATGGAAGCCCAGATGTCCTTGATGCTTGCTGTCAGCTCTTTTTTGTCTGGTGGCCCTCATTTTCCTCTTGAGAATTCCCCATAGATTCTCAATGGGTTTTGCACCACAAATCATGACAGACAGGACCTCAAGCAGTTTGGGTTCTGTTCCTCACCCGTCTTCCTCCAAACCCTTGGACCTTGATTCCTGAACGAAAGGCACACTTTACTTTAATCGGAAAAGAGGACCTTGCATCACTGGCCAACGGTCCACCCCTTCTTTTTGGCCCAGTTGAGATGCTTCCTACGTTGGCTCAGATTCAGAAGGGTCTTGACCCGAGGAGCCCGACAGTTGTAGCCCATCTATTGGATGCGTCTGAATGTGAATTATTTTTGATAATCCGCTGATGCCCACAATCATCTCTTTTGCTGGTGCATCTTCTCCTGCTACATCTTGTCCTTCCACTAGACGTTCCATTGATATGATTGGACATTCCATGGATTGGACACAGCACTCTGTGAACAGCCAGCCTCCTTAGGTATGAACTTTTGTGGCTTACCCATCCTATGGAGGGTATCAATGATGGTCTTCTGGACAGCTGTCTGCAGTCTTCCCCATATTGAACCGAACTGAGACAATTGAACCAAACTGAAGCAATTTAATGACACCTGGGAAAATATGTGCTGGTGCTTTCAGTTTAGCAGATGATTAGTGTGTTACTCTCAGTTTAAAACTTTCATGCCCTGCAAAATTTAGGCTGATTTATCCACAGTATTCAAATTTTTTGAAATCCTGTTTTCATGGGTTTTATGAGCTGGACGCCCAAATAATATAAAAATAAACAAATCAGTACTTGAAATCGTGGGCACTAAATCTATAATATATGAAAGTTTAACTTTTTGAATGGAATTATGGAAATTAATCAACTTTTCCATGATATTCTAATTTTTTGGAATGGGTCTGTATTAAAGGTTGTAATATTATCTCCAGTAACACAGAACAGAAAAAGCTTGCATGGCCATGCTATAATGTATAAAATGAAACACCCATTATATATAACTACTGTGATAAGAACTTGAATGTGGTGTAAATATGCATGCTTATCTGGTTGAGACAGACAGTGTGTGTGAAACAGTGGATGTCATTTTACCTTTGGACTTCCTCAAGTCCATGGACCTTTGCCCCAAGGTTTCTCAGGAAACCGAATTCAGGAGGTTGCTTCAGTTAATGTGTAATGTTTAGTCTAACAATTGTATATAAGTAAATAATAAATAAGAATTATAATGAAATGGTTAATAACACAAAACATTTTTTTTAAGTGACTAAATTTTCATATCCTGTTTTGATTTTCTATTTTTTTAAGACTGTTATAGTCAAAGTAATTTATCTAAAATATCCACTTATATATTGTAAATATTTGTTTACTTTGTTTTGATTATTTAAATCTAAAAGCTTGTGTATTTTGTTTATTGACACAATATCACCCTTCAGAGAGTATTGCTATATATTCACATGGAATTCCATTGAGGTGTTTGCCCAATTTGTAAATGGCATTGTACAAAAGGTTTAATGGGTCATTGTTTTCATAGTAATGTATTTATTTGAAATGCAAAGAATAGCCATATATCAACCTTAAGATCAGATTATATATCATGTCAAAGGATCAATAGCCTTCTTAAAAATTGTTTAAATAAAATGAAGCAATTAAAAGATTTAAATTTAAACAAACTCATTTACAGTTTGCACCTTATAGAAACTATTGCACATATTTATTTCTCTTTCTTCCTATTCTCATTGGTGAGTGTGTCACTGTGGATTGCATTATAAATGAAATACAAGGTGGTTTCGTCACTTTTCTCTAACTTCTGGAAATACATACAGGCATAGTTCCTCTTTTGTCTTTTTTTACTCCAGAAATGTTATAACCTATTCACCACTATGCTCAAAACATAATAAATTAACATAAAATCTTGTGGTCATTCCATATTTTTTGTTTGAAATTGTAATATTTTCCAACTGCAAACCTAATAAATTGAAGTCAAAGAGGACTTGTACCATTGTCCCGTGAGAAAGAAAAACAGACGGAGGCGGCTGTAAAAAGCAGTAAAACTGTTGCTTAGTTACCCAGATAATAGAGTGTGTATTAATTTTCCTTTCCAAAGGCCTGGTGGCTCTGCTGCTCACAATTGGTCAGTATATATATATATATATATATATATATGAATATAATCTGCAACCAAAACGGTTCTAGTAGTAATCATTGCTACATAGTATAGCAAAAGCAAGGAGTATAGAGTACAAGTGCAGTGCTGTCACTGTGTTTGTCCATATCTTCAAATGGACATTTGCAATCACATCTTCCATTACCTTTATCAGCTGCATAATATTCACAAAAATGTTTCACATTTAATCTCAACTGAAGTCACATTAAGAAGATTTGGCCTTATACATGTTTATCAGAAAAATGACAGAAGTTAAAGGATTAATAGATTAGTTCATCTAGTGGGAAGCAGTATTTATTTCTCATGAATCAGATGCACTCTGTTGATCAAAGGGCATATGCTGGAAACATGGTGTTCTCTATCAGAGAGCGGCTTGAATGTCTTGCTGCCCTTTACTGTGTTGTAACTTGTGGAACTGTTGAATTTGGTAATTGTTGACTCAGGAAGTCTGAATCAAAGAGCTTTAGCAACTCTTACATTGTGAAAGGTTGAAAATCTATTCTCAGCTGAACCTTACCTCCTTGGACCAACTGTCAATGAGTCCATATCTGTCAGTGTCTGATTCTCAAACACTGACAGGGAGGTTATTCCATAGAACTTAATCGGAAAAGGCTCTGCCCCCTGTGGTGGTTTTCCTTATTCTAGGCACTAATAAAGAGCCTGCACCTTTGATATAAGCAGACGTGGCAGATCATAGTGCACTAGGAGTTCACTAAGGTACAGTGGAGTAAGACCATTGCTTGCTTTGTGGGTCATTGGAAATATTTTATAATCAATATGAAATTTGACTGGGAGCCAATGTAATGTAGCTAAGTAATGTGCTGCTGCATTTTGAACTAGCTGGAGCTTGTTTAAGCACCTAGTAGTACAGCCAGATAGAAAGGCATTATAGTAGTCCAATCTGGAAGTGATAAATGCATGGACTAGCTTTTCCACATCCTAGGAAGACAATATGCCCCTAAGGTGTAGGAAGTCTGACCTACAGATATTATTTACATGAGCTTCAAATGAGAGCCTGAGATCTACAATTACACCAGTATTTTTAATGGTTAAAGAAGGTGTGATTGGGAGTCCATAATGGTTTATTATGTAGTTGGAGCTCATACTCCTGGCTGCTTGTAGGCCTAACAGAATCACTTCTACCTTGTCAGGATTAAGTGACAGAAAGTTTCTCATCATCCAATGTCTGATGTCCTTCACACATTTTGCAGCAATATTAAGCTGAGATCCGTCCTCTGGTTTAGCTGAGACAAAATACTGAGTGTCATCTGCATAGCAGTGGAACCTAGCACAGTATTTGTGTCACGGTACGGGAGGCTCCCCCTGCCGGTCGCCTCCATCACAGTGGCAGTTGTCCTGTAATTGTTGCGTTGTGTTCGTCCCTCAGGTGGGCGGGGCCTATGATCCCCCTCGCCTGACGGTCGTTGGTTTGTCTATATATGTCTTGTCTTTGTACCAGTTGACTACTGGTTATTGTTTCCTTCATTCGGAACAGGTCACGGGGCTTTTGGTTTGCGCACTTTATTCATTAAACCCGTCTTTTTCCCTGAGACTTGGCGTGATTGCTTCCTTTTTGTTCGCACTCCCTGCCTGTCACAGTTTGCGCAAAATGTCACCTAGAAGGGCAGCATATATAAAGAGAAAAGTAGCAATAACAAATCAACAACTCATTTTCTATAATTGATCTAAACCTAGTGTTAAACGTGTACTGAATGCACTACCTGAGCTTGTATCACATACAGCAAGATAATCAGATCAGATCTTTACTAAAGTACAAACTCTGAGTACAAACTCTTTTTGTGTCTTGAATTTACTGGTGCATTGGTGAACATCAGAAAATTACACCTTTAAAATAACAATGAAGCAATCAAAGCAAGAAAACAAGCAAACTTTTTTCTGATTGCAAAGATTTACTGTTTTAGCAGGCCAACTGTCATGTAAAATGATGTCAGAATTTATGTTGCAATTTTGGAAACTACTGACCTTCCCATCAAGTTATATACACAGAGCTTTGAGGCTACATTTACTAGAATTTAAGAACTAGAGAAAGAGAGATTTGAACATGCAGCTCAGGATGAGCTTAATATACACAAACCTGATACTGGCACTTACAGGTAAAATGATTCCTATTTTACTTTATTATGCATTTTTCATTATTGCCTCATAAAATACTTGTGTAGCACCCATGTGTAAGGCAAGATAGCCATATGCATGTGTGAAAATCCTTTATTCAAGTTATTGTCCGAGCATGGGAAAGTGGGGCAAAAGAACAAGGACAAAAATAAGTGATAAACCAAAATGAATAAGACAAAATTCATTGGCACTACGCACAAAGGGTGGAACTCATATCTATTATTACTGCCTCTATCCTTCCTCCTACAGCCTGCAATCCAGACTGTGTTAGAAATAGCCTACTGCATACTATTCGCGTACTGATTGGGACCCAGATCAGTATGCTGCATGCAGTATGTGGCAAAAATAAAACATTCCAATATGCAAAAGATACTTGGATGACATACTGTTTCTGCCACATACCTGAGCATTATTTGTGGTGTAGTGCATCCCTGTGCGTAGTGCAATGGTGGCAGAAAATCTTTGTATGCAAGAGCCTTCATTTGTAGTATGGTTTGTGTTTGTCGCATACTGCATACTATACCGAGTGCAGTATGCGGTATACAGTATGTAGTAGTTTCAAACATAGCCTTGGAAATCATATGCAACAATCTATAAGGATGAATCAGTTATCTGGCCCCGTTCCAATTCTCACCCTCAACACTAATGTCCTTCTTCACGTGTAAAAGGCAAGGCAAGGCAACTTTATTTATACAGCACCTTTCATACACACTGGCAATTCAAAGTGCTTCACACAAGAAAAGAAGAAGCTTATTATGACCCAAGGTCTATCACCTTGGGAAGGTCATTGCCCACAAAATATAATACATAAAAATTAAAACCAAGATTATAAAGGAATGAAAATAGAAATTAAAATTAAAAACTGAAATCTGTAATGTAATAACAACCAGATGCAGGAGGATCCAAGTGTGGAAATGTGCCGGTTTTATTAATAACGGGGCTACCGCCCAAGGCGATAGGCACTACACACAAACAACCTCAAAAGGCACAGGTGTACTTCGTGGGATGAGGGGCCGGTCCAGGGTCATGCCAGAGGAGCAGAGTCCGGGAGGTACAGGAGGGCTAGGCAGGGAACGAGGATTACGTAGAAAGCAGAGCACAAAAGGTTAGAGCACAAGACATCAGCATGGTAAGTGGAACGCTCGGTATGCGGCATGAGTCGGCAATACTTCGCAACGAGGAAGCGCGACTTCCGTCTTTAAATAGTCAAAGGAGGAGGGTGTGGCTGACATGAGGCAGGTGTCTGTCTATCCGGTGAGTGGGAACGTGTGCTGTTCCTGAAAATTATTATTATATTAAGATAAAAGATAAAAGATTAAGATAAAAGAATTAAGAAATAAAGAAGATAATAATAAAACTGGAAACTGATAGAAAATTAAATAAGAATAAGTAAAAGATAAATAAAATAAATACAATAGGCTACATTTACGGTACCTACACTAACCTACACTAAACGTTGGAGCTCTTCTAGTACCTTCCGACAGCTGGTTCCTTTTAGAAACTGTCACGGTGAGAAGGCGGGACCGCCACCAGAGGGCACCCGCGAGAACACCTGGCACACGTCACACCCTTACCTGGCGCAGGCGCACACCCACACACAGCACGTCACTCCCCCCTTCTCATTCTCCCGAATACTAATCACCTGTGCACGTATTTGGGATGCCTTCTTAAACCCACAGGTCCTGTCGTTCAGTGCTGCGCATTGGCCTCACGTGGTCGGATCTAACCACGCAACTCACACGGAAGACAAGCTGCTCTGAACGACGCCTTATTGGAAACTCTTGTTCTTATTTTCAGTTGTTATATTACTGGGCAATCTTGCCTTTATTTCAGTTGTGTACTAAATGAGCATGGATGAAAATAAAGATGGGCTTCGCTACTCTCGCCTCTGCCTAAATACGTCACAGAATGCGCAGCCTGGGGCAGCAGGTGGCGGCGGGCCCTCCGCCTTGGAGGTCCTTAATGCTCAAGGCGTGATGCTGGAGCAGCATCACCACGAGATGGGTGAGTTGCGTAATTTAATGCAAACGCTGACCACTTCTGTGCAAATCTTATCGCAGCAGGCTAGTCAAACCCCGTCCTCACGGATAGAAGGGGTGAGACTACCCTTGGCACCCCAGAGGCATATGATGGAGACCCCGAGAAGTGCGAGGGATTCCTGGCCCAGTGCGGGCTCTATTTTCGCTATCAGGAGCACCTTACGGACCAGGCAAAAATCTCTTTTGTAATCTCGAGGCTTAGCGGCAAGGCATTGGCCTGGGGAGCCGCTCTGCTGACGGGTGAGTCCCCGATATTGTCCGATTATGAAACATTTCTTAACGAACTCAAGGAAGTGTTTCACCACCCACGTCAGGGAAGGGCGTGTGGACAGACCCTGTTATCTATGCGACAGGGGAATAAAACAGCGGCCGCATTCGCCCTAGAATTTCGCACTGTCGCAGCTGGAACAGGGTGGAATGACGCGGCACTAACGGACGCCTTTTTAGCGGCTCTAAAGCCTCAACTACGCGCGCCGAGCTGGCGTGCAGGCAGGAAAACGAGCCCTTTAATTCAGTAGTCCGTATGGCTATTACTTACGACCGGCTCTTACAAGAGAGGAATGCTCCCGAAGGGCGTGCGAGAATGGCAAGAATACGATCACCACCGCGAGGATTACGGAGCTGGAAGGAACCGGAACCGATGCAGTTGGGAGCGACTGAGCCAGTGGAAGGGGATCACCCTTCTCCGAACAGTATTGCAGCTCGGGTGAGTAGATCCACGATGGCTCAGTTGCTAACTATTAAAGTAACAATTACTTACCGGGGGATGTGTGGGGGTCTATGCCCTAGTGGACTCGGGAGCCTCCGGAAACATGATGGGAGCGGACCTGGCGCGGAGGATGCGGTTGCCCCTGGAGAACTTGGAAAGGCCAAGGAAAGTGCGAGCGCTGGACGGCAGGCCTGTGGGTGGCGGAGTAGTGCGCCAACACACCCCCCCTCACTCTCACTGTCCAAGGGCACTCCTCCTCACATGTTTTTTGCGTTCTTCCTGATTTACGATATGATTTAACGCTAGGTCTCCCATGGTTCCGTCAGTTTCATCCCATTATCAACTGGCACACTGGGCACATATCACGCTGGAGCACGCACCCCCAAGTTTGCATAGTCACGCCCCCTTGCTGCTGACTTCCACCACTATCGAGAGTCCTAGTGTGGCAAGTGCCACGAAGATTCCCCGAATATCAGGAGCTGGCTGAAGTGTTCAGTCCCTCTAAGGCGATGCAGCTTCCTCCACACCGCCCTTGGGACTGTAAAATAATATTAAAAGAAGGGAGTGTTCCCCCCGAGAGGAAGAGTATACTCTCTGTCCATCGAAGAGGAGAAAGCCATGCAGCAGTATGTCCAGGAGGCATTAGCGCAGGGCTACATCGTCCCCTCTACCTCGCCTGCCTCAGCCAGCGTGTTCTTTGTGAAAAAGAAGGGCGGTGGTCTGAGGCCGTGCGTGGATTATCGAGGGCTCAATTCCCTCTTGGTGAGTTACGCCTACCCGCTGCGGCGCTGGAGCAGTTGAGGGAGGCGGTAATTTTCACCAAACTGGATCTGCGCAGCGCCTACAACCTCATCCGCATACGTGAAGGGGATGAGTGGAAGACGGCGTTTAGTACCCGCTCCGGGCACTATGAGTACCGGGTCTTGCCCTATGGCTTGGCATCGGCTCCGTCGATCTTCCAGGCATTTATTAATGAGGTTCTACGTGAGTACCTGAATAAATGCGTTATCGCTATATCGATGACATCCTCGTTTATTCTTCCTCCGTACAACAACATATGCATGATGTACGGGCCGTCCTCCGCACACTCCTCCCGCAATCATTTGTATTGCAAGTTGGAGAAGTGCGAGTTCCATCTTCAGGAGTTAAACTTCCTGGGCTACACCATCAAGCCCGGTTCCGTGCACATGCAGTCCAGCAAGGTAGAGGCGGTGACCGGATGGAACCATCCTCACACACGGCGCGAGCTGCAGCGATTTCTGGGCTTCGCGAACTTCTATAGGAGGTTCATCCGCGGATTTAGTTCTATCGCGAAGCCATTAACGGACTTGCTGCGTGGCGGACTCAAAAAGTCTGGCCTGGACAGAGGAGGCTGATAAAGCTTTCTCCGATCTGAAGCAGGCTTTCGTCCCCGCGCCTCTACTTCATCGGCCTGATCCCACGAAACCTTTCATAGTAGAGGTGGACGCCTCCAACGTGGGAGTGGGGGGGCGGTGTTATCGCAGCGGCTCAAGAAAGGTAGCCTGCTAAGGCCCATCGCCTTTTCTCACGCAAATTGTCCGCAGCGGAGCGGAATTATGGAGTGGGCGACAGAGAGCTGCTAGCGATGCGTCTAGCTTTCGAGGAGTGGAGACACTGGCTAGAGGGAGCCAGGCACCCTTTTTTGGTTCTCACGGATCATAAGAATCTTGAATATCTGAGAACTACTAGACGCATGAATGCCCGACAAGCACGCTGGTCCTTGTTCTTCTCACGATTCCAGTTTCAGGTCACATATCGCCCAGGAGAGAAGAACACACGTGCCGATGCGCTATCACGCCATTCCCAGGCAGTGCGGATTCGACCAGTGAGGAGCCAGTGTTACCTCCCGAGTGCTTCGTCGGAGCAGTACAATGGGAGATTGATCGGGCCATCGAAGCCGCGAATCCTCATCCCAATTGCCCTTCGCACCGCAGGTATGTGCCCCCCGCGCAGCGCACCGCCTTGATACAGTGGGCACATTCATCTCTGGGCACGGGACACCCTGGATCTACCAGAACATCTCAGCTCCTGGGCGCTCGCTATTGGTGGCCCGGGATGCATAGCGACGTTCTGCGTCACGTGGGGTCCTGTGCTGTGTGTGCGCGCAGCAAGGTGCCGAGGACGCCGCCCGCGGGTAAGCTGCTACCCCTGCCCATACCCAAACAGCCATGGACGCACATAGCGATCGATTTCATCACTGATTTGCCGGTTTCAGAGGGAAACAACACCATCCTGGTAGTGGTGGACCGGTTCTCGAAGATGGTGCGCTTCCTACCCCTGCCCGGATTGCCAACTGCCTGGGAGACGGCGGATCTCCTGTTCAGGCACGTGTTTCGCAGTTCGGCTTGCCCGAGGACATTGTGTCTGACAGGGGGCCCGCAGTTCACATCGCGGGTCTGGCGTGAGTTCCTGTCAAAACTGAACGTGACCGTCAGTCTCACGTCAGGATACCACCCCCAGGTGAACGGGCAGGTGGAAAGGGTGAATCAAGAACTTGGACGATTCTTGAGGGCATACTGCAGTGAACATCAGGAGGCGTGGTGTTCGCTGCTGGCATGGGCGGAATATGCCCAAAATTCACTCACTCAGGCCAGCACGGGTAAGACTCCGTTCGAGTGTGTGTTTGGGAGACAACCGCCGCTGTACCCATGGAACGTTGCTACTTCCGACCAGCCTCAGATAGAGGACTGGTGTAAGAGGAGTGAGAGCGTGTGGGAAGATACGCATCAGCGTTTACAGACGGCGGTGAGAAGATTCCAGGAAAAGGCTGACCGTAGAAGATCCGACGCGCCGAGCTATAAAATAGGCGATAAGGTGTGGATTTCTACGAGAGACAGTAGACTGGGAAGCCCAGGTAAGCTACAAGCCCGCTACGTAGGACCTTATACGATCACTCACTGCATAAATCGTGTAACGTTTAAGGTGGGATTACCGGAGGATCGTCGGGTATCGAGGGCTTTCCACGTCTCCGCTCTGAAGCCATACACTGAAGGACCGCTCGGAGAAGGAGAGGGACAAACCCCACCGTCTCCAGTGGGGGAGGTTAGAAGATGGCCCCGCCTACAAGGTAAATAAACTCCTTGACTCCAGGTACCGTCAGAGGGGTCTCCAGTACCTGGTAGACTGGGAGGGCTACGGGCCCGAAGAGAGGAGTTGGATTCCGGCAGCACAGGTGCTGGATCCCTCCTTAATCGCCGACTACCACCGCGAATTCCCGAACCGGCCAGCTCCGCGGCGTCCGGGGCGACCGAGTGTCCACCGCCGGGAGGAATCCGTGAGGGAGGGCTCTGTCACGGTGAGAAGGCGGGACCGCCACCAGAGGGCACCCGCGAGAACACCTGGCACACGTCACACCCTTACCTGGCGCAGGCGCACACCCACACACAGCACGTCACTCCCCCCTTCTCATTCTCCCGAATACTAATCACCTGTGCACGGTATTTGGGATGCCTTCTTAAATCGTTCAGTGCTGCGCATTGGCCTCACGTGGTCGGATCTAACCACGCAACTCACACGGAAGACAAGCTGCTCTGAACGACGCCTTATTGGAAACTCTTGTTCTTATTTTCAGTTGTTATATTACTGGGCAATCTTGCCTTTATTTCAGTTGTGTACTAAATGAGCATGGATGAAAATAAAGATGGAAGCTCGCTACTCTCGCCTCCTGCTGCCTGCCTAAATACGTCACAGAAACAGCATAATAGCTAAATGCTGCCTCTTCTTATTTAGTTTTTACCTTTGTCAGGACTAATTGATTAGTTCCTAGTGACCTAAGATTTCTGCCCGGCTCATAGCTCTGCAGCATGTCAGATAGATACACTGGTTCTACACCATTAAGTAATTTATAGACCAGTAGTAACACCTTGAAGTCTATACAGTACTGTACTGGTAGCCAGTGTAAGAACTTAAGAACGGGGGTGATGTGATCACTTCTTTTGCTCCTAGTGAGAACTCTAGCAGCTGCATTTTGAATCAGCTGTAGCTGTTTGATTGTCTTTTTTGGGAGTCCCATTAGGATGCCATTACAGTAATCAACCTTGCTAGAGACAAAAGCATGAATAAGTTTCTCAAGATCTGATCTCAAGAGTGCAAGATTTTGAGAATTGTGTTATTAAAGAAAGAAGCAAACTCTACATTGTTTGGTTGATATTAGTTCAGGGACCATTTGTGTGTGCACATTAGTTAATTTGTCAACCATTGAGAAGAGTAATTTGCTATTGTTAATATTGTTGATAATGTTGGAGTAAAAGGTTTGTCTTGCTTTACATATGATTATACTGTAAGCATGCAGCATTTCTTTGTATATTTCTTTTTGAATCCAAAGTTTTGTTTTACTCCATCTGTGTTCAGCCTTCCTGCATTCTCTCTTTTGGGTTTGAAATGCAGTAGCATTTCTCCATGGTGCTCTCTGTTTACCTGAAATAGTTTTAGCTTTGAGTGGAGCAATTTCATCCATAACACTAACAATTTTTGAGTTTGTTCAGCAAATAATCAACAGATCCAGATGATTGATATGGTACCGTGCTCATTTTGCTTGCGAAAAGTGTAACTGTTCTGTCATTGATAAACCTCTTCTTAAGATTGACATACCGGGTCATCCGTTCTGTTGATGCTGAGAGAGCCCAAATGAGTCTAGTATAGCACTGAGCTCCTTGGCGTAACTGTCCTTCGGATTGTCAATATGTATATTAAATGAACGGAAATGAGAGATAGCAAATCTTAAAATTCATCAGTAACTGCATTGTACCTTGGAGGCCTATAGATAGTTACTAATAATATTTTCGGGATGCCGGTCAGAACTACACATACTCAAAGAGATACTCAAAGGATGTCATATTATGTCATACCAAATGATAACTGCTTGCATTGGTAGAAATTATTAAATAGAGCAGCTATACCTCCACCTTTACCACTGGCTCGAGAGACATTTATGAATTTGAAGATTGGCGATGCTGACTCAATCAATACAGTTGGTTGGCAGTACATTGATTAAACGATGTTTCAGTTAAAAACATTAAATCAAGCCCGTGGGATATATTAAAATTATTAATTAAGTGTGATTTGTTTGTTAGTGACTTAATATTAAGAAGACCTGACTTAATAACTGTTGTGCTCTGCATCAAACACTGTGGCTCATATCTTACATAGTGCAGGTTTGTCACATTCACAGTGTTCATGATGTGCTCTCTGTTTTTCCTGTTTCTGAATGTACTGGAATGTGACAGATAACAGGCATACTGGGTCCAAGCTTCTTTTGAAAACAAGTACCGCTGACTTCATTGCTGTAACAGCAGGGACCCGGAGAATATCAGTGTGGCATACTACTTGAGCCTCAGGTGACCTCTTCCACTACAGCGGATCATGGTGGGTGGGGGTCCTTTTGCCGATGGGACAGAGAGCGTAGCTGCCTTTCTGGTGGTGGTTGGGGTGCCACAGGTGGTGTGGGAGCTTGACGCTTCTTAGAGGATGGTCTGAGGGATGGAGGTGGGGATGAGGCAGTAGATGAGGGTGGAGAGGGAGTTGGGTAGATCTGACGCTGAACCTGAGGATTGGCCGACAAGGAGAGTGACAACCTTGTCCGAGCCAACACCAGCTTCTCCATTGTTGCTGGGAGGTTCAGGTGGGGTGAGGGAGGGAGATGGAGGAGAGTGAAGAGTCCTCATGAGGTCGTGGTGTTCCCATAAGCTGATAGGCTCTACCATCGTCATGGCTCTGCAGCTCTGGTAGAGCATCCACAATGAGGGATGGATGTTGTGGCTCTGGAGCGATAACACCCACGGGTGGAGAGGAGTCCTTGGGTGCTTGTGCCAGTTTGTTATCATTGGTGGGGGTTAGAAGATTGCGTACAGCGAAAATCAAGTTCTGTGTTAAGGTATGTAACACCCCTCTTGTTTGAATGAAGTCCATCATGCCTAAGCAAATCCCTCTTTCCAAAAAACAGGTTGAAGTTGTCAATAAAGTTCAAGTTGTTTGACCTGCAACTTTTGAGTCCAAGTAGCCTTGAGAAAATATTTGTTCTCCATGCTGGCAGAGGACCACTGATAAATGTTTGAACACCGAGCCTTCTAATTGTACTAAAGAGGTTGTTAAAGTCTCTTTTCAATACCTTGGACTCCTGCTTTCTTGTCATTTTTGCCAAAATGCACAATAAGCCGTTCAACTGTTGAGCCGTTCAACTGTTGATGTTTGGTTCACATTGAACTATGAGTTAATGATATTTCATGCCATTGATACAATCACCCCCAATTATGAGGGTGTCAGCTGTGTTCGCAGGCTGTGTGTCATTTACTGTGCTTCTGAGGTTCTGCAGTGGTCCAACTCTATTCTGCATATGAAGTGATCTATTGTGAGCAACAGTGTTAGCTTTAGCATGAGCATGAGTAGTGGAGGTTGAAGACAGTACTACAGAGCTGTACAATGATCAACCCAGACGCACTGATCATTCCTGCCGTCAGTACTCACGGTAGTGGCTCTGTCCATGTGTGCCACTATCCCGGCTCTGCGTGTCCCCACTGCTGCCTGCTCCACTAAGCCGCCAGTCGATACTCCACTGACTTGTGCAGTACCGGAATGCCAACTTTTAAACTCGGACAACAAGCTCCAAAAATTTCCAGACTTTTTTAAGAAATACAAAAATCACAAGAAAAAAGAATTGCTTTTGGCTTTGTAGTTATTTCAAATAATCTAATGTACCGTAACTTATAACTTTTGAAGATAAAAATAAAATAATAAAATAAAATGTAATCAGCAGATAAAGAAGAAGAGGTAAGCTTAGAAGTGTCCGAGCATCATTTATCAACCAGATGGGAGAAGAACAAGGAAACCATCAGTTACATAGACATTGAAGTATTTCTATGACTCAGCAATGTCACATTTCTTTATGAGGTATTTTACATCTGATCTGGTGTTTATATAATAAGTGGCTAAAAGTGCCTGCAGGCGGCCACCAGAGGGAGCCAGCAAACAGTCAGGGGCTTGTCTTGTTTGCCCTCAGGTGGCTCCATTGCATATAATCAGCTCAGTTTGCAAAGCTCAGTTTTTTTTAGCTTTATGTCTTGGTATATGCCATATGCACACAAGCTTTGAGGGTAAATGGTAAATTGGTAACATAGTTTCCTGCTTGGTTTTGAGTTTTCCTTTCCTGTTCTGTGAAGGACTGTCTTACTTCTGTCTATCTAAAGTGCTTTCTGAGGGATGTTTCCCTCAGTTCTTCGAGTTGTGTGTCTATTTTCTTGTCAGCCACCTCTGTGGCCTCTGGTTTAGTGTGGACCTCAGTTTGTCCTGGATCTGGTTAAAACAAGAAGGTCTCCATTTTTGGTTAGACCCTTTGTTTTCTGTGTATGACTGGGAGCTTGGTCCACCTGTAAAGCCATCTGATCTGGTTGGGTGAACCACCAGCCCTCTCGTATCTCCATCAAGCACTCCCTTCACTTCAGAACCTTGGCCATTGTCTTGTTTATAGGTTATGTTTGTAAAAATACCTCTGTACATGTTGACATGACCAAAATGTTCATGGACCAGATATTATCATAAATCTAATAAAGAAGGCAATAACTTACCTTACAACAGAGATATCCAGATCCACACAGCAACTCCAACAAAATCCCCCAATGTCTATTCCTCAAAATTCCTCTTTTGAAAAATGGTGGGTATCTTGTCTTGTTCAAAGGCACATACGTGAATTCAAATGTGATATACCATATGATAAACATTAACTTAGTATTCTTTTATGTTCAGTGACAATAAAACATTTAAATAGTATGAGTACATCTATAATAAAATTTACTCTTTCCACAGAGTTCATTTATTACATGATTAAATTGTGTATGTTTATTTTTTTACTAAATAAATTTTAGTTCTCATTGAATCTTAATATTTCAATGTAGAGATTACGACCGTTAATTTAGTAGATTTTACTCTACCACAAATTTTTTCAGTGTAGGAGACACACAGACTGGAGTGACTCCACTGTCCTGTCGTTTGTCATTTCTTTCACCATGTACACGTTGTGTTCTACCTTTTTCAGGTGCTGTACCTTTGGTTATGGCTGGTGAGTTAGTTGTCTGTTCACCTGTTTTTAGTCTGATACTATTCATTTGAAATTGCATCAATACAGTGTATTACAGTGTAGAGTGCAAGTATTAGCATAAGATCAGCATTGATTGTTTAGACACTATCAACAAATTTGGCATGATTGCAGAGAAAAAAAATCTGAATACAGCAGTGGTGGATTGCACATGTTAGTGAGATAGCAGGTGCCCATGAAAGACTATGCATGTTTTCTAGATCATTTACACATGGTGGAGATCTCTGGGCCAGACAAGGTGGTAGCTGGAGTGAGTGCCCTCTACCAATGTTCTGCAGTCTGCAGACCTTCCTGCATTTACACCTGGACAGTGGAAGGCCAGTCTATCGCAGGCAGCACTTTCACACTGACTGCCAATGGCATGAATACATTCGTGTCACTATCCTGCACTGTGACAGATAAAGACCAGAAGCACCGCATCAGCACATTGGTTAGATTGGTGACCGTGATAAGTAAGATTCTCCTGCAGCTGATCAGAATATGGACTTTCCTGGAGTTTTGTTTTCCTTATTTTTAATGCAACTACACTTAAACTAACAGGCTTATATCTGGTGAGCAAGTGAAGCCAGAAAGACGGTGACCTATCCTCTGTCCTCCTGCAGATCCCATTTCTGTGATGCCGTCAACTGACCAGCCTTTACTGAACCAGACTCCTAAAGTGGGTCGGTCATTCCACCTCACATGTAATGGTGCTGTTCCACCCGTCACTATAATCTGGTTTAAGGATAGTGGAGTCCTTACATTGGACAACAGGATGAGTCTCTCCACTGACAACGCAACATTGTCATTTAGTACTCTGGAAGAGGGTGATGGCGGTCAGTATGAGTGCAGAGTCATTAATGGAAGCGTGAGTGTCATAAGTAGGGACTACTGGATTAACTGTAAGTATGAAACCCATTGCACCAAATTCACAATTCACAAACTATGATTCTAATCCAAGTTCAGTATTTGTGCATAAATTGTAATGGGCATGGTGTTGAACATAATAATCAAGAAAAAAAACATCTGATAAAAGGTACAATCAAATCTGCCAGACTTAGAAACTGATGATGCATTGTTGTAGTTGTACAAGATGTTGAACAGTGTCCTGGATTGTTCTAAATATGCAATTGGAAGTTTTCATCCACTGAATGTTTTTTTCCCTAGAATATAATCTTTACTTTATCATTTTCATAAATGTTTGGAGTCCCTGGTATTCTCCTGTAGTGTAGAGGACCAAAACCAGACCACTGACATCAAAATTACTATCATCTGCAGTGATAGGTTATTCAGTTAGCTAAACACTTCCTGTCAAGTTAACATGAAAGTGAGAACCATAATTGGGGCTTTACAGGATATGGATAGATAAGGTTGACCACCACCAGTGTAAGCGATGCTGATCATAAACTTCTCCTGCAGTTGACTATGTGATTGTGACCCTGACTGGACCAGACAAAGCTGAAGTGGGTGTGGAGAACAATTTTAGCTGCAATGCCAAGTGTGGGGTGGACTGCACCGTGCAGTGGGGCCTGCATGCTGGATTTCCAAAGGGAAAGTTCATCGCTGAGGGAACAAGGATCCACTGGACCCCGTCTGAGGTGGGACAGACCCAAGTCTTCACCTGCATCGCCATGAACCCAGGAGCAGGCAAGCTTGGGCATATGTCCAAACCTGTCACTGTTATAGGTGGGTACAAGCAAGGGTTAAAAGGGCAATTGGCCAGAGATCTGCTGCCCCCTAGTGGAGGAGAGAGACATATTGAGTGGTACTGTAATTAGTCTAAACAAGTTGTATATTTGTATACCTCAGAATAGTTGTATACCTCAGAAATATAGAATCATGTCGGATTAATTAAAAAACGAACCAAAAAAGAGCTGATTCGTTAATTAATGCTGAAACTACATCTGAATGACTTGAAAGAATATTGTGTGGCAAAAGGAGTCTGTAGTGTACAATACAAGTGATTTTAAATGTACATATAACTGTTTTTTTTGTTTTTTGTTTTTTTGCAGAGGCACTGCCACGCCTCCTTGCCAGTAACAGCATGACAGCCAAGCCAAGCATGACTGTGACGATCAGTGCAACCTTGCTGATGCAGGTTTCTGCCTTTGGCCTGAAGGGGGAGCTGTAGATGCAACACACGCATTACTGGAACAGCTCTCTATTGCTGAACTACAGGGCTGCATTAATTGTGCCCAGTCCAGCCCAGTCCTCTAAGCGTATTAATGCCCTTTTAAACTGTGCTCAGGATGTCAAAGTAAAACTGCACTTGAAAAAGACCATTGTCCACTTCTTAACCATGTGTTCCCAGAAGGCATTCCCAGAGTGTAGCTGAACTGGCAGTTCTGTTGTAGGGAAAACAAACAAACAAAAAACTAGCATGTAAACTCGACCGTAAGAGGGAGTAACACTGAACCTCAGAGATCTTTTCAAATAACCTTAAATAAACTGTTCTAAAAACTCTAAAACTCTTCTGAAAGGTTTCTCTGACATTTAACATACCACGGACTCAAGTTCTAGACAGCCATCTGTTTTTGAACTATGGGAAAAAATAAGAGCTTTGGGATGATTTCATGCTATGTCTTTTTTTGAGACAAAAAATGGTTCAAAGTAAGCCCGTCCTATCCCAGTGGGCAGATCTTTTTTGGGAGTGAAGGAGGGAGTGAGGGAGGGAGGGTGGGAGAGGGGGTGGGAGGCAGTGACGCTGTTTGCTCTCTGTTCCTTTTGATGATAGCATTGTGTTGCTTCGGGCCCCCTTTATTCACCGAAACCCTTTGTTCCACACACTCCCTCATATCACAATATGTCTTGCCTCTTAGTAAATGTTCATTGGTTAGGGGTAGATGCATGTTGTCTATAAAATAATAAGGGTTGATATTTTACACTTGAGTAACCATTGTAGCATGTTTTCATGGTGTTTGTTCAGTGTTTCTATGGGGTCAGTTCAGTGTTTTACTATAATAAGGTAATGATTAATAAAGCAGTAGCAATTATGTACCCTTGGTACAAATAGCAGTTTTCATGTTGTTACACAGGAAGGTGCTGTACACGATGTCAGCTATATTTGACTATCAAAAGGAACCACAAGCAAAATGTAAAATTGCTCCTCACGTAACTATCAGTGCTCTGCCTTTTCACTGTATGAAATGTTGTACAGTGTAATGCTGAGCTCTTCACTGTAATCAAACCCATTTACATCAGTGCTTTACTGTAGGCCTTTGTTCCATTGTCTGAGACGTTTCACAAAGATGTAGCTTTTTTCCCATAGAGCGCAATGAAACTGTGTTGGTCATGTTTGCCTTTTAAAGGCATGAATGGGCATTACAAGAGGTCCAAAGAGGAGAGAGAGATACCATAAAACAGACAAAGAGAGACAGAAATGTTATGATAAATATTCAAACACATTTAATATGTTCGCTTGTAACAAAGCATGCCTATTAACTGATTAACAAAAATTACTCAAGCTAGTCTGAATGGTCTGATTTTATTTTTAACATTTATTAATTTAAAGCTAAGAGTTTATTGCCTGGGTGAATATTAACCAATCATTTTATACACTGGCAACAGGAATCCAATTTTTCAAACATTTGTGTTGTTGAAAACAGGAAGATTCCAAAACTGTCACAGGATGCTTACAGCAGGGGAGAATGACTCTGATTCCAGCCTGGATGATTTATGTGTTTGCACACAGAGTTCAGGCAACTGATTAAGTCTTCAAGCCCACATAGAAGCTGGCTGCCTCATATGTGGTACCACAATAATATGGACTTTCAGACCACTAGGGTGAACAGGCATGTTGACCCTCCAGACGTGTTGGAATGTTTGTTAAAGGTGGTCAGAATAGGCAGCGTGTTGATGACTTTATTGTTCATGATCTTCATCCTACAATGAAAATATGAGAATAAAGGAAACAAAACTTATTTAAATTAAAATATCACTATGAGAAAATAAAGGGTTAGGGTTGGTTAGGGTTAGTGTTAGGGTTAAGGTTAGTATTTGGGGTTAGGGATTCTTAAGTCTTTTTTAAATAAAATGCATGTGTGTTCACTCTACCTTTGTGAAGATAAGAGTCTTTTCTTATGATGCTGGATGAGGTGGGACAACATTTATAAAGTAGCTTCTCTCCTAATCATTGTCCTTGTGGATACCCCTTTCCTCTCACCCCTCAGGTCAGATCTTCAGTGGAGGTTTATGTCCGGGGCCTGGCATGACTCATTTTTGTGTGAATTTGGACTTTGGTCCTCCTCAAAGAACCAATGATCTAATCAGTTCCTGTCTTTCTTTAGTGTGTGTGTGTGTACTTCACCCATCTCACGTGTTTGATGCCAAATAATTATTTAAATAAATGAATTAAAATAAAGTAAAACTAAACTTTTTATGTTTAATTCATCAATGAATGCCATTGCTGCTCAGGAGTGTGACACAGAGCCTTACCCCCTTCCAAAGCATTCAGCAGCTGTTCAAAAGGAAGCAGAAGCAACACTTGTATGTTATAATTATAGGTAAATTATGACTGGTAATATACACTTACCAGACACTTTATTAAGAATATCTATTACCTTTTACAAACTCTTGCTGGTTACTTTATTATGTACAGCAATCTTATAGGTAAATTTTTTTTTCTTTACAGACTGTTACCCTAGTGTTACCCTAGCGTTACCCTAGCGTTACCCTAGTGTTACCCTAGTGTTACCCTAGCGTTACCCTAGTGTTACCCTAGTGTTACCCTAGCGTTACCCTAGTGTTGCTAAGTACAAGTAGTAAGCCAAAGGACCAGATGGGAAAAAAAAACAATTATATAAGGATTTGTTCTTCCTTGAGATTATACTTTTCATGTGTTCATTGATCATCAATGACACTTATACATACTTTGTTCTCCATCTTTTCCAGGGGTGCCAGAAATTATGGAACTCTATCTTACTTTCTAGGTATTACTGCACCCAGAGCTATAACTGAGTTGGTCGTGGAGTTCAAGGAAGGTGAAATAAACGACTTCTTAAAGCTTATCTGGTTCAAATATTAGTAACCAAGGAGCACCTTATTGTAAAAGCATTGCTTCAGGTAGAGGGGTCTTTTTTTGATACTCACTGTTTTGGAATTCACATGGCATGTATGTGCTCACCTGGACATGGAAATCTATAGGTAGGACACAGAGGGTATTGTGCAAACTTACCATTGATTAGACCAGGGAGCACCAGCCTTGTTGGCTACAGGAACAGTCTGTCATCATAGATTACAAGTGGAAAAACACCTAAATACTACCTCATAAAACATCAGTACTCAGTACTCGTTTCTTTGACAGAGGGAAAATTGTACAACATGAATATGGCATGGGATAAGCATAAATAAAACAACCTACAATCTTTCCTGTGAAAATTCAGTTAGTTAGAAAATTCAGAAGATCAAACATGCTTCTCTGAGTGAATTTTAAAAAAAGGATATGAATTGTGTTTGAAACAACCCATATTTAGGAACAGAGCAATACAGGCAGTAATGAGCCTGGATCAGCACTATTCAGCATAACTGAACATTTCCATAGAGGCAAACAGATGAAATCTATGGAACTTCTAGTTGGACTGGAAATTCTAATGAAACAAGAGTTTCTAAACAGCTATATGAATGTTCAAGAACACAAATTTTTTTAAATAAAAAGAAGAACCAAATATATTTACAGTTTCTACATGTTCTTATACAGTGTATGTTCTGATACTGTCTGTATGAGGTCCAGTGGCATTGTTCTGGTGGAATGTATGCATTTTAATGCATCTTACATTAAACTAAAGAACAGGACAGCCCTCAGATTTTGAATAATAGCATATTACGAACAACAAAAAAAATCATGTGAAGTTACATTTGATAACTTTACTTATGTAATGTATAAATGATTATTATCATATACTGTTTGCTGTATTTCAATTTTGAATGTTTTATGTAGCAATTGATCATTGTCTTTACTGATTATGTCTTTTTGTATTGAGACAGGTATAGTTAAACAAACAAATTATCATTGTAAAAAATGATTATTATTATTAATTCTTCTTATTGGTATAAATAATAAATAATATTATTTATTATTCTTATTCTCATTTTCAGATGGCAGGTAAAAAGTCTCCTGCTTTTCTGCACCAGTATCATTAATCAGATTAGTTTGCCAAAACACAAATGTGGACTGCCATTAAAATAAACCCAAAGGTCAGAATTCTGATTGGTAGAGACCCTCTTTAGTTATAATGTTAAAAACACAGGCTAGAAAACAGGTGGGGTGCCAGTTTACACCATAACACAGCCAACCAAACCTGTAATCCCAACCATCTGTGTGCATGTGTGTCTGCGAGCATGGGTAAGGGTGGAGATTTAGGATAGGTTGGGTCACACATGACACATGTATCAGTGCTAATGCAATAGCTATGCAAATATTTGCACCTAGAAAACACAGTCCCTGGTGGCTGTATCACTGTATTGTTCCCTTTTAACTCTACAGAAGTGTGTCCAGACTCATGTCCATCTGGTGTATTGTGAAGTAGGGAGGCTTTTTCCAATAGGAGTGCCAAAATGGAGTATAAATTCTTCTACTGTTTCACCTTTATCCTCATCATCTACATAACTGGTATTTATACTTACTATTTTAATTGTCTATAAATTAGTGATTTTGATATTTCCGTATTTTGAACTATGTATATAATTCATTGGATATACTTCAGCATATAAATGTGTTTATATTAAGCACAGAACACAGTGGAATACTGTAGTGGTATTTCCGTATTGAGAGAACTTCTGGTTAGATAGTATTGTTTAAAGTAGATCTAAAGTATTGACAGTGTTGTTTAAAGTAGATCTAAAGTATTCTGGTTGATTATATTCAATTAAGCTGGTTATGATTGTTATTAATACAGTGTAAAAATATCATTGTCTTGAAATGTACTATATAAACAAATTAGTTAAATAAAAATAAATAAAATATGTATTTGCCTGAGAAACTGAGGAAAATTTCCATATGAGATAAAATAACATATTTTCTCTGTCATAGGTGTGTCTCCTTTGATTCTGGTTCCATCCTCAAACCCCGTTGCTGCGGGTAGAAATGTCACTCTGACGCTGAACCCTGCAATGACCATTACAGCTGGCAACTGGCTGTTTGAAGGCAATGTCATGGTGTTTTGGTACCAGGAAATGTTCATACTGGAAGGCAGTTATGCAGACCGAGCATCTTTCAACTCCTCCAGTCTCCAGCTCTCTCTGGGTTTTGTGAATGTGAATGATTCTGGTGTCTACACACTCCAAGGTGCAAGCCCACCTTTACGAGCACAAGTTGTACTGTCTGTTCAGGGTGAGTTTCCAAACATGTAATATGACACCAAACCAGCCAAACACCTGAATACTAACACATTCTCTCTACATAATTATCTTAACCCATATCCTTAAATGATTCTGACCTTATTTATAACCCTAATTACAAATTACTATGTATATCGGCAAAACTTTCACACCGAGATGATTACTTACAAATCCTGAATTAATCAACAAATATATCAATACACTGAATGTTAGAATACAGTGTATTTATGTTGTTCTTCTTTATGAAGGCATATTTGGTGTATGCTAGCCTGCTCTAAGCTGTTTAGTACTGCATTATATTTTGTTTCTTTATTTGTGTTGGTGTTTTTTTGCTTACTGGTTCTCTCTGCGTTTGCCTTTGTCTGTCTACTATCCTTCTCTACCTTTGTTTTCACCATTGTTTTCATGATTTTGTTTTTTCATTGCCCTTGTTTAGTCAGCTTTATTAACCTTTTGGTTTTACCTAACCTACACTCAGCTGTCTGACCTACACCATCTTACAGGTTGAGGTCAGACATTTTTTAGACTTTTTAAGTTTTTGAAAGGGTTATGAATGATAAGCTGTCACGAAGTAGCCCCGGACCACTCCCTTGGGTATGTGTATGTGTGTGTTGTCTGCGTCTGGTTATTGCCCATATATGTATTTCCTTTGGGTGTGGTTCAATGTGCATGCGTTCATCCATCTCACCTGTGTCTCATCTCGTCAATGTTATGCCATACACTTGGGGCTCATTTATTTAAAGTATATATATACACGAGTGTCGATTTCATCAATGTTGCTGAGTGTCATCAACGTCATTGAGTGTCATCAACGTCATCAACGTCTTTGCTGAGTCCTACTCCGTGCGTGTGTTCGTTCAGTGTTTGGTGTCATAAAGCGCTAACTGCACAGCCTTTATAGCTAAATAAAAGCTATTTGAATGTGTGCTCGTGTTGGCATCCTGCCTACCCTCGCCGTTACATTGGATACATAGTTATCATATATGTTGAGTTAGTTACGTAGCCAGGTTCAGTTGTCATCATTTTCATTTTTTACATATTCTTTCTGAGATCCAGTGATAATAAATCATGGGTCTACAGGGAAAAACACATAACCACTGATCTAAATATTTGTCACATGCGTGAGCATGTACAGTTGCTGTCTCAAGACTTTCTGTGATACAGCGGGAGACTGAGACTGCAAGTGTGTACCATGCCCTTCATCTCTCCAGTGAAATCAACTAAAGCAAACTAAATTTAAATACCATATAAATTAGTCATATCACTAAATATTAATACCAGTTTTAAGTTATAATAAACCACTGAATTGTTGAACTGTGCATATTCTATACTTGTTCCAGACCAGTTTAAACTGTTATGGTCCATGAGCAATGGTGCCCAGTGAGAGAGAGAAAAAAAGTAATCATTAAGTTTTGCATTGCACTGACACCAAATTTAGCAAAGCAGCAGTTTGAAACTAATGGTCTCCTTGTGTTTTATTATTTTCAGAGCCAGTCACAAATGTATCTCTGGCTGTGAGTCAGACAAATCTAGTGGAGTTTAATGACAGTGTTACACTCACCTGTTCCGCCCATGGTACACAATTGAAATTCTCATGGCATAACAGCAGCTCTGCGGTCACCAGCAGGGACAGAGTTCAGCTCAGTAGTGATGGAAGTATCCTCACTATAACCAACGTGACAAGATATGACCAGGGGCCTTTCACCTGCATTGTGGTAAATGGCATCAGTAATGGAACAAGTGGGAACATTTGCCTCAACATCAGCTGTGAGTATGGTGTTACACTAATGCTGGAGTATTCCATCATCTTGGCTACAGCCATTCATCTTTTACACTATAAATGAAGATTATATAAATTATGCGTCTCGTATAAGGTCTAACACTTCATACACTTCAAGGTCATACAGTTTATCAAAGCAGTCATCTTGAAAAAAGATAAAATATTTTTAGATTATTTTACATATTTGTAGTTAAAAAAAATAAAATAAATAAATACAGTAAATGCTTGAGGGTGTAGCATTATTTTCTAAATTTGTTGATATTAACATCTACACTCAGGATATTTTTATTTTGATAAACATTCAATTTGTATAATTTAGAAAGGACACATTTTCTTTTGACAATGAATGGACTCTTGGGCAAATGTAACTTGATTTTTTCTCCTTAGATGGTCCTAGTAACTTGACAGTGACAGCCACACCACAGAAAACTGGGTACATTTCTGGATCAGATGTTACTCTGTCCTGCTCTGCTGATTCCAGTCCCTCAGCTTGGTTCTTCTGGTCCTACAACAACATTTCTCTTAGTAAATCTGGACAAACGTTACAGCTTACAAATGCAACCCAGAACCAGACAGGAACCTACACCTGCACTGCCCACAATACTGTCACTCTGAGATACACCACAGCCAGCAAAACCATCTTCATTCTTGGTGAGATTGCAATTTAAAACAATTGTCTTTTGAAATCAAGTGGTGTAGCTTCAGGAATTCAGGAAGATGTGTGCTCATGGTGACTAATGAAAAATCTCTCCAATTAGACCCAGTATCATCTGCTATAGTGGCGCCTTCTGTGAACAAGCCAATTTTCAACGTGTCCTTTACTCTGAGTTGTGACATCATTGGTCCAGTGGACTCCACTTACTGGGAGAAGAATGGCATGTACTTGCATTCTGACAGCAGGATCTTACTCTCCAACCAAAACAAGACACTTCTGTTCACCCAGCTCACACTCGCTGATGACGGAGATTACCAGTGTGTCGCCAGCAACTCTGTGAGCAACATGACCAGTGGGCCCTACAGGCTGATGGTCAACTGTGAGTAATAAACACATTGCCAGTCTCCATTCATCAGCTTGTGACAACTGAAAGAAAACAAGTGTATAGAATTTTTGGTAATTATAAATTCCATCTGAAAGTTACATTGTAGCTAATTAAAATAATACCAACTAATACCAAAAAATGTATTTCTATATCT
The DNA here is from genome assembly GCA_020368025.1 of Brachyhypopomus occidentalis. Classification (NCBI taxonomy): domain Eukaryota; kingdom Metazoa; phylum Chordata; class Actinopteri; order Gymnotiformes; family Hypopomidae; genus Brachyhypopomus; species Brachyhypopomus occidentalis. The sequence continues at coordinate 1,123,922 of JAGXOD010000136.1, forward strand.
CCAAGATGGACCATGGAACATCTCAGTGTATGGTCCAGCCATTGCAGCAGCAAGTTCTTCACTGGCACTGAATTGCTCTGCCTCCTCTCGACCTCCCAGTGAATACACCTGGTACTTCAATGGCTCAGAGGTGGCAGCAGGCCCCACGTATAAGATTGGAGCTCTCTCGTTGAATGACAGTGGAGAATACACCTGCGTAGCCTACAATAACATCACAGGCAGAAGTAGCAATGCCACATGGGAGCTAACTGTTATTGGTGAGATAAAATGCCTGATATGACCAAAACTGAAGAGGGTCACTATTTTTTTCTTCCAAAAAAATATGTTTCATCTACCTTGCATTCACTGTACAGTATAACCACCTTTTCCCTCAAACCATGATTCTATAAACATTTTAAGACTACATCATATGATAAATGTTATAATTTTCTGTTGTAAGACATGAGGATGCAGAATTCAGGAAAAAACAGACACATCACTATTAAAACTACTGAAATGGTTTAAATCTCTTTTCTCCAGACATCATATTATCTGCCACAGTGGTGCCTTCTGGGAACCAGATCATTTTCAACATGTCCTTTACTCTGAGTTGTGACATCATTGGTCCAGTGGACTCCACTTACTGGGAGAAGAATGGCATGTACTTGCATTCTGACAGCAGGATCTTACTCTCCAACCAAAACAAGACACTCCTGTTCACCCAGCTCACACTCGCTGATGACGGAGATTACCAGTGTGTCGCCAGCAACTCTGTGAGCAACATGACCAGTGGGCCCTACAGGCTGATTGTCAACTGTGAGTCATGAAGACATCATTAGTTCCTTTAAAATAAACTATAATGAACTGTAATCGTGACTTATTTTAAGGACCTCTGAAGCTGTTAAATGAGAAATGATTGATTTAAATGTTTGCATAAACATGGGATTAAGTTTACATAAAACTTCATTTACTATCTATTATCTTGTTTCTATTTCATAATATTAACAACACATTTACAGTTGCAATAAAAATTGTTTAGGTCAAATTTGGATATCAGCAGGCATAACAAAGTGACCTTTTTTTGGTTTTTGTGTCTTAGATGGTCCTTGGTCCTCTACAATCTCTGGTCCAGCCATAGCAGAGGCAGGATCTAGTGTGACACTGAAGTGCTCTGCCCGCTCTCAACCTCCCAGCGAATACAGCTGGTATTTCCTTGGCTCAAATGTTGCAAAGGGTCCTGTGTTTGAGACTGGAGTTCTCTCATTAAACAGCAGTGGACAGTACACCTGTGTGGCCCACAATAACATCACAGCCGGCAGCAGCAGTGCTACATGGAACTTAACTGTCATCAGTAGGTTTAAATCCAATCACTCCTAATATTTGATTGCATCAAGAACTCAACAGGGCAAAAAATAATAAGCGATTGTAAAGAATCATATTCAACTGAACATCTTTTGAACACTTCATCTTTCTCTTGGCCTTCATAATAATTTGTCAGATGTATCCCTTTGGTGAAATATCGCACTGTGCTTTTTTCTTCAGAGGCCGTCTTCTCTGTGGTGGTGACCCCAAGCATGCTCGTTCCTCTTGTCTCCAAACATCTACAGCTGTTCTGTAACATAACAGGTGTTTACAGCAGCATTCAGTGGCTTAAAGATGGCCTGACATTCAGTCCAACAGCCACAGCCACCATGTCTTTGGACAACACCACTCTGGCCTTCCAACCTCTGCAGATTGTTGATGATGGGACATACCAGTGCGCTGCAGCGAATGCCATAGGAAATCACATTAGCAAACCTTACAAGCTAATCGCAAACTGTAAGCAAGTTTTCCTGCTAATTTTTATCTTTTTTACAATTCCCTTTATAATTTTGAATGTTGTAGTATTGCAGAAAATTTACTCACAATTATTGTGTGTTAGTAATCTGGATTATAAACACACCCCATTGAGACATGGTTTTTCCAATGATGCATGATGTACGATGTGTGATATTTATACCAATCTGATACTGATTCCTGATTTTGCCTATTCTCTCCATGAATAGATGGGCCTGTGAGCCTGACGATCACTGCTGAGGTGAGGTTTGCCATTGTACTAACCTGTGATGCAAAGTCTCATCCGCTGAGTGTTTATCACTGGATCTTCAACAACACCGATGTTGGAGAGGGTGCCACAATATTCATCTCCATAATGTCGGCCTTGGGCAGCAACTATACCTGTGTGGCCAGAAACCCGCTGACCAATGTTACACTCTCTGGTTCCTACATCATCCCAGGTAGTGTAGCAACACATCATAGAATTGAAGATTAAAAATGATGGACGGACAGTATATGCATGTGGTATTTTATAATACAGTATTAGTTTAGGATAAATTTAGGACTAATTTTGGATTCAGCGTTCTCATCTTTTCCTGAATCTCTTCCACAGATCCCAGTGATGTGGCCCCTCTTCAGGCTAGTGCACTGCTGACTACCAGCCTCGCACTCATTCTTGCTGTGTCAGCGTTGTAGCTGGAATACATATCTCTATTTTCTGCTTGTTTGTTTGTTTGTTTGTTTATATTTACCCTCCTCTTCGGGAAACAGTTTCAGGATGCACTCTATCAGTTTTAGTTTCTCAGGTGCATGATGATATCAAATGATTATATATATGCCTTATGTTGGTGTTTGCCATTACATATACTGAAATCTGATTAAGATTGTCAAGTTTTTCTCTAAAATACCAGTTTCCAGAAAAATCTCACTGATGTTACATGATTGAACAGTGATGCCTACCAGACTTATTTGACAAAAGAGATGAGCAATCAAAATAAGCTGCTGGTACTGCTGGTACTGCCAGCAGAGGCGCACACTAGTGCTGGGGCCAACCAGATGGAAAATGTAGGGTGGGGTAATACATAACCACAGTGATTACACACGCTATGTTCCATAACCACGGTGATTACACCAGCTATGTTCTATAACCATGGTGATTACACCAGCTATGTTCTATAACCATGGTGATTACACCAGCTATGTTCCTCCTACTTTACTGGCTGCAGTGACATAGACAATTATTGAGATTTCAAATGAATTTCTTCAAGCCTTGAAATTCTAAACTATCACATGAATTTGGTACACTACGTCTTAATGCCAGTCTGTCCTTCCTGCTGTATTTTGCCTTTACTTACTGTATTTATAGTGACATGTTACGAATATTCACAGATATATGAATATTGTGCACTTTTATTGTTTTGAATGTATACATAATAGAAACAATACAGATAGAAGGCTTTTTTATATAGTTTATATTACGTTTTACAATAGATAGAGCACGTTTGTGAAAACTGTATAAATTCTATATCTCAATCGCATACTTTTTTTTGGCCAAGCAGAAGAAATATACTATTTCAGTGATTTAAGGTGTCAGTACTTAAAATGCGTAATATTTTACAGAAAATAAAATATTTTCATGTGGTCAACATCTCCCCTACACTTTTAAAATGGCTTTGTCATGGAATGTATCTAAGATTAGAACCATGCACAGTGCTATTTTTGGATACAAAATATTGTAAGTAGTAGAAATAGTTTAAATCTTATCATTAAGATCAGTTTTAAACTGGGGTACTGATGCTTGTTGAGTACTGTTTCCTGCATTTTCTGCTCGTTGAAATTCCAATCTTCTTGCAATGAGTCTTCTGTGCCATAGTGAGAAACTCTGAGAGTACATGAACAACATCAGAAAAAAGACAAACAGCAAGATTTTAATTAAGAAAGATGAAACCCACAGGAAGACAACGTTTGTGATGGCCTGTTTGTGTGTGTGTGTGTGTGAGTGAGTGACTTACTTGAAGGATATTTGCAGACACACTTGCGTTTTATTTTTTTCCCTAAGGATAAAAAAGGTGACCGTGTCGTTACAGTAATTAGAATATATGAGAAAATATGAGAATCAATCATAAATGAAAACCATAGCAGATGTTTCTGAAAAACAAGTTCCAAGCACTGACAACTGACAAGGAGCTCAGTAACAAAACACACCACCGCACCACACTGCTGTCCTGTGTGCTGATGGTAATATCAGCATGCTTGGGTTTACAAAATAACCCCCTGATGCTCTCTCTGTGTATTCTTGTAAAGCCTTGTGTGTCCTAGGGTCTTTCTTGTAGTCCCATGCACTCAGAGTCTAAGATGTCTCACCAGTGCAAGGACATGATCTCTCCCGCCTCTTGGGGAGAGATGTGATGGCATCAGCAGGCTTCACTGCATCTCCGAGTTTTGGTGGTGCTGTATTATGTTCACAGAAAGAGAGGAGTGGTCAGAAAAATTATTTTGCACCCACCTTTTCTCTTAAAGCCCTCTTAATATATCTCAGATAAATAGGTAAGGCATTATGTAGGCACTATTCTGTTTCTCTAAAAGCTCTCAATATAGCTCAGATAAATAGGTAAAGCATTATGTAGGCACTATTCTGTTTCTCTAAAAGATCTCAATATAGCTCAGATAAATAGGTATGGCATTATGTATGTAGGCACTATTCTGTTGCTATGGTATTAAACAATCCACTATGGCCAGTTTTTCCATTAAGGAGAAAAATATTGAGTAAGAAGGAAAAAGCTCTCCTTGTTGTAAAACTTAGACCCTGTGCTACTGTTACTTACCAACAGCATCGGCCTCTGTTTGCCTCGATTTCACTAAAACACATTTATATTTATGAAGTTAGCATACATAGTGATATTTTAACACAACCTGACCACTGATGAAATTCTAAACAAATAGTAACCAACTTACAATCCATGTGTGACAGTTGTGAGTCTGTATGTTCTGTAAGGACAAATACACCAGTGTACATACATGAACATGGAAACCTTTTTAAAGCTTTCATATGTTTGACACTGATATTCATTTTTCATCATGACTTTTGTTTTTGTGTATCACATGCATTTGTTTTACCTGCTGCTGAAAACTAAAAACTTGATCAACAAATAATACAACAAATTGTGAAAAAAAGTTATAAGGAATACAGTACCTTGACAAAAAGCACTGAAGCCCACCATAATGAAGACCAACAGGAACATCAGGAATCTCATATTGTCTCAAAATATTAAACCACAATTTAATTACTTTAGTTTCTTTTCTTCTAATTTCTGGGTGGAATTTGGGCTGCACAGAGACTCAGCAAGCCACTATGTGTTGAGATGAAGCAGGCGCTGCATTTATAAGGAGCTCTTGGTGTCTGTTTTCATACATTGTGCCTGAGCTTGTTGTAACACAAGCAGAATCAGAGTTGACGTGTTGACAGCAGTTTTTCCATGCATGGAGCTGCCAACTTTTCTGATTAGGGTTTTCATGCAGGTTGGACATGAAAATAGTCATTCTTTTACTTAAGTCCTTTATCGTGCCAAAGATCTTATTTGAAACTCAATGCTGTTGAAATGGAATGCACTCAACAGTTCATCCTGTCTCACCATATATTACAAATTATCTGAAATATTATGAGACCAACAGAACACTCCAACTTCACCGTTATGTTATTGCCTCTGCTCACCTGCATAAAAACAAAACATAATACCTCTGTGGCTACCACAATCATTCATGTCAAAAATGAAAAATAGAGCTGTTTTTACAGGGGGGATAAGCTAGGTTAGTTTTAACACCATATTCAACATCACTGCACATAAATACTGTTCAGTAGGTGAATAATATGAAAAATGATAGACCACCTTTGTGCAGTTCATTGCTGATTATCAGGCAAAAAACATAAATTTTTCCACAGTACTGCCAGACAGGACAAGCACTTTGAAGCTTAACAACCTTTTGTAGGCCAATTGTGAAGTCCACAGTTCTCAGATTGCTCCACTTTATATAGTCTGCAAGAAGTACTAATATTAGTCAGGGAAAATATGTAAGGCCTAGACTGTCAAACTGCGCATAGCCTGCGTCAAACTCAAAGTTTAATGGTAAGTGTCCGCTACCTGGCATTTTAAATTAGCTCGTCAATATCAGATCTTGAGAATGACTGAAAAAATGATTAACACGTATGTAAATAAACAGTGACATTTACATGTTAATGCTTATCTTTAATTGCAAACAAATACCAAACAAAGTACACTATGGTTTCCATACCTTTTTCACTGAGAAAGCCACTCATGTGCATCAAGTCATGAGTGCACCTACCTTTGAGGGTGTTTTGTCATGGTTCTGGTAACAATAACATAAGCTTTAGCAGTCAGCTCTTCACTAATATCAATTTGCAGTGAAAAAAGGCACATACTCCCTTATATCATAATTCCTTGCACGTTTTATTGACTCAGGGACCCCTTACAGTTTACAGGGTTCACACAAAGTTCACACTCAGTCTTCTTGGCTATTTGTGGGAATGACTTATGACGTGCAAATGAAGATTGTTCAACATTAATAGAACAATGTAGCCGGAGTGCATAATCATCACAGACATAGACATGGTCCTCCTATACTCTCGTAAACTTTACTATGAACGTACCAACAGGGAATTCTAGCTCAAAGCCTAAAAATTCAATATAAAAAGACATGTTATGCTTGCATGGTTCTGTGGTTTTAATACAGCAGTTTAACACACAAGATATTTAAATATATCGGTTCTAAACTAGTTATAGACTTGGCCCTCCATTGTATTTTATGCAGATACGTTCCCAAATCTAACACATGCAGTGTCCAGGACTATCATGACAGATTTCACATGCAAAAAGACTTTAATAGTAACCAAAGGCGAGAGACAGAGTAGCATTAGCACATATCGTAGGCCACTACACAGAAGCAGGTTACCAAAACACTGCATTTGGAGGAACAACTCCTAAATTTGAGCCATTTACAAGACCATCAAATGTCCTGCAATTAAGAATTTTCCAACTAAAGCCCCGTAGGGCCTCAGTACAACTATTTTACCATCTTCCCTATTCTAAACATACTTGATTGACATTTTCATCAATAAAATTTTTCTGTGGCTGAAGCAGGTTTACTGGAGCATGAAAACCCAAAACAAAGTAAAGCTGTTGCTCTCCTAGACAGGGAACTGTGCTCGTTTGGTCCCAAAGGGTTCTTGCCAATTCACTGAAACCGAAACGCATGGTGTAATTCTCCCATACTTCCAGTTTGAAGAAAAGACAATATTAGAGTTTATAACAGACACATATAAAGCACATTAAAAATATATTGGCCATTGTGGAAGGCAAAAAAGGCACAGAACCCATTGTAGCCAATGACAACGGCTATATAACTTCTCCTGGCCTGCTCCTCAATTCCTGTAATGCTTCACCCTCGCCGCCTCCTTACTAACCCAAGTAACATGAGTGGAGGCTTAGTGTCAGCTTCTAAAGCAAAAAGGAATAACGTATCCTTGGTGCTTTTATTCATCTTTGTAAGTAAAAGAACCGCAACCCAACAATCAGCGTTACATGGGCAGACTCCTGTATGGACTTGCACTAGTCTACTGAGGGTAATACTGTTTCCTCAAAAATATTTTCCTCCGAGTAGAGATAAAGGTGAACAAAAATGGCACGATGTGCCAATCTAACATACTCGCAAAGCAACAGATTGTGTCATTGTAGTTGAACATCAAGCTAATAAATGTAATAATCACTTTAGATGTTTAATGTATTATAGATACATTGTTTAAAGCAGATAAATGAAGATGAAATACTGTGCAGTGCCACTTTGTGAGAATATGTATGGGTACAGTATGCTCAGTGGGAATCAGGATGGTTTTGTCAGTGTTGGACAAAACTCCTGGGTATGTTTACACATGTTTTAATGTTGCTCTTAATTTCTACGTGAAGGATATTAGTCTCTAATAGTGCTTTAATACCAGGGTCAGGCAGACTTCCTGGCTGTCTGGGAACCAACGTGTTTTCAGGGTGGTGGTCAGGGTGCATGCATCTCTAGAAGAGCTTTAATGCGTATGTACAGTGGCTCGCACACTTTCTGATAGGCGTGTGGTGTGAGGTGGAGATAGTCATAAAGGTCCTGATGGGAGATGGAGCCATCAGAGTGGACGAACCCTGGATCCACATCCAGAAAGGAGGCGCAAGACACAGACGCCAACTCGTCCTGCACCAGAGCATTCACCCTCGCGTTTCTCTCCCGAAGCGGGTTTGGAGTCTTACCCCTTGGCAGAATGCCCTGTCAGGAAAGAGGGAAGAGAGGGAGGAAGAAATCTGTCATGACCGACACACAAACCTGCCCAGCTCAGAGTGAGGCAGAGGAAGACAGAGTTTCTGAGCAGGAGAATGAACTAACCAGCACAAGAATGTGTGCTTGAGGTAGGTGCTGGTTGATCAGGTGAACAATGGCCATGATGCCCCCACAGATCTGCTCAGGGGCATGTCCATGGTTGTTAGTCCCCACCCACAACACCACCACCTAAACAAAGAGGGGGGGCGGGCATGTTTTCAAATCAATCACACTAATATATATATATATATATATATATAAACACCATATCTGTATTTGCAGAAGCTTTGGCTCATCTTTCTGTAATTGCCAACTATTACCAAATATTGAGGCACATCTCAATCAAGTACCAGCCAGATTATACCTTGGGGGAGATGTGGTCCAGCTCTCCATTACCAAGTCTCCACAGAACATGCTGTGTGGCATCACCACCAATGCCAAAGTTCAGAGTATGAAGTGGGGAGAATAGCTTTCTCCATACCTGTCAACAAAATACAGACCAAAAAATAAAATAAAAATTGCGAGAAACAAAAACAGCATAGGTAGCATAGAAGATTTTGACCTCACAAAATAACTGACCAGCATGATTGTATTATAAAACTTCAACTAAAGCTGAAGGATTTTTCGTAGCATCTAATTTTAAAAATAGAAAGGTGCCATGTTATTTTATTCCTTGTTACTAGAGTTTTCTAGTTTTATCTTGCCACTGAATGTCCTGAAGTTACCTACAGTTCCCTCCTGATCCCTACTGCAGGGAAGTCTTCCTTACATCTTGATAATGAGGCTGGAGCAAGAATGCTATATTAGGGGAAAACGAGGAACTGGGCAGTGCAGTGGGGCCCCAGGAATGTAGCTGAAAACATATGGCCTAGGTGTGTTTGTATTGAGTAAGCTCTGCCAGAACAAATACAGTTTCTTCTTTTGGTTATTTTATGGCTTTCTGGAGGAATTTTCTCCATCATGAAAGGGAATGCATTCCCAATTACAGCCTGACTAATCAATGTAGCAAAGACAATGTAGCATACCTCAAACTCATGGAGCAGCTGGACAAGAGAGTCCCCAACAAAAAGAACATCAGGTTCCTTCCCTTTGCTGTCAGATACAAAACGATTATGCTGTAGAGAGGGAAAATAATAATAAACCAGTCAGATAAAGCTAAACATTATCATGACAAAACCAAACCAGTGAGTACAATCATGCACATTTGTATTGACATGCAAATTCACCATGGACATCCATCGTCCATCGCCTTGCACATCCTCACAAGGCATGGGTGTGGCTGCAGGGTTAGAATCTCCGCTGCTCATTGTTGTTACTCTTAATAAAAACAACAACAAAGTGTCCTAACAGTACAAGTTAAAGCATCTTCGTTACATGGAACTATGTAGCATTTTAAATTATTCGGTCGACTGAAATGTAGACAAGCTGTTATTTCAGAATACAGTATTATTCAACCTGAAGCTTCGCCAAGACTTGTGTGGGAGAACAAAATATAAAAATGACAGCATAAAGTACAGGAACGTTATAATGTGAACGAAACAGGCGCAGACTGCAATTCTGCCATAACCACTACATTTTGTTAACAGCTTAAAAGTCACAGCAGATTTTCAGAGGTGGGTTTCTGCACTCGAATTTCCCATTTGCTTGTTTATAGGCAAAGACAATACATGCAGTGTTTTTAAAGTTCAAGAGCCTTTTAAGCCCAATAGCTAACGTGTAAGTACAATGTTTGTAGCTAGCTAACGTTAGCTAGCTAGATAGCTATCCAACGTTGCTGTGTATTCAGTTTAGATCATTCTAAATCAAATTTAGCCTGATAACGAAATTAGAGACGCGATCTGAATTACATTTTTAACACTTTAGAATTACTGAATACAATAAAATACACAAAATACAATTATCCTTACCTGTAGCTAGAGCTACAGCTAATTACCAAACCCTCTGGAGTCTGTTCTTAACCCAGGAAGTTAACGTAGGGGTTCATCAAGGCGTGTTTAGCAGAGCCCAGAGAGTCAATCTTGAAACATTTATATATATTTTAATCGATTAAAGACTTTCTATACTTACCAATTCGACGTTTTAGTAATTGGTACTTCAGTAGACGAACACTAATCGGTGTGTTTGAATTTTGCACAATTCAGATGAATATATGCACATTCGGTGATCTGGAAATTATCTAGCTAGATAACCTAACTAATTTGGCTATCACAACTGACTAAGATAGAGCTTGGATTCTCCAAGAATATTGAATTACAAAAATCTATGCACTCGTTAAAAAGGATATATTTACTGGTTTTGAGTATTACTGATTTTTATTTATTTATTTTTTAAGAATAAAATTTTAACTTTAACTTGGACTTAAAAGTTATGCATTCAGATCAGACGCAAATATATCACGTTACTAGGCAACAGAACGTCCAAATTAACGGCATGAGGATGTTAATCTTTACTAACTAGATAGCTAGGTAAATTAGATCCTAGATTACATAATTACCTATATTTAAAGTATGCAATTGTCTAGCTAGTTCTACTTGAATGTTTTGAACAATTGGACAAGAAAGCCCTTCACCTGAGGTATGAAAACATTACAAACGATCTCTAATTCTGTAACAATAGCTAAGGTTAAATTACTAGTTAACTAACCATCTAATTGATGCCACCTGTTAGATAACCTCTATTGTCGACCAGTACCAGCGAACTAGCTAACCCAATTTACTTAGCTTACGTCTTTTCGTTCCTTAGACACCTAAGTTAAATAGACTTTTCTCCGTATTTTTAACATTGTATAGTAATTGAGTAATTGGGCTGAAGCTAATTCGAATTGAAACAGTAATTGGATTTTTGACATGAGGCTACAAACCAAACTAGCCTGTGCTTTGACCAACATTTGTAAATCTTAACACTTTCTCTTTGTTGTTCTCTTCATCAGCTATGAGCCACAATGACAGAAGAGCTCTGTTGGAAAAACAAAATGCTCTCAACATCTTCAGCAACAAGGCCAAGGTCAAATCTTGCAGTAAAGATTTTCCTGTCTCTTGCTGCAAATCAATTTGCATTAACAACAGGACAGAGGATAATTGCAGTGTTTCTCAAAAGGTGAAACGTCTCAAAACAAGAAAAGAGAGGAACCAAATTCGAGGACAGGACACCAACAATTCTTACCAGAGACAAAAACAAGGAAGCAGAGAGAAAGCACGGAATTACAATTTCCAGGACTACCCCTCTGGTCATTTATTGAAACATTTCCAAAAAGAAAGGGCAGTTCTTAAGCCACTACCTCCACAGAAGCTAAGTCTCATTACTGAAGGTCGTCTTACATCTATCAGAGGCCTCTTTAGCCATCAGGTCAGGTCTGTGGACATTGAGCGACTTGTGAAAAAGCAGAAAAAAAGGCACAGGTCCAAAGAACATAAGTCAGGACAAGATATTTTACATTATTCCCCTTCACTTCCATCACATTCTCCATTGATCTCCAAGTCTAAATCAAGTGAATGTGGCAGATGTATAGAGGAAGACCAGAAATCAAAGAGGTCTAGAAATATATTGTCTCAGCAAACAGACCCTGTGACTTTGTATATAACAGATAGGAAATACATTTCTGCACAAAGGTTTCATGAAGCTGTAGATAATACTATCAGATCTGGTAGCCCATGTTGTCAGAGAGGGACTGAGCCTGAAGTTTTGTCTTCATTAGAGTGTGAATGTGATCATAAAACTTCCTCAACTAATCCTAAAGCCAACCACAATGAACCCCATGTCACTCCAAAAATGAAAGACACCTTAAAATTACATGATAAAAAACAAACAAAGAAAACAACTACTGCCAGTGACAAGGGACATGGTTTTGTAAATACCCAAAGTAGTCCTACAAAGTCTGTACTCTTAGGTATGTGTGCTCCACATTCTGACTCTGGAAATCCATCCTTCATAACCTCTTCACCTGCACTGGACAGAGAGCATATTGCATTGGCAGATGAATGTCATGGCCAAAATCAAGGAGTAGTGGGCAGGTTGGCGGCTCGTCTCTGTCAGACTCTAGATATTCTTTTGCAAAGACGACGCTGCCCCCTGCTGATGGAGTGCAGAGAGGTACTGCTGCAGACCCTGCAGGAGAGGCACAGCTCCCACCTCCAGCACAGCTCGTGCAGGCTACGCTCGTACCTCAGTGCAGAGCGGCCACATTCTTCACACAACACTGAACAAGCATGTACTGACTCAGGGCAAAGATGTGAGGACAACACACTCATGGGTTTCAGCGATGCATGGAAAAATGAAGATAGCCAACAAAATGCAAATATTGATAGTTGGACAGGTAAGCCACCTTGTAATAAGTGATAATTATTACAGCACATTGTATACTTATGCTAACTGCTCTGAGTAATATTTATTGAATGTGTGCTGTAGATGATGGATCACATAGAAAGTATATGGGAGAGAATTTTATTCAGAATATTGAAAGAGGAGCAAAGTGGAATACGATGAGGCAAGGTTGGGGAACATACTCACCTAAGGATTTTCGCATGAATCAACAACTGCCAATCCAAGATATGGTAAGTGGATTAGTAGACTTAAAATACTTGGATATGTGGATACGTTTCATTTCATAGCAAACACTGACACAAAATCAATTTAATGAAAAGTCTAACTATCATTTCATCAAACTGGTTTGAAAAGTGCTTTTGTACTTAATGGTATGTGGATGAAGGTTGATGCTTAGTAAATGTTTACTGTCTACAGCTGGATCAGTGGACTATAAGAGCACAGTCTCAGGAGTCCCTTAGAGGAAACCAGCACTTCGACTCACAGAGATTTCCCATACATCAGGATTTTACTCTTCCTGAAATTCTCACATCAAATTATCAAAACTGGGAGCAGCTGACCTCTAACCCCCTTTCCCTGCTGTCACGAAAGCAAGTAAAATTGGGTACCAGTGAAATGAGGTCAGAAAATTGCTATGAACAGTGGAGAAGTGACCAGGATTTAGGTTTCCTGTTTCATTGTAAAAATATGAATAGAACCCATGCACCATTAGGTGATTTGACAGACCTGAAGAACTGGTCTCCTCAACATAAGCTGGTATGTTTCAATGAGAGATCACCCTTCCTCCATGCTTCCTCCACTGTTTCAGCATTCTTTCCTCCTGAAGGGTTCCGTTACGAGCCTTATTACCGCTTTCCGCATCCCTTGAATTCCATCAACTCATCAGAAAGGTCTCCTATGACTCTTTATATACAGTCAGACAAAGAAAGGGGTCTTTCTTCATTTTTGCCCCAGAGCACTTCTTATACTCAGTATTAGCCATTGGCTTTGCGACATACAGAGCTACATACTATCCTTGTGCAGTGATTGTATCTCTCAGTAGATCTTGGAGGACATAAGATAGCATACCCACTGTTAAATGTTTTTTGTTTGGAACAATAAATGGATGCAAATAATAATAAAAAAAAAGTCAACCACGTTGCATTGAGTTATACTTTAATTCAAGTTTGAACCAAACTCAATTCTAAAACACATACAAAAACTCTAGAAAACTCACTTTAAACACCCAAGCTCTAAAATTCCATTACTGTAACTAAACAGCTTACTGTTTAATTTTCTTTATGCTGAAATGCATTACTGGTCTCATCAGAAACGTGTGTCTATAACAGATGATGAATGAGGTGGTTATTTGGTTCTATTTAAAGATTACTTTTTTGTTTCATGTAAAGTTTGCCATAGCATGATATTTGTTTTTAAGTAATTGATTGATCTAGATAGGTCAGTTTTTGCTAAATGACTACATGAAGTATCAAAAACATCATGGCAAGCAAATAACTATTATATAAAGTATGCTAAATATTCAAGCATACCTGTGTCTTTGAATCCAGTGAACATACCACAAAAAAGAAAAAAAGTTTGGTGTCCTTGATATTGCTTTGTTATTTTAATGGTAGTAACTGCAAGTTATGTGTCAGGTGGTGTCTTACCCTAATAATGGGACATGAAATACCCCATATGTTACTTTGGATTTTAATCCAATATGTCAGTCACATATGTATTATTTGGATTTGGACAGCTTAACATGAAAGCCCTGGTGATAAGAATGCATAAACATGCATTAAACTGAGCTGAGTTGCTCTAAAATGAGGAACTCCAGATAATTTTTCTGTGGGTTTTTCAGTGCATGGAGTAACATTTTAGAGTGAAGTTCTTATGTAGACATTTTAACTTAGACTGACATTTACACATTACAGACATTTTAACTTGGCCTGAAGTCAATTTTAAATCTTGCTTTCTGCTACAGCATGATGCAATTTCTTAAAATATATTTAAAATACATTTCTTGTCACTTCTGGTGTCTTTTAACAAAATGCTGTTTTGCAAGACATTGTTAAAACCATCAAAATGCCTGTCAAAATACCACCATACAAAATACCATCAGACACACTTTAAAATGAGTCAGAAATGTTGCATTATTAAATTTGACCTGTGAACATTTCAGATATGTTTAAGATATACTTTTTGTAGTCTTATATAAATGTTAATGGTCCCATGACAAAGATTTGGGGGTAAGACATACAATATAGGTTTATAATTCTTGTTAAGGCTTCAGGTAATAGGACTCCTCATTAATTTGGAAATGGTTACCAAAATTGTCTCTTTCTTCCATACTTGCACCATTGGTCTGCTGCACGATCTGCATATCTTCCTCCATCTGTTCTTCTTGGCTTCTGCTGTTATTGCTCCTTATTGCCCTCTTGAGCTGCTTCCAAAAGAGTTCTTGCGCCTTGATGGGATCTGTGCAGTCTGGCTGTGGCCACTGTAGATAAGTCTTATTCAGCATAACTTTCCTCATGCGGTGATACCTGGACAACTGTCGCTCATGTATAGAGTCCAAGAAGACAAGTAAGAGCACGTCTTGCATTTCATGAAAAAGACGGTAGCTAGCCATTTGAATCTCAAGGGAGCACCACTCACTACGGAGGGAGCTTTGACTGATCACGCACACTGTCTTGCGGCTGTTGTAAATAGCTGAAACAATGTTGTCAACTATGTTGCGACCTGGCTCAAAATCACGGTGGTGTAGACAGAGTTTCAATGAAGACCCATTGCTTTCCAGATTTGGCAGCAGTTTATCCATCACCCATTTCTCATCTGCTGAATTGTAAGAAATGAAAGCATCATACATGCATTTTTCTTCCTCTTCCCGGAGACGACGCCACTGTTCGCCAAACCATGAGCGGAAAACATAGTAGCCATATTTAAATTTCCAGTAAAGTTTTACATGAAGCAGTGGTATTAGAATTAATACAATTGTTATAAGATATGTGGAGGCAAACAAGTAGACTCCAAGATCCAAATAACACACGTTGGTTTCAAAGTTGTAAAAGTTTGATCCTTGGCGATCCTGGCAAGTCAAATTGTAAAGATATACAAGCTGGACTTTCTGGTTGTTTTTAGTCCAATTCTGTAGCTCACTATTGAGACAGCTGCAGCTCAGTGGAGAATTTCGGAGGTCTAAGTACTGTAGATTAGTTAAATTTTCTAGCAATTTTATGTCCATGGTCTGCATAGCATTGCGATTAAGATAGAGCAATTTCAGTGATGTGAGATTACCAAATACCTCTTTTGAAAATGACTCCACACCCATATTCTCAATATGTAATGTCTCCAGCTTCCGCAGGTTTTTGAAAATACCTGGCTTGAGTTGAGTCACACCAGCACCAGAGTCCTCTAATGATAAAAGAGTTAAGCTTTTCAGGTCATCAAATATGTCAGCATTGAAATAAGAGAGATGATTTTTGCTAAGGTAAAGACTTTTCAGGGAAGTAAGGCCACGGAAAAATGCACTAGGTAATATGGAGATGCCGTATGGCAATTGTCCATCTAATTTCAGGTCGGTGAGTTTTATTAAATTTATGAATGGAGAGTATGGTTGTTTTGAGTAATAGCAGATAGAATTACAACATAAATCAAGCACTTGTAATGTGCCATGAAGCCTTCCAAGCTGTTGACCATCAATAACTTTAAGATGATTTCGGTCTAAGTATAGATTGGTCAAGCTGTCAAGTCCATTTAAAGCTTGAGGCATTAACTGAGATATCTTGTTTCCCCCTAAATCTAGAATGGTCAGATTACTGAGGGAATGGAAAGTATTATTGAAGATGACAGAAATTCGGTTGTTGCGCAAGTTCAGCGTCTTAAGACTGTGAAGATCCTCAAAGCTCTCAGCATAGAGATCACTCAGAAGATTGTTGTCTAGACGGAGTGTAACAAGGTCTCTAAGTCCACTCAAAGCTTTTTTGTCCAGATAGGCAATTATGTTTATATTAAGTTTAAGTATTGTTATTTTGGGTGCATAAATAAAAGCAAAGGCACTTATGTCTAAAATGCGATTGTAGCGGTAGCTCAGTTCTCTAAGGTTGGATAAATTCAGGTTGGTTCTTCTGTTGCAAGATAATAGTCTGGTTATGTGGTTATGCTCAATTTTGAGGCTTGTCACTTGATTTTGTGTTTTGAGGAACTCCAAACAGTTTATTTCCTTCAGCGCGTTGAATGAGAGGTCCAAGACCCCAGACATATGGGGGCAATTAGACAGTATGGTTTTGTTCAGAGTCCTAATACCATTATTTTGAAGGATCATTTTATTTATATGTATATTTGGATAGTGGGACAGCTGTTTACACAGTGAAGACAGAAAGTGGGGATCATTTGCTCCCAAACCAGAGAAGTCTATGTGTTGAGGTAGCACATTAGTGTAATTATCCTTGAGGAGTGTTATTATAGAAACATTGGTGGAACGCAGTCGCAGGTACTTTAGACTGTTCAGATTCAGATGGTAAAATGCCATAGATGATAAAAATTTGTTATATGAGACATCCAACACTTTGACACTACTTAGAAATTCCTTTCTGCATCCCAGAGTGCTTAGTTTGTTTTTACCAAGATAAAGGGAGGCAAGTGATCGTGGAAGACTAGATGAATGATTCAAGGAGTGTAGATTGTTGAAGGAAAGGTCCAATGTTATCAGAGCTGAGAGGTGTGTTATGGAATGCACCACAGCTGAGAAGTTGATTAACTGGTTCCTACGTAGGTCCAAAATCTTTAATTTGATCAAACTAGAAAAAAGGTCCAAAGAAAAACTTTTCAGTTGGTTGTTAGCCAAGAGCAAGCTGGTGAGATTTTTGAGGCCACTGAAGGAATAACGACTGAGATAGGATATAGCATTGGTGGACAGGTTCAAGGTTTGAAGACATGTTAGATTAAAGAAGGCATCCTTGTTAATTTTCCTTATACTATTACAGTCAAGTCTGAGAATTTTTAGTTTTGGCAGGTGACTAAAACTTCTTGTAGGAATGTCTGAGAGGTTACTGTGATAGATTGTAATGTTTGTTGCAGAAGGTGGTACATCATCCAGTATGACAGAAATTGCATGTGCTTGCCATTTCATACAATAAAATATTGTTCCCTTTGAATCAACAATTTCTTTGCAGTTCCTGAAACTGTAGTTTAGCGTGAACTGAAGAAATGAGGAGAATATTGCCACTGAGATAAGCAGATGGAACCAGTGTGCCATATTTCTGAAAGAAAACGTGGCTCAGCAGTGTCTCACTGATGAAGCTATAAAAAATATTATTGTCTTCATGCGAGGTGCGACATTCTATATTTAAGGACAGGATGGGTTTTTGGTCTTTACTCTGGGTTTTTTTTTATGATCGTACACAGCTGTCTGGAAAAGAAGAAAGACAAATGCGTTGTTAATCAGTTTTAATCACTTAAACACATTCTGATCTATTGAGGGTCTGAAGATGTGGTAGATTTAGAATGACCGTATATGTTATAACAAAGGCATCTTTGCCAGTGGTCCTTATTTTGTTGCTTCTGCTCTGATAGGATGGTATAAACAAGTTTTTTACAGCCATTTGTTGAAGCACTATTGTAATAGGTGTTCCTAGTGTTAACAACCATCAAGCAATGACTCAGGGTGGAGTAAGGACAATGCAGGTGTGGAACACTAATCAAATATGGATTGCCTCTTATGCAAACAAAACCAAAAGTTTTGAGAAGAATAGGACTGGCTTGCATTTGAACCTTGCTCCCTTTCCCCCAAATAGAATATTAACAACGGCATTTTTCCTGGTAGTATTGCTTAATGGAAATCAACGTTCACGTCACCTTGATAAAGGCTTATTTGCCATCCCTCATACATAGACTAAGGAAAATCACATTTTGATAAAAGTGCTTTGGATTTATTTACATTTACTGTCTGAAATATGTGTACTGGAGTCAAGTGAACATTAAAAAACATTTTTTATTCTGACTGCAGTTTTTAAACACTAGTCAACTCACTTATAAAATTGTAGTGACTGAATGACCCCTTATGTTGTGCTTGGCTGTGATGATTGTTTTTGTGTTCATTTGTTTTGTTAGTAAATGAAAGTTGGAGATATTAGATGTAATTTAATCATTTTAAATTCTATTACGTGAATGTAGTAACAATTAAAGAACAATCCTGGTTTCATCTGCAAAGTAAAAGTGTGTGGCCCTCTGGCTTGTATCAAATTCTACAATGCCTCACAGATTTGATTTTGCAGGAAACAATAGCTCAAGAATATGTATTTATCTGATGTTTTTTTCCAAGTTTTAATTGCTTTATTTATGCTGCAATTTTCTGCAAACATGGTCTTAAAAACTCATGTTTTCTCATATGTCATGGAATAAGAATTTCTCTTAGCTCTGATAGTCCATAGGTATGGTTGTAGAATAAGTGTATCTATCAAATTGATCACTAAGTTTACTCAATACTACATTTTATCCAAACATTTTCAATGCCAGTCAATACAATATAAGAGGTCTTAATGATCACTTAATAGTCAGGATACTCAATTATGATGAATTATATTTTTGTTTGCATACAAAATATAAGTAAAAATATGAAGAGTATAATTAAGTTAAAGCACCATTTTAATTGATAGAAGAAAGTGATGTTTTGTTTTTTGAACATTTGACTGGCTAACATGAATGGAAAGGACAGTGTTTAATTATAAGTCTTACCTTAGGTAAATCCTATGTGTGAATTGCTTGATTAGCCAACAAGCAGTCTCTCTGTCTTGACATGGCTGTCTCTCTCCCAAACGTTTCTTAACTATTCTAGTTCAACAAAATTCTTTTCGCCAGAACAGAAAGAGGAAACTCCCGTGGTCACGACATGCACAACTGTTTGCCACTCTGTTCCCTAAACTCACTCAGAGTGCTTAAAAGCAATGTTTTATTGAAACTACTCGAGATACATCCTTTGATATCCAATACAATATATTAGTAATAAACAAAAATATATATTGATACTAATTTCCCCAAAACAACACTGTTGGAATGGGAGAAATGTGCAGTAAGATCCTGCCAATGCAAAATCCCAATTGTCTTAATTATAATAAAATACATTTGTGACCAGTTATTCTACATACACATGTGTATCAGTTAATATATTCTACATCCTTCAGATACCTATCCTTCTCCTTCTGCCCTTCTGACACATCAGCCTCTCATCTTCTGTTCTCGAGCCATCTGGCAGATACCGCAATAAGGACAGCAGCTCATAACGATCCAGTCATCACAGATAGAGCCCTAAGGAAAGACAGTCATTCCAAAGCTGGCTATATATGCATGTTGGGTTAACTAAGTGATACTATAGGGTTTTGATGATCCTACTGCAGTTATAGGGAACAAAGATATGCTTGAGATATTAGTTTACCTTAAAATACATAGTACAATATTAATTAGATTGTTTATGTATGCTGTGATGTTTTGGCATTTGGTTTGTATTACTTGCAATAGTGTTAAATATAACTTATATTATAGTAATTATCATCTACCACATATGGCAGATGTATTTATAAATGTATAATTTAATAAAGCTGTAAATAATAAAATGAACACAGAATACAACTTACACTGATGTGATATTTGCCACGGATGCTGGTTCGTAGAGCAATCATAGCACCCGGCAGGAAGGGCAGACAGCATGAGTCTCCATGGTCCTGTGCAATCTTACAGCCCAGTATACAAGGGATAAATGTCCCGCAGAGGCCTGTGGAGAACAAGGTCAGACCAACTTCACAGTCATTCTCCAATCTGAATTACATTTGGAATGGGTACATACTAAACACTGATTACTGATCATACATCATAGTTGCAGGACAGAATTTAGGTGCCCTTAAATCTGAGCTTTGTTCATTCTCTATTTATTGCTTTTGCACTCAATCTTAGTTTAATTTAACTGCAGAATGTGCTAGTTAATTCTCAGTCAGCCAAAAACAAATAAAAAAGTTTATTCTAGTTCTATTCTAGTCTCCCAGATCATTTTAAAAGATCCATATTTCTCAGTGTAAAAAGAGCACATGTACTTGGTGTCTGTTAGCCAATCCCACAGACCTTATGCCATGCTAACAATATCATATTGGGCATGTAGTTTTAGATGTAGTAGTAGTAGTCAAAATAATCATGATAAGGTCACAATCAGCAGAAAATCACTTTGTTTTCAATCTTACACACACTTACAGATGCCACAGTCGTCACAGCAATCACAGAGGTTGGAGCTCCAGTCAGAGGACACAGTGGTGATGGTGTAATTGGTAATGGTCACCTGGGGCTGTGTGCTGATTACCTCGGCCTGATATGCCATCACTACTCCAAACATGCATGTCAAAGAGACAGAAGGTAACAAGAACCTGGTGTGCTTTAAGCTAGACTTAAAAAATGTACCTGTTTAATTACCTATGCTCTATGTAAACCTCAACTTCACACTTTTTTCTTTTTGTCATTGTCATACTTGTGAAATATACTGCATAAACTGTCCCCATTAGCTACTATTCCTGCAAATTTGTTTCATTCCAATGTGAGAAACCTAATTACTTGCAGTATAACCTTACACCAGTTTATGGCACCGTGTTCCTTAAAAAAATAATACTAATCATACACGTTAAAATTATCATGACATACTGATTTATATTTTCTTCATAAAATAATTAAGACTTCTCATACCTGACTCACTTATTGCAGCTTTTGATCAGTCTCGTGTAGTATATCTCAGGGGATTACATCCACTCATCCAATGAAAGGGGAAAAGATTGCCTTACTGTTTATACCTGTGGTGATGTCACAGCCCTGTTGTTAGTGCTAAGGAAACCTGTTGCCATAACTAGCAGTAGTGGGTGGCTCTTCTGGCATACTAACAACAACAAGAAAAGAGGTGTTTGATTTTGGGGCGAGCTAGCTTTCGTCTCTTAACACACCCTTATCTACAGTTTATGAGATGTTTTTTTTTTATTTCTGCCAGTGCTTTTGGAAGTGTGTGTGTGGGAGTGTCCACGTCACATCACAATCGTAAATTTTTTTTTTGATCGATGCAGTATCTGTATCTCAAGCCACACCTTCTAAAACAATATCTGTATCTATTACACCTAGTCACTTTATGTTCATATACAGAAATATAAACATAAAGTGCATAGATATTATACCATCTCACTATATAATACTGGCTAACTGTATGGCAACTGTACTAATCAATATTGGTTGATATTGGTTTACAAAATTGATTTAAACAAAGCATTTAATTCAGGATTGTTTTAAAACATATTGATCTTACCAGGTTGGATAGCAGTGCAGTGAACACTCGCCACTTCGCGCTTCAGTTTTGCAGCTTCACTCTTTCGCTGATTTTTATGAGATATTGATGGGAAAAATAATCGGCGGAAAAAATATATATTTTTTTCACTTGAAAAAATCCCTAAATGTATAAAAATATTAATTCTAACAATAAAGGCATAATATAAATAATAAAATAGTATGAATTACAGTAAAAAGTGCATATTTATCTCGGAAACGAGAACCAGCATGGCTTGCCTGAGATGCTACTTGCCTACATGAGATTGTAACCAACACACGATTGGTTGCTTGCTGGAGAAGCAACCAACCAGAGAGTGCTGCTTTGTATCCCAGTGCCTGATTGGCTCAGTACAGTGGCGCGTTGTTTACTCTGTGCGCAGCTTTCTCATCTCTGGCTCTGCGAGCCTTCTACGCTTTCGGCCGTTTCACGTGGGGCATCGTTTGATCGTGTGTCGAAAGTTTTTTGTCTGCGGTGTTGTGATTTTGTTTTGTGGTTTTCTTGTTGAATACTACAGTTAATTCAACCCCTACCATGCCACCCAAACGTCTTGCAAGTTATATGTACAGTACCTACGTTTTTTTTAGGAATTCAAAATATTTTACAGGACAGTAAAGTGTAAAGGTACAATACATGCATAGAACAGTGTGGGAATGGTTATTAAGGGAATGGGAAAGGTGTATTTAGCCTAAAAGTGTGGGGGAGGGTTTATATGGCTTTAAAATAGTGTATAAATGTCAGGGCTGGCCCCGACGCTGATTCTTGGGCCTAAAGATGATAGAAGCAGCTGGGCTGATATTCCCCTTACCCTAGATGGGTTTTCAGTAACACCTAAATCTACCGCAAAAAGCTTAGGTATCACTATTGATTCGGATTGGACTGGTGCTAGCGGGCCGCCCAATGGAGGATGGGTTCCCTTTTGAGTCTTGGTCCTTGGTCCCAAGGTTTCTTCCTATTTCCCCGCCATCTTAGGGAGTTTTTCCTTGCCACTGTTGCCTGGACCCATACAATTTGTAAAGCTGCTTTGAGACAACATGTGTTGTAAAAAGTGCTATATAAATAAAATTGATTTGACTTGACTATTTGACACACATATATGCAATGTCACTAAGGCTGCCTTTTTCCATTTACGTAATATCGCCAAGCTGAGACACTTACTTTCATTAGCTGATGCAGAGAAGTTGGTCCATGCTTTTGTCTCGTCAAGATTGGACTACTGTAATGGTCTTCTAATTGGATGATCTAAACAGTCCATACAGTCCATAGCTAAAGTCCTAACTAAGGCTAGAAAATTCGATCATATTAGTCCCAGTCTCGCGGCATTACATTGGCTTCCGATTAAATATCGAATTTAATTTAAAATTCTTCTCTTAACCTATAAGGCGTTAAATGGTCTTGCCCCACAATATCTGAGTGAACTCATTGCTTACTACAACCCATCTTGCCCTTTACGCTCCCAAAATGCTGGATTTCTCCTAGTTCCAAAAACTTGTAAGACTACAACCGGACGCAGAGCTTTCTCCTTTAAAGCCCTTCAATTATGGAATAGCCTTCCAGCTCCAATCCGAGATTCTGACACAGTTCCAATCTTTAAATCTAGACTTAAGACTCACCTATTTAATCAAGCATTCAGTTAATATTCCCCTAGTAAGGTGTGGGGCTCGGGGGCCCCCAGACGTTGAGATTTCTGGTAATCTGAGATGTTGATGCTGTCATCCAGCTGTGCCATGGCATCACTCTAGTTGTGACAATGACTTGACTGGAAAGCAATGTCTCAGTGAGCCCTCATGACTGTGGTCACCTCTGAACCCCTCCCTTTAGTTATGCTGCTATAGATTAGCCTGCCGGAGCTACATGCTAATCACTAGCACATGAGCTATGTACATTTAAATCAATGGTGGTTAAATTGACATCCACACACTCAGTCTGTATTGTCCATCTTTTTGCATGCTTCTACCCAAGACGACTGCATGCAAGCACCTACAAGCACCTGGGAGATGGTCTGGCTTGCCGGTGGATGTACTGATGCCAGGTTTGGATGTGCCATTGCCACAAGAGGACGTGCTGATGCTGGCTCCTACCTGAGGCTCACCATCTGCACCAAAGGGACTGTGACTACTTGGCCGGGGAACAAGAACCTTATGCTATAACTGTAGAACCACCTTTTGTCCACAAATACGGACTGGTGCTAACGGGCCGCCCAATGGAGGATGGGTTCCCTTTTGAGTCTTGGTCCTCCCAAGGTTTCTTCCTATATCCCCGCCATCTTAGGGAGTTTTTCCTTGCCACTGTAGGCCTTTGGCTTGCTCATTACGGATCTGGACCCATACAATTTGTAAAGCTGCTTTGTGACAACATGTTTTCTAAAAAGCGCTATATAAATAAATTTGACTTTGACTTTGAAATTTGACTACTCTGCCCTGGGCATGTCGGCGTTTGAGTGTCTCTATGGCTATGCTATGCCTATGTTCGCTGACCAGGAGGCCGAGGTGGCTGTGCCGGGGGCTAGGGTTCTTGTTCGGCGTTGTCGTCTGGCCTGGCGGATGACTTTGAAATTTGACTACTCTGCCCTGGGCATGTTGGCGTTTGAGTGTCTCTATGGCTATGCTATGCCTATGTTCGCTGACCAGGAGGCCGAGGTGGCTGTGCTGGGGGCAAGGGTTCTTGTTCGGCGTTGTCGTCTGGCCTGGCGGAAGGCCCACAGGGCCCTGCTGGCTGCCTCTGCTACTTACCGTCGCAATGCCGACAGGCGCCGTCTTCCCGCTACGTCCTTCCACCCTGGGCAGAGAGTTTGGTTGTCTGCTAAGGATCTGCCGGGCCGCGGGGGTACAAAAAAGTTGGCCCCTCATTTTCTGGGTCCTTTCCGGATCGACAAACGGATCAACACGGTCTCTTACCGTCTCAGCCTTCCTCCGTCGCTCCGGGTCCATCTGGTGTTTCAGGCCTCGCGGCTCCGACCTGTCCTGTGCAATCTGCCCTGTGTCCCGCCTCCGCCTGCTCCCCGTATCATCGATGGGGCCCCGGCCTATACTGTCCGCTGCCTCCTCGACATTCGTCGGGTGGAGGTCATGACCAGTACCTTGTTGACTGGGAGGGGTACGGTCCTTAGGAGCGGTCCTGGGTTCCTGCCTCGCGTATCCTGGACCCTGACCTCATTCGCGATTTCCGTCGCGACAGGGCCTTTGCTCTGGGCCCGCGTAGTCTCGGGCCTAGAGGGGGGGGGCTCTGTCAGGGCTGGCCCCGACGCGGCTCCGCCTGTTGCCACTAGGGGGAGTTTGCGGACCGTTGCCAGGCAACATTCCTGTTATCAGCGGTGATCCGCTGCAGCTGGTTCCCTTACTATATGAGGAGGAGAGCTGCAGTGGATCACTGCTGAATCGTTTGGTCTTCTATGCCTCTCGTCTCTCAGCCCTTTCTCTGTCTCTGTATCGAATGCATTGTTTGGTGTTTCACCACCATTATTATTCCTGCTTTTTCTAGTCCTATGCTTATTCGAGTACCTACCTCCTGCGCCGCTTCCTGGCCTTCCTCAAGTTTTCCTCCAGCTGTCTTCTTCCTTTTTTTATTATTTTCACCCGCACATTTGCGGTTGAGTTCGCTTTTCTTTTGTTCTCTGCCTGTTGCAGCGTTTAGCCAGCGTGCCTGTTACTTCTCCTGGTGTTTAGTTTCTTTTGTGACGCGTTGTTTATTCCACGTGTTTTTCTTTTGGTTTCGCTGCGTTCCCCGTAAGTTTGTGGTTGCGTTTAGTTTATTCTACGACGTGTTTTATTGGCGTCAGTTTCGGTTTGTCTTTTCCCGCTTTGTTCTGTCGTGGGTTTTTTTTGTTGTTTGTTTGTGCGAGTTTTTATTGTCCTCTGCCAAGGCTGGTGTAATGTTCAGGATTTCTGAAACAGGACGCCACAGAGCGATTCCAACACGTAACGTTTATTCTCTTTTTGGCTACTTCAGTAGCAGACATTAAGCACGTCTCTACATAAAACACCTCCTAAACACTCTCACACAGTTTCAAACAAAGACGCGCACAGGACACTGCGTAAACGCACATTAAATAGACGAACAACACTGTGATGACGACACGAGCCACAGGTGAGACTGCTGAACACACCCACACTGACACACATCCACGGAATTACACATATGGACATAGACGACGTAAACACAAGCCCAAAGGGAAGGGTCCGGGAGCGTCACCGTGACAGCTGGCATTTGGATCGTCCTTTTTCCTAAATTTACGCGGTGATCGCATTCCCCGTGACTCACCGCGTTACAATAAATACTTAAATAAATATACCGTTTATACTTCGTGGATTTCCGGTTATTGCAGGTGGTTCTGGAACGTATCCCCCGCGATAAACGAGGGTTTACTGTATAGAACCTCTGTAGTACTGTGCCTCACACCCTCAAACACTCAAGTGTGCCTAACCTTACCTGGACTACAACCACAAACACTCAAGTGTGCCTCACCTTACCTGGACTACACCCACAACCACAAACACTCGTGTGCCTCACCATACTTGGACCACACCCACAACCACAAAGCACAGTGTGCAGTGGAAATGCAATGCACATAGCACATCATCTGTGATGCTGAGAGACGATATTCAATGAATCTTATACATTTTATACATTTTTTACATATACATACATTTTCTAGGAGCTTGGCTCTTCGTATTCAAGGTACAAATTAGTTATATAAAGATGCTACCACCACAGGTTAGAGCTGGGAATGGAGCTGTGAGTAAATGTTATCAGTAGTCAATCTGTTGAAGTGTTTGACTTCTCTGTTTACTCACCAGGGTAGGTCTCTGCTTGGTACCTTGCATTCCCACTGAAGCTCACTGTATACCATTCAGCATAACAGGTACTAATGGATCTCTTTCAGTAGAAAACCATTTAAATACAGTAATGGCCCTCCAACCCCTAAAGCAAAGATTTAAAGAATAGTTACTCGTATGTCAACAGGGATGAAACGCTCTGCTTCTCATGAAAGAGCTTGTGTGGATACTTACACTGCCTTTGCATTGTTGAAAATGTTCTTGATTCTCAGGACAAAATATAAAGAACAAAATAAGCATAAATAAAGCATAAAGTTACAAATAAGCATAGATTTAGTCAATAAATATCTATAGTAAAAAGTCATAACCGCAATGCTAGTTTCCATGCAGAACAATTGTATACCAGTAAAAGAATCTGTTCTGCTCTCACATCCTATGTGTCACATTCCCACAGACTGCAAAACATTTTCAGTAGCGATGTTACGAAAGCCAAAATGTGGTTCTGTTTTCATGCAGTAGACCAGTAGATGATGGCTACATTACATATTTGAAAGCATCTTGCTTTTTAAATAAGTGTATGGAACTGTCACCGGTTCAGGAAATGAACAACTTTCATTAACCAATAATAGAGTAATTATATAGTAATTATACAGTGTGTGCTCAAACACAAACACAAGACTTTGCTTATGTTGCATGGAAGTATGCATGGAAGCAATTGTCACCCCGGTGTACTGTGAACTGTACTGCGAATGTCACCCTTGTGTACTGTGAATAATGGAAAGTGGCTTTTTATTGTTGGAAAAGTAAATATTCTTAAAATGATTGATTTTTTGAAATACTAGCTTTTCACACACAAACGGGTTCTATTCAGTCTATTCAGTGCATTTTGTTCTTCCTTGTTGCCAAAGGCTGTATCTTTATCGTTATATAGCATGTGACTTTTGAGACATCATCAGCATTAAATTAGCCACAGTTTCCTGAAACTTTTGATGTTGTAAAGACCATCTTGCATGTGGGAGAGAACACTGAGAAAGGTGACACTCTTGAGTACAGGTTTGTTCATGCGGCAGTGTTTACAGATAGCAAATGCACACTTTAAAATATCAAAATAGAAAATTCACATTTTATAATATGTGTACTTTGCAGCATATTTACTCTGGTGACTGTTGCAAGTGTGCCCTTAATTTAGGTTTTTTTTGTATACTCTGAAAAAAGTAAAAAGGTTGAAAGTGTTGAAAGTGTGATTATGTATGTAGCATGTATGTATCTTCATGTAAGTATGTAGTATTTTTTTATGTGTGTAGATTGTATGTATATATTTTGGAGTTACTTGCCTTCCAGGTCAAACGTACGCAGTTTATCTTAATTGTCACGGGAGCCGGGCGGGGAAGCCACCAGAGGGCGCACGCACGCACACGTGTATTTAGGCGCTCATCAGCTGCACAAAGGGACACCCCTCCTCACTCTCAACCCCTCCTACGTTCACAATCACCAGAATTCTAATCACCTGTTGAGTTATGCACCCTTAGGTATATAAGCCCACAGATCCGGTCGTTCGGTGCTGCACATTAGAGGAAGAAGAGAGCCTGCCTGCTATGACGACCAGTCTACCCTGGAGTGTACAGCACCGGACGGAAGGAGAATTCTACAGTCTTTTCTATTTTGAGTTTCTACCTTGCTACACGCCTGAGTATTTCTGTTCGTTTTTTGAAAAGATGGAAAATAAAAATATCTCTGAACGACCTACGTCTCCCGCTGCTCACCATAACCCGTTACATTAATACAGATAGATACCAGAATAAGTTACACTGTCATAGCTGGTGGACCTATTATTATCAAACATCAGACTTTAGAGTAACATTTAAAATACTATCAGTTCAACACACATATCATCCCATATTTTTTTATTTTAGCCCACACATAAGTGTATTCTACAGGCAAATTCTGCTGAAGCCTGTATCTCAAATAGACTCTCTGTAAATTCACAAACAAATGTGTGTTACCACCCCTTATGGACTAGATGAAAGGCCCTGTGGAGTTTCTTGTATTTCACACATAATAAATCCACAGGCCTGCAAGATATATGAAGATTAGACATTTTGATGGTCCATTAAGTCGAGCATGTGCCTTGTGAGGTCTTCCTGCCTGTGTGCATAAATGACCCTCTGTATCGCAATGCCTTTGTGAGACTTACCCCCTATTGTACGTCCGCTGTGTTTTGACCTCTGCCTTACCTCACATATTTGCTTTTCTGGATTACCCTTTTTTATTGTTGCCCTGCTTGTTCTGGATCTCTGGTTTTGTAGTATTTTTACTGTTTTTTTGGATTTGCTTCTGGATTGTGTGCTGGGTTGACTTCCCCGTTGCAGGCTTTTCAATATGTGAATGCAGTGGTCACACCTGTGCAGACAGCGCAAAATCCACTTGGGGCTGTAAAGACAGTTGTAACAAATCCAACCTCATACTGTCAGACAAATATGATTCAAATTCAGACAACTTTATTTATCATTTCCCTGACAAGAAACAAACCACACATGAAAATACAGTATTCTTTAGTCATTATACCTGAGACCCAATAAGTGTAACATTTCAAAAACTCCATAAAGTGCAGGTAAGAACAGAATAATGCAATTTGATAGTAACTTCATTGATAATAAACGACTCCTTATGATAATTCCCCAATCTAGGTTCAGTAACCTGATGACGAAGGAATACACGAATTAGAAAGTCTGTTCGTTCTCCTAACTGGTGCAAGAAAGTGACAGCCTGAGTGGATTAAGGTGAATTCGGAGGACAGAATGTGTCCCCTTTTGGACACTTTCCCTGGATTTCCGAATCACCTGTCTTTCCCATAAAATACACAGGTCCCTTTGCTGGTTATTTTCGAACAGACCTTGACAATACTGAGAAGGCTGTTCCTATTATTTAAGGAAAACCCCAAAACCAACAAATAAAAGAGAAAATGAAAATATTTTCAATAAGAGGCTGAAAAAGATAAAATAGAATGGTTCTTGTGAATATATTTCATGTTCACTTCCTCATGTAGTGTTCTACTCTTCCTCATGTAGTGTTCTACTTTTTCTCATGTAATGTGCTACAGTTTTCAACCTTCCTTGTTAGATCTGGGTCAGGAATGTCCTCCATCAACTGCAAAAACCCCCAAAGAAAATCAAGTACTAACCATGACAAATTGATTTACACCTGGCTGAATGATGCACCATTTCCGAGTTCATGTATGATCTGTTTAACATATATGGCGGGCTCAATTTGCACTTTGAGCTCACAGGAATTGTTTTATTTTAAGTTGAGTGTGCTGACCAGAGTCAGAGCAACAAAACTCATGATCCTGTCCAATTTGTGGGATGCGTTGTAGAGACTACATCCAACATTTTCAGACATTTTTTTTCAGGCTGTAACTTAGCACAGATCAGAAAAAGAACCCCCCAGGTGTTAGAGTACAGACAAAACATTAACTGCATACTAAAATGCTGACTGCATAGGAACGCCAAGTCAAAAAGAAGCAAATCATTTCATTTCCTGATGCCTCTCCGTCAGCCCGCCATCTCAGTGAGACAAGCATCTCTTTCAGAGAGTGGATTAGCAGGTAATGGACATTATTCCTCTGATTCATATGTTTTACATCTTAAGAAGAAGAATTGTCATAGTATTTGTAAAGTTATTCTTTTCAATGATTATATTTTTGTTAATCTGGAAATGTGCAGTTCCCTCTGGTAAGCAGTTCATTGAATGAATACTTTGTATTGAATGTCTTTGAATGTCTTTGTAGGTTTTCTTTTTAAAATTTGCTTGTTTGCATAATTTACTAGATTAGCACATTAAAAAAACAGCTATGGTGTGCATGTTAAACATGTAAACAAAAAGTTTCTTATTTGTCATTTTACTGGAAATCAGAATTTTCCAACTTGGGTAAATACTTAATTTTGGAATTAAGGGTCTTTATAGATTTTTTACTTTTTACTATTTTTTACTAATAAGGCTCTGCAAAATTCCGTTTCTCTGGTTTTACTGTTTATAGGTATATGTTAATTTCATGAACTACTCATAACATTTCTCACAAATTCCAAATAACATTGTGATTTACAGTGCTTGTGTGCAGAAAATGATGAAAAACCGGTGAAAATAAATATGTAATGTTTGTGCAAAGAAAACAATTTCATTTTCACTTGTAAAAAATACGATACTAATGTGACTTAGGAGTTCAGAAATCAATCTTCAGTGGAATATCCCTGATTTTTCATTGCCTTTAATGTGTCTTGGCATGCTCTCCACAAGTCCTTCACATTCCACATTAAATAAGATTTGGTTCAAGTCATCACCTAACCAGTATCTCATTAAGTAGAACGTGGTGTGCCTGTACTGGAATTCAACAGACAGTGATGGCAGAAGTAAAGTTTCAGTTAGGAAACTGTCCATGCTTTCATTTCCTCTGTCAGTATCTCTTCTTCATAGATTGTCCACAGACTGCTACAACAGCTTTCACCACTCTGACCTTTCCACCTTCATTTAACTGTTCAATGCAAGAGAGTAAAGACATTTAAAAGAATGCTGGTGTGAACCCTTTAAATGTTACACTCTTTGTGTCTCAGTCTGTCTAAGTTCTGTCTCAGTTTATCTATGTATGTCTCAGTTGATCTTTGTGTCTATTTACAGCTGCTGTTTTGCTTTGCTACTTTTGGTTTTTATTTCCCCAAATGTGTTCCATCAAATTTCCATCTGAACCACTGAACCACAGTGTTTGTGTATTTGGTGAAGATTTCATCTGTTCCTTACTTCTCCTTTCCATTCCCATCTCTCTCTTAGAGAGGGAGTGAATAGAGTGACCAGTTCTTAATTGCTCTTCTCTGTTGCAATGAACTCGCAGGCAGTCACTGCAGACTATGTAAGTATAACTAATTTTTTCTAGAAGGAAAATGTTTAAATCATATCTAGTTTTATATCATATCATGTTCAAAAGGAAATTGCTGTGTGGTCACATATCAAAGTCACAGTAAACCACGTACTTGTCATGTGCACTATAAAATCATTACATGCATCTCGGACAAATATCGCAAATACACACAAGTGAAGGTATTTCAGACTTTTTATTACATTTCCAAGTGTATACCTCTAAAAACTATTCATTTTATTCAAATGGAAACTATTACCATAGCTCCTTGGAGTTGCTGTAACTTTATAAATCCACAAAAGAGACTCTGTGTTACCTAAAGTTTTTTAACAAAGCACATTGTACTGATTAAACTACTGTTGGTCATATCATCTGCTGTAAATATTACCCTCTAATATCAGATTTTTTCATTTTTCATTTATCAGAATTATACATATTATAGTGACTACCCATACACCATAGAAGAGGATGACGACGATATGACTCCCTGCAGTATGAAGCCGACATGGCAGTTCACCCAGCTCTTCATCCCTGTGGCTTACATTGTGGTCTTCATCGTGGCCCTGGTGGGGAACGTGCTGGTGCTGTGCGTGGTGCAGCGCTACCGGCACAACCGCCACAACCCCTGCTCCTTCTCCCTGACCGACACCTTCCTGCTGCACCTGGCCATCTCCGACCTCCTCCTGGCACTGACACTGCCGTTCTTTGCCGTCCAGTGGATCCGTGGGTGGGTGTTTGGCATCATGCTCTGCAAGCTAGCGGGGGCTCTTTTCTGGCTGAACATCTACTGTGGCGTGCTCTTCCTGGCCTGCATCAGTTTCGACCGCTACCTGGCCATCGTGCATGCCGTGCACACCAGCTGGCGCCGCGACACCTGCTTCGCTCAGCTGACGTGCGCCCTGATCTGGATTTGCTGCCTGGCCCTGGCCGGCGTGGAAATCCACTTCCGTAAGTTGCAAAAGCTGGACAACAGCGGCGTCCACCTGGTGTGTAACGTGGACTTCTCCAGCGGCAACGCTGAGCGATGGCACCTTGCCATGCAGCTGGTGAACCTGCTGCTGGGCTTCGGGCTCCCCCTGCTGGTCATGCTCTACTGCTACGTCCGTATCTTCAGGGCGCTCTGCCACGCCAGCACACGCAGGCAGAAGCGGCGCTCGCTCAGGCTTATCGTCTCCCTTGTGGTGGTGTTTGTGGCCTGCTGGGCGCCGTACAATGCCCTGAAGATGACGGACAGTCTGCAGATGATGAGTCTGATTAAGAAAAGCTGTAGCCTCCACCGCGTGCTGGACATAGGCATCCTGGTGACGGAGACCATGGGCCTCTCCCACTGTGCCCTCAACCCACTGCTCTACGGCCTTGTAGGGGTCAAGTTCCGTCAAGAGCTCAGTCTGATGTGCAAGGCAGCACTAGGACGGCAAGGCAGTCTCATGCTGGGAGGATGGTTGCAGGGTCAGGGGTCAAATCGCAGGCAAACAGGGTCCTTCAGCTCTGCGGACAGCGAGAACACCTCCTACTTCTCTGTTATGGCCTGAGATGGAGGAAGGGGTTGAGGAGTGTGTAGTCAGCAGGGCACATTTCACAAATGGGGTGTGTGTGTGAAGATGGGAGGTAGACATGAGAATCAGAGATTTTGGAAGACTGAATACAAATTTCAGATTGAAAGTATAGGCGGGCAGAACAGCGTGTGGGATTATAAATATTATGCTTTGTTACAAATTGTACAGATACATATGATCATTTTCTTCAAGAAGGAAATAATGTACATATCAGTATTAAAGTGGTATTTTCATAGTCCCAATTTGTTAGCCAATTGGGACAAGTGACATTTTTATTTTTATCAACAGATGTGCCTTCGGTATTTCTTTTTGTTTATCTTATGCAACAAAAGTTATTTTTCCCTTCACATTCTTATTGATAGTTCTGCTCCACCAAACAAGCATAGTTCATTACTAATTCTATACTCAATTATCAAAAAACAAATGATGAGGGCTTCTTGATGAAGGAAGTGAAACTGTTCTCTGGTTCTGGGTTTTGTTTTTCTCATCTCTTCTCGTATCAACTTGAAAGAAGCAGCTTAGTCATCAGTTTAGTTCCCGATTGACTAACTATAGAGCTGAAATGTGAATGCATTACACAAACTTTTAATTTTGCTTTTTTGTGAGCATTTTGTGAAATGTGAGCACAGTGCAGATGTTGACACCATTTTGTAATTTCACAAAGTCAAAATCATGCAGCAAAAGTCAGTATAGTCTGTATGCTTATATACTTGTATTGCATCGTTATCACTTCACAGCTGCACAGGAAGTTCTCCACTCAGATATGTCAGTTTTGGTAGAATGAAGTTCAGATGGTGGTTAAGGTTTTATCTGCTCCACGGAGAAATGTAATGCATATATGTATGCTTATTAGTAATGTTGTACAGAAACAAACTGCATGTGTTGCTTTATATTTTTCAGAAATAAAAGTCCAGTTGGTTAAATTCATGACACGTATATTAGTTACATGCATTACAGATTTTCTTAACTGCTAGCACTTAATTTCAAAAATAACTCTAAAATTGTATTGCTTTATTCATCTTATGTGCTGAGAAAATTTGAAACTCATTTTGTGAAAATTTAAGAACAAAATGAAACATAAAAACGCCACTGGAACAATTGGGTATATGGAATACTTTAAAATGTTCCAGTCATCCCAGTTCCAGAAACCCGGGCAGCCCCGGGTGAGTGCTGCAGAGTGAGAGGTTGAGCTTTGATCTACTCCACGAGTATAAAAATCCACTAGTGGGTTTTCATTAAGTTGGAGTGTAGGTGGCGTTCATTGGATGGCCCAGCCCAATGTGTGATTGTAGTGTATAAAAGCATGTTATCGCTTACGGCCATACCACCCTGAGAACGCCCGATCTCGTCTGATCTCGGACACTAAGCAGGGTTGGGCCTGGTTAGTACTTGGATGGGAGACCACCTGGGAATACCAGGTGCTCTAAGCTTTTTCTCTTCTTAGGATTGTTTTCACATAGTGAGAAATACATCTGGAGTTTGCAAACACATTATCTCTTACAAGAAAGACTAATGAATGTGTTGTTCAGAATAAATAAATAAATTAATTAATAACAAATAAATTGTTACTGCAAATCACTCCAGATACACAAAACTGTATAGACATACTGCTCTTAGATAATGAACTCAGCTCATGGGAACAGGCTGCTTTCCATCATTAAGTTAAGCCACATTTTTGTCAATTGTGATTTTCACCCCAATCAAAATTTGTCCTCCGCATTTACCCATCTGTGCAGTCAGAACACACACACAATAGTGATCACACATGCCCAGAGCAGTGGGCAGCCCTAGCCTGGCAAGCAGTTGGGGTTAGGTGCCTTGCTCAAGGGCACCTCAGTCATGTCCTCAGGCCTGGGAATCGAACCCACGACCCTTTGGTCACAAGACCGGTTCCACCAGACCATGACTGCCATTAATGCTACTATTTGCTATTAACAGTGCTCTGCTGTACTGTACTGCTTCTGTCTTCTACTAAAAGCTTCTTTTGACAATGTCATTTATTTTTATGGAAAGACTGCATGATTGTATTGGTGAGGTGATCCCAGCTGAGTCCACCGGCCAGCAGGGCATGTATGGCCCTCCAGGCTGAGCAGCTGTGCACCATGGCACCGAGGGCCAGGTCCACATCCTCCCTGATAAAGAGGCTGCTTTCACCTGCATTGTGCAGCAGCATGCGAGCGGCCGCTTCTGCATCGGGATCCATGGCCCTCCGCAGGTGGGCAAACGTGTGCCAGCGTGGTCATAGCGCCACGTGAAACCATGGAGCGCAGGTTCTTCACCTGAGACAGTTGACAGAGAGAGACAGAAAGAGAGGCAATAGTATGTCATGACAAGAAATGACTCTCTAAAACATTCCAAATGGACTCCATATACATAAAATGGAGCATGTCTAGTTGGGATAGCAAAATGCGAAGCTCCTTTTCTCCCCTTGGCTTTGATTACAGAATCTTTAGTCCATGAGTGGGCTCCTCACCTCCTCGACACGGCTAGGCACATGTCGTAGAAATTGGGTAGATGTCAGCATGGTTTTGCGCCAGAGTAAGCACCAGAGTCAGGCCATTGATCTTCATTTTTCTCCTTGTTCTGAAATACTGTGTTAGAACACAATATACATGCCTGATGTTATCACACCAGTAATGCTAAATGAAATCAACACATAACAATGAAATCGACACATAACAAGCAACAACCCTGTCAGAGTGAATCATCATTAATTGTTATCTTTATATTGCCAAACATGATATTTCTGTATTCTAATGCATCCTCAGTTTTTATTGCTCTTTTCTGGCTTGGTTAGCTTGGTGTAATCTTTTTCTACTCGGTGTGAAGCAGACTGTATAAGTCTACCAGTCCTCATTCTCCAGGAGCTGAAATGCCTGACTGGGGGCCAGCTCAGGTCTGGCCAGAGGCTGCTCCCTAACCAGGCTCAGAGTCTTTGCCACCGCCCCTTTGCCCTGGCTAACTGCTGCAGCCCTAGGGGTGTCCCTTTTCTCAGCAGGCTTGTAGGATGTCGCCGCCCCCTTGCTAAACCGAGCCGCCTTCAGTCTGGCCTTGCTGCCGGCCAGTTTGCTGGGGGTTACTGGCTCTTGCTACCGATCGGATCCTGCTGCATTTGGGGTGGCCTGGTTGCCTATAGCCTCACAACAGGCCCCCGAGCCCTGCCTTTGGTTAACCTGGGTTCCCACAAGAGGCTTGCTAGCTATAGACTCCAATTTGTCTGCTACTGTGTTGTTGCTACTGCAGCCTATGTTTTCCAGGAAAGAAACTCACCTGGTACCTCACAGGCCTTCTCCACAGGCTTGGCCCACATTTACAGAGTCAGCAGTCTGGGGAGCCTGCTGGGCTTGACCACTGCTGGTGAGGTGTCCGCAGAGCAGAGAGTGCCCTCATTGGGAGCGCACGTGTCCACGGGTGTGCACGTGCCCATGGGGCTGGGGGTGCAGCGGGAGGCCTTTGCCATCAATGCAAGAGTCTTCACATTTCCCAGGACCTTCCAGAGCTGTCTGATTGCTGCAGAACTGCCCATGAATGAAGCTGAAAGAGATTATGCAGGTTAAATGAATGGAACTCTTGCATGATAGTGTTACACGCTTTTTTCACTGTAATTACTGAACCAGTGGCTATACTTTTTTTTATTACTATTTGTTTTTTTTATTTCTCTCAAAACCAACTGCTGTTTTACACCATGGATACCACACACATATACACACATGAATGAATATAAACAAATATTTACCATTCTATCTTTAGACACACCCATTAGAATGATAATCTCATGCAAGCACACAGGTCGACAGCCACAGCTCTACAGCCCCAGTGTTACATCTAGTCCCACCCCCATCTGTCAGGTGTACCTTTTGTTTCTATAGCCATGTGCATGCTGTCAGTGTAGTCCCTTGTTAATGAAATCATGTGTTGCTCATTTATGTTGGTGTATAAATGCCCTGTGTTTGGCGGTTTGGGTTGTGGGTTAATTTGGATGTCCTTCTGAGTGTAAATGGAATAGGTTTTCATATGGTTCATGTATTTTATGTTCCTTTATTCTCTTAGGTGTTCATCTGTCTGGTAACGTTTGTCTTGTGTAGTTTGTGATATGTCTGTTAGGTCTTTACGTTGTGGTTTTGGTTCTCTGTTGGACTTTCTGTAAATCTAATCTCGCTCCTCTCAGTGATTGGACACAAGCATTGCCCCCCAAGTCCATCCCCAACCACCTACTAGGCCTCCCAGGAGATGAGCACAGCCAACCACCCCGACTAAGTAATGGAACTGATCAGTGGGAACCAGAGAGAATCAAATTCATCCAACTGTTTTTTTACAGAAAGCAAAAAAAAAAACCGCATATGTCGGAATACACAGTATGCATTATACAGTAATCAAA
Organism: Brachyhypopomus occidentalis; assembly: GCA_020368025.1. Lineage (NCBI taxonomy): Eukaryota > Metazoa > Chordata > Actinopteri > Gymnotiformes > Hypopomidae > Brachyhypopomus > Brachyhypopomus occidentalis. Next base: position 1,161,345 of record JAGXOD010000136.1, read on the forward strand.
AAGTACCTGGATGTAGGGATGGGCGATATGGGAAAAAATCTTATCACGATATATTTTTTTTCATATCAGTCGATATATATCACGATATAAATCAAATCACTATTTCCTTTATAAACTTTTGTTTCTGGCTAAAAACCTGCAGATTGTTATTCACAAGACTTGTTGTGAGTTATAAGGTTTTGATATCGTCTTCAGCCATAGATCATAGCCACCAGCGTTCATAAACAACATTATAAATTTGTTCAGTCCGCAGTGTGTTCACAACACACGGGTGTCAGGAAAGAGTTCCAAAGTTTAATAAGAAGATAGATAAGGGAATGAACAAAATGTCAGAGTGCTCTGACAGTGAATCATAAATCCCCTTACATAGGCTACAGTCTCTCATCACGTTGAACAGCACTGTTCCGAATTCCAACTCCTCCTTTGCTCACACATAAAGACGCTACAGATAATATTCACGATTTCCATTGTTTCAATGCAAAAATAAGGGATAATCTTTAGTTATCTATCATAGCAAACGGCGCAGCATTATCTATTTCCTAAGAAAGACACACTGATTCGCTAGCTAGGGGACTTAATAAATAAAGCTGCTACATTTAAAGAGCTTTACCACTTACATCCCATTCAACGTAATAAGTCCCTGCATTTTCCTTTTGCAGGGCGATGGGCTTTCAGGCCCAATGTAGCAATTCAGCATGCAGCCTGACAGTGTGCTACATCATCAGATTGCTTCCGTTGGCAGCGCTACTTAAGGCGGGAAATGGAAACTAATGTTTATCGAATTCTATTGCCAAAGCTCAAAATCGTCATCGAGGAAATATTTATCGCGAAACGAATCGATATAATTTTATCGCCCAGCACTACCTGGATGGTTTACTGAATCAGGAGCTGTTTTGAAGTATGCGATTGCAGCACACTGTCCTATCCCATGATTTAACTAAGTGCGATGTCATATGTCAAATACGGCAAAATGGCAAACGTATTATGTCCAAGGTTGTATGCATACTGCCTTGTCGCCTACTGAAAGAACGTACTGCATTAACGGGTGAGCAGTACTGCATTGAAATCTAGTGCGTACTGCTTAAGTATGACATTTTGGATTGAGCCATTCTCTCCAGACTAATTTGATCTAGTAAACAATTTTTATCATGAGTGATACACAGATCCTGTTTTGATTTCCAATTAATGATGATAGTTTTATTAGCGATGCCTAAGGTAGTAAGAACCATGTATGATGTATTTGCCTCCATAACTAATTCACTGACGTCTCAAAATGGGTCTGGGGCAAATTGGGATATAACATTTAAACCATGTGGACAAGTCTATACATATCCTCTGCCAGAACTTCTGAACAGGCCTACAATGCCATATAGCATTCAGATAGTTATCAGTTACTTTGATTGTACAGTGGGTGGATATGTCTGACTGTGCTAGGCCCATTTATAACATGCTTTGTCCTGTATAGTGTGTTCTATGAAGGATTTTGTATTATATAATGTGTAAGTTGGGGCTTTATTTATTTTGAAGATATTTGAACATATTTCTGTCCAGATGTTTTGATCTGGGTTGATGGAAATATCACGGTTGGGAGGGAGATTGAATCATCAATTTTTTAACAATAAGTTATACAGTTTTGATAATTTAGAGGTGCATATATATATTTTAAAATTCCTTTACCCATGTAGGTGTGACGGGTTTAGGTTCTGAACAGGAGGCGAGGGTAGTGAGCCTTGACTTTTATTTTCATCCATTTTTCAAGGAACGATACAACACAAAATAAAGGCTTCTATGCCAAATAAAGTAAAGATAAGGAAAAGGTAACGTAATCGAAGGAGGTCGTTCTGAGCAGCAGCAGTAGTCCTGATGTCTTCTATGCTGGATCCATCAAGGAAGGGCCAATGTGCAGCACTGAACGACAGGACCTGCGGGCTTAAATAATAGACCTGAATAAAGTGCACAGGTGTCAATACTCAGGTGAATGAGAAGGGGGAAGTGCTCGGATCCGTGAAGGGGTGTGTCTGTGCCAAGTGAGGGTGTGACGTATGCGAGGTGTCCTCGCGGCTGCCCTCTGGTGGCGATCCCGCCTTCTCACCGTGACAGAGCCCTCTCCCAGAGATTCCTCCCGGCGTCTGACACACGGTCTTCCTGGGCGCCGCGGAGCTGGCCGGTTAGGGGAATTCGCGGTGGTAGTCGGCGATCAAGGAGGGATCTAGTACCTGAGATGACGGGATCCAGCTACGTTCTTCCGGCCCATATCCCTCCCAGTCTACCAGATATTGTAAACCTCCTCTGCGGTTTCTAGAGTCGAGGAGTTTGGTCACCTGGTAGACGGGACCGTCTTCTAACATTATCGGGGGGGGGGCTGCTCCTCTCCTTCTCCGAGCGGTCCATCTGTGTATGGCTTGAGGGCTGAAGCATGGAATGCTCTTGACACTCGGCGATCGCCTGGCAGACCCACCTTAAACGTCACACGATTAATGCACTGAGTGATCGTGTACGGTCCCACGTAGCGGGCCTGGAGCTTACCTGAGCCGCCAAGTCTACCGTCCTTTGTGGACACCCAGACTTTATCGCCCACCTTATACTCCGGTGCGTCGGATCTTCGTCGGTCTGCCTTCTGCTGGAACCTCCTTACCGCGGTCTTCAGACGCTGATGCGTGTCTTCCCAAACGCTCTCACTCCTCTTACACCAGTCCTCTATTTGAGGCTGATCGGAAGTGGCAACGTTCCACGGATATAAAGGAGGTTGTCTCCCAAACACACACTCAAACGGGGTTTTTCCCGTGCTGGCCTGCGTGAGTGAGTTTTGAGCATATTCCGCCCAAGCCAGTAGTGAACACCACGCCTCCTGATGTTCACTGCAATATGCCCTCAGGAATCTTCCCAGTTCCTGGTTTACCCTCTCCACCTGCCCGTTTGCCTGGGGGGTGGTAGCCTGACGTGAGGCTGACGGTCACGTTCAGCTTTGACAGGAACTCACGCCAGACCCGCGATGTAAACTGCGGTCCCCTGTCCGACACAATATCTTCGGGCAAGCCGAACTGCGAAATACGTGCCGGAACAGGAGATCCGCCGTCTCCCAGGCAGTTGGCAGTCCGGGCAGGGGTAGGAAGCGCACCATTTTCGAAAACCGGTCCACTACTACCAGGATGGTGTTGTTTCCTTCGGATACCGGTAAATCTGTAAGAAAATCAACGGCTAGGTGCGCCCACGGCTGTTTGGGTATGGGCAGGGGTAGCAGCTTACCCGCTGGGCGGTGTCCTCGGTACTTTGCTGCGCGCACACACTGCACAGGACCCCACGTGCCGAAGGATGTCCGGTGCATCCGGGCCACCAGTAACGGGCGCCCAGGAGCTGGGAAGTTCTGGTGGATCCGGGGTGTCCCGTGCCTAGAGAAGCATGTGCCCATTGTATCAGAGCGGTGCGCCATGTGGGGGGGCACATACCTGCGATGCGGAGGACAGTGAGGATGAGGATTAGCCGTTTCTATTGCCCGATCAATCTCCCATTGAAGTGCTCCTACGAAACATTCGGGAGGTAGCACTGGCTCTTCGCTGGTCGAGTCCGCACTGCCTGGGAAAGAACGTGAGAGTGCGTCGGGAGTGTTTTTCTCCCCCGGCCGGTACGTCACCTGAAATTGGAAACGGGAGAAAAACAAGGACCAGCGTGCCTGCCGGGCATTCATCCTACGAGTGGTTCTTAAATATTCTAAGTTCTTATGGTCGGTCAGAACTAGAAAGGGGTGTCTGGCTCCCTCTAGCCAGTGTCTCCACTCCTCGAAGGCGAGACGCATCGCCAGCAGCTCTCTGTCGCCTACCCCATAATTTCGTTCCGCTGACGAAAGTTTACGGGAGAAAAAGGCGATGGGTCTTAATAGGCTACCCTTTTTGAACCTTTGCGACAGCACCGCCCCTACTCCCACGTTGGAGGCATCTACCTCGACTACAAACGGCTTGGTGGGATCTGGCTGATGAAGGACAGGCGCGGTGACGAAAGCCTGCTTCAGAGCGGTGAAGGCGTTATCAGCCTCCTCTGTCCAGGCCAGACTTCTGAGTCCACCACGCAGCAAGTCCGTTAACGGCTTCGCGATAGAACTAAAACCGCGGATGAACCTCCTATAGAAGTTCGCGAAACCCAGAAACCTCTGTAGTTCGCGACGTGTGTGAGGACGATTCCATCCCGTCACCGCCTCCACCTTGCTGGCTTGCATGTGTACGGCGCCGGGCTTGATGGTGTAGCCCAGGAAACTTAATTCCTGCAGATGGAACTCGCACTTCTCCAATTTGCAATACAACTTATTGCGCAGGAGCGTGCGGAGGACGGCCCGTACATCGTGCACATGTTGTTCTGTGGAGGAAGAATAAATGAGGATGTCATCGATATACGCGATAACACATTTATTCAGGTACTCACGCAGAACCGTTGATGAACGCCTGAAAGACTGGACGGAGCGAAGCCAAGCCATACGGCAAGACCCCGGTACTCGTAGTGCCCAGAACGGGTACTAAACGCCGTCTTCCACTCATCCCCCTCACGTATGCGGATGAGGTTGTAGGCGCTGCGTAGATCCAGTTTAGTGAATACTACTGCTTCTCTTAACTGCTCCAGTGCGGACGGCACCAGAGGCAGCGGATAAGCGTAGTTCACCAAGAGGGAATTGAGCCCCCGGTAATCCACGCATGGCCTCAGACCACCGCCTCTCTTTTTGACAAAGAATACGCTGGCCGAGGCAGGCGAGGTGGAGGGGACGATATAGCCCTGCGCTAATGCCTCCCCGGACATACTGCTGCATGGCTTTCTCCTCTTCTAATGACAGAGGATACACCCGGCCTCTCGGGGGGACACTGCCCTCTTTTAGTTCTATTTTGCAGTCCCAGGGGCGGTGCGGAGGGAGCTGCGTCGCCTTGGTGGGACTGAACACGTCGGCCATCTCCTTGTAGTGAGAGGGAATCCTCACTTCACTTGCCACGCTAGGACTCTCAATGGTGGTGGAAGTCAGTAGCAAGGGGGCGTGGTTCTGAGGGCTCTGTGGGACTGGTGTAGGTGCACTCCAGTGAGAGATGTGACCGTCATGCCAGTTAAGGATCGGGTGAAACTGTTTAAACCAGGGAAGCCCTAGGGTTAAATCATGAGTGAGGTTGGGAAGAATGCAAAAAACTTCTGAGGAGGAGTGCCCTTGAACCGTGAGCGTGAGGGGGGGGTGTGATATCGCATAACCCCGCCACCCACAGGCCTGCCGTCCAGTGCCCGCACTCTTCGCGGCCGTTTCAGCTCCTTCAGTGGCACCCTCATCCTCCGAGCTAGGTCCGCTCCCATCATGTTCCCGGAGGCTCCCGAGTCCACTAGGGCATAAATCCCACAACATAGCCCCTGGTAAGTAACATTCACACGAATAGTTAACAACCGGTCCACCATGGATCTACTTACCAGGGCCATCTCGCCGCTCGGGTGAGCGTGATCCTCCACCACAGGTTCGGTGGCTCCCAGCTGCATCGGTTCCGGATTTCTCCAGTCCCTCCTCGGTCCCGGAGGCGATCGCGGTCGCAGCGCGCTTGTGCGTCCTCCTTGAGGATTCTTCTCCTGCAGGAGCCGGTCATACGTGATGGCCATCCTGACCACCGAATTAAATGTATGCTCCTCCTGACGACACGCCAATTCGGCGCGTAGTTGCGGTCGCAGAGCCGCGAGAAATGTGTCTGTCAAAGCCGCATCGTTCCACCCTGTCCCAGCCGCAGTCGTGCGGAATTCCAGGGCGAAAGCAGCTGCCGTCTTATTTCCCTGTTTCATATTTAGCAGGGTTTGACCACACGCTCTTCCTTGGCGTGGGTGATGAAAGACTTCTTTCAGTTCGTTATGGAACGTGTCGAAGTCCGCTAGAAGGGGTGATTCCCCCGTAAGCAAAGCGGCTCCCCATGCCAGTGCCTTACCGCTGAGCCTGGAAATGACGAAGGATATTTTGGCCTGGTCCGAGAGGTTATCCTGGTAACGGAAGTAAAGTCCACATTGGGCCAGGAATCCTTCACATTTCTCTGGGTCTCCGTCGTACGGCTCGGGGGGGGGCCAGGGGTAGTCTCACCCCCTCGATTCGTTGAGGAGGGGGGTTACTAGCCTGCTGAGACATCGACTGCACACAGGTAGTTAATGTCTGCATCAATGCGCGCAACTCACCCATTTCGCGCTGGTGCTGTCCCAGAACAATGCCTTGAGCGTTTAGGACTTCAATAGCTGAAGGCCCACCTTCTCCTGCTGTACCAGGCTGCACATTCTGTGACGGGTTTAGGTTCTGAACAGGAGGCGAGGGTAGTGAGCCTTGACTTTTATTTTCATCCATTTTTCAAGGAACGATACAACACAAAATAAAGGCTTCTATGCCAAATAAAGTAAAGATAAGGAAAAGGTAACGTGTCGAAGGAGGTCGTTCTGAGCAGCAGCAGTAGTCCTGATGTCTTCTATGCTGGATCCATCAAGGAAGGGCCAATGTGCAGCACTGAACGACAGGACCTGCGGGCTTAAATAATAGACCTGAATAAAGTGCACAGGTGTCAATACTCAGGTGAATGAGAAGGGGGAAGTGCTCGGATCCGTGAAGGGGTGTGTCTGTGCCAAGTGAGGGTGTGACGTATGCGAGGTGTCCTCGCGGCTGCCCTCTGGTGGCGATCCCGCCTTCTCACCGTGACAGTAGGTATTTCTAAATTTAGTTGATTGGTATTAAATCTGTCTTGAAAAAGGTAGAAATGTACTGTTGTTGATTCCATATTCCGATATAAGTTCCTGGAACGTAATAAAGTTTCGTTCATGGTGCTTATTATTAGAGTTAATGTAAGGGAGATCTGAGTTTTATTTTTCCACAGAATGCTTGTTCTAGGTCCAACCATGGACTGTTGTATTACACTCTTGCCTCTGTGTTTATAGGATGCCTGTGTCTACAGTGACGTAGCTTCAGTTCTTCTATTCCATCTGATTCGTCTTTCACCACAAGGCCGCAATAGACCTGACGAGATGTCGGCTTCTCAAGTCGAAAAGCATCTTTTTGTTGTCAAAAAGGTTGGCTTTGACATTTCTGTTAATATGTTCACTTGTTTGTGTCTGGCTGGTGGGAAATCAGTCAATTAATTATTCATAGTGCTAATATATATTATAACGTTTGCACTCACAAACGATTTATTACAAATCAACGAATTAACAAGTTCAGCCCATCATTCTCTCACAAGAGCCTATTCAGACCCTCTCTCCCTCACTCATACAAAACTGCAACAGTAATCCTTTAAGGATCATTATAATATGTCATTCTGCCACTCATGGAAATGGCCAGGAGTTTTGTTGTAATTTTGATCAAGAATGACATCTAGGATTTCTTCTTTTTTGTCATTGATCTATTGTTTTTTTATTGTTCTTTATTGTCCAAAACCACAGTAACAAGTCTGCACATCCTTAATTAAGACTTACGAATGCTATGAGTGGGTTGAGAATTTTTGGGCAGGTCTTTACAGATGTAGGGGTTTTAGTTAGGATAGAAGAAGGATTGACGTGCATAAAATGTAATAAAATAGAATCTAAAAGAACTCACTTCTCAAATAGCTCAGTGCAGGTTATAGAATATACCTAACCAACTTTATAAAGTTCCTTGCTATAAACAATAGCCTGCTTTGTCAGTGGTTTCTCATAAACCTGCGCAGCAGATGGGATACCATAGAGGGAATTGGTGTTAGCATTCATTTACCTTTATATGATACTAATAATGAGCTCATCTGGCCCAGTATAGCTATAACCAAAGACGACCATGACTACAATTATCCAGATTTATTCAATATCCAACAAAATATAAAACAATAGCGTAACCATACTAGATTAAAGTAACAAGGATAATACCTATTGGAAACAGAAACACCGACCGGTGCAGGTTGCCTCACAGTGCAAGGAAGAAGCCGAGGCAGAGGAAGAAGACAGAAAACTGCACCTACAAACTTCTCCCTTTTATTAATTGTCTAATTACAGGGTTCGTACACTTTTTTGACAATTAATTTCCATGACTTTTCCATGACTTTGATGCAAATGTTAATGACAAATACATTCTCTAAACATATGTGTAGGCATGAAAAACAAAACATGTCTTCACAGGATTTGTACGACTAGCCCGGTGTTTAGCCCCTTTAGCATGGCTAGTTAGCGCTGCCTCGAAAATGTTCGAAATGTCGAACGTTTTACCACACAGTGCACATTTTGCACATCCCGTGTACTTGTCTCTCAAGCCATGCCTTGTATTTGTAATATTAGTAATAGTAATATTCTATTGACTTATAAAGCACTGCATGGACTTGCTCCTGACTACCTCCAAGAGCTCATCTCTTATTATGAACCCCCGCGTCCACTACGATCCCAAGGTGCTGGCCTCTTATTAGTTCCATCAATGAATAAAGTAACAGCCGGGGGAAGAGCCTTTTCTTATAAGGCCCCCCAACTATGGAATAGTCTTCCAGAATGTGTCCGGGACTCTGGCACAGTCTCAATCTTTAAGTCTAGGTTGAAAACTTACTTGTTTGATCTAGCATTTGGTAATTAATGTGCCCCTTTAAATAAGGTAACAGATCCATGTTTCATGGGCAAAGGGTTTTTATGGAAAACTGGGGCGCTGGTGCTGTCATCCTATCACTGCACGCGGTCACTCAAGTTTGTCGACGGTGTAGTGGATGGATGCCAGTGTCTCAGGATGCTCCCAAGTCTGTGTTACCTTCTGGTTCTGCCCCTTAGCTAGGCTGTAATAATTTAATTGCCGGAGTCGCTGCCACACTCCAGAAATGTTTACATTTACTTTGTCTAACATATTCCATATAGAACTAATTGTCCCTCTTCTTCCCAATGGCTGCCCGAGAAATACCGGGACAAGGAAAGACGAGCCTTTCCCGTTACCCACCCCATACAAGCATCTAGGAGATGGTCTGGCTTGCCAGTGGATGTGCCGATGCCGTGGTTGGATGTGCCATTATCGCAAGAGGACGGCGCTGATGCCAACTCCCACCTGAGGCTCATCTACTCTGAAGGGACTGTGACTACTCGGCCTGGAAGTAGAATCATAACTACAGGATTATATCTGGACTATACATGAACTGTGAATGTGGACATTGCTAGCGGGCCGCCCAATGGAGGATGGGTTCCCTTTTGAGTCTTGGTCCTCCCAAGGTTTCTTCCTAAATTCCTGCCATCTTAGGGAGTTTTTCCTTGCCACTGTCGCCTTTGGCTTGCTCATTAGGGATCTGGACCCACGCAATTTGTAAAGCTGCTTTGTGACAACATGTGTTATAAAAAGCGCTATATAAATAAAATTGAAAATTGAATTGAAATATTTGTCCAACTGAAGCCAGCCATTGTTGAATCGGCATTTACCGGGTATTACGCTAATTCACGCTAATTTATGATAAAAACAATGTGCTGCATTACTAAAACTATTTTGTCTAGTCCAAACTTGGTTACATTTTAAAGTTGGCCAGCTTCCAATTAGTCGTCAAAGAGCCGGAATGCTGACTCAGTATTTAAGACAAGGAGCAGCAGTTTATCTACTCCAGCTTCCTAATGTTTGCCAAATAAATCTTTTATGTAGCCAACTAGCTAAGTTAAGCTAGCTAACTAACCTTAGCTAAGGTTAGCTAAGTAGCTAGTAACCCGGTGAGGCATTCCATGTTCTGAAAATCTGTGCTACCCATCGAACTGTCCTACCTAGGGCCAATGCACATGTGCATGTCAGTGTTCAGCACAAGCCCATAATTTTGAGCTACTAGCAGTTTTTTGAGCTACTAGCAGTTTTTTTTTACTAAATTTGTTAGCCAGTTTGTTTTACCCTTGCCAATAAATAAACATGCTCTCTTTTATCCATCTCCTTTCATTCTATACACTAACTAATTTTAGTTGATTGACCTTGAAAAGAGCACTTAACGTTGGTTCGGTTTGGCTCTATGACTTTTCCATGACTTTGATGCAAATTTTAATGACTATACATTCTCTAACCATATGGGTAGACATGAAAAACAAAACATGTCTTCACAGGATTTGTACGAATAGTGGGAATTTAGCGCCACCTTTAGCGCCCACAGCACCTCTGTGGTAAGGGCTTCATTTCTGGACACAGAACTTGAAAGGGTACTTTGTTTGCTGGGAAACGAGAGGGAAGCACCGAGGGTGGCAGAGGGTGTCGCGTTGGTCGTCGGGGTTAAAAGGCCGCTAATGGGGTTGAGGGTTGACTCTTGCAGTAGCCCGGTGTTTAGCCCCTTTAGCATGGCTAGTTAGCGCTGCCTCGAAAATGTTCAAAATGTCGAACGTTTTACCACACAGTGCACATTTTGCACATCCCGTGTACTTGTCTCTCAAGCCATGCCTTGTATTTGTCCAACTGAAGCCAGCCATTGTTGAATCGGCATTTACCAGGTACGCTAATTTACAGCACAAGCTACAGCTCCGTGTGGAGTCCGACACTAACGTTACACCACGTAACTCACAGAACGTGTGAAATTACGTAAGTGGTCTGCACAAAAGTAAAAAAATTGCTATTCTATATTCAACTTTTCAGTTATCGGAACGACATACATTTATTGTGTGAAGCAAATTTCCATGACTTTCCAAAACTTTTGGGTATTTTTATTTTTCCAAAACTTATCCAGGCCTGGAAATTGCTATTTTCAAATTGCATAACTTTTTCAGGTATTTAATGACCGTACGAACCCTATAATTATCTTTCACTCTCTGTCAAACTTCATTTCCACCCTTTCCAGTGTATTGATAAACGCCTTCTCCTGAGAAGCCAGTAGACTCTGCTGATCTCCAGTTTGGTCTTCATACCAAACATTTCCCTCTTCTTTCCCTTCTCTCATATGCTTTGTCTTACCACATTTGCTTGTTTATTTGGCTGCCTTTGCCTCTTCTTTAGCTTTCTGCTCTCGGTTTCTTTGTCGAAGTATCAGGTGCAGCTTCTCATGCCTTGCAGTCTCCATGAACAGCTTCTTTTGCTGCTTCTATTTTCTCTTCAGCTTTTTCCTGTTTGTTATATTGTTGAATCCTCTTTTCCTCAAACATTTCCATTTCCTTCCTCTCTGGGTATCTTAACAGCCTTCTTGGTCTTTTCCACTATATGAAACAGCTTGTCCACAGTCTTCCTTATCAGGGCACGCTTCTTGTTTTGGCTCTCACCAACGTCCTCAGCTTGCATCATGAGTGCTGTCTGCATTTTCACTATACTTGTCTTAAAGTGGGAAATCCAGTCTCCCTGAGTGGATGAGATTAATAAGACAGCTTCATAAACATGAGTCTCCTGTATAAATTTGACAACAGCAAATGTCAAAACATTTACATTTACATTTACATTTACGGCATTTAGCAGACGCCCTTATCCAGAGCGACTTACAAAAAGTGCTTCATTGTGCATTGTGCATTCAAAACCCTGCTCACAATGGCAAGACCTTGATCATGCATAACCAAATAAGAGTGCATCCACTTGGCCTGGAAGCTAGCATTATTGAAACATCAACGCAATGCCACCACACTGCTGTCACACACCCTGTGAATGTTGTTTAGATTTCACCTGTGCATTAGGTGCTGGCCTCTCTTTCTGATGAATTTTAGAGTCCTGCCTATAAGGGGTTTCTCTCTCCCCTGTAGCCATCTCCAGTCCCAGATCATTCAGTTCCTCACTGTCCTCACTCTACACAGGAACAGACACACAGTCCTAGGCAGTCACACAGTCCTAGGAACAGTCCTAGGAACAGACACACAGGCCTAGGCAGTCCTAGGCAGTCCTAGACAGTCCTAGGCATGAATGTGTTCTCAAACAAATGCAGAGCTATGTACATTTAAGGATGACAGAGCAGGTATTATTTAAATGCAAATTATTTTAATATAGTTATCATGATCGAAATACCAGGTTATCTTTAAAATGTCCAGAAAGATGAATTGAAAACTTACAGTTGAGGTAAGAGCGGGCTTGTACTGTTGCTGATTGTGTGTTCTTGGAGACAGTAGGACTCACCAGACGCAGGTCTTCTAGGCTTTCTAAGGGAATGTAAGAGAATCAGTTTTTTTTAGCTACTAGCAGTTTTTTTTTACTAAATTGGTTAGTCAGTTTGTTTTACCCTTGCCAATAAATAACCATGCTCTCTTTTATCCATCTCCTTTCATTCTATACACTAACTAATTTTAGTTGATTGACCTTGAAAAGAGCACTTAACATTGGTTCAGTTTGGCTCTTTTACATTTCCAGCTACTTGTGACACTGAAGGCAATGTTTGTTTACATTCCATTTAAAACGTTTAACTGTATAATTAATTAGCTAATGTTATTATATGTTATTATTCAACACAGACATGTGTAAATACGTAAGATGGGTTGCATTGAATCTAAAGCAATTTTCTTAAATAAAAGTAAATTACCATGCCATGTTAATGACGTTAAATGTGCAATGGAGGAGAAGTGAGACATGATGCTGCATTTTCTGATGAATGGATCATACCCTAAGAACTTCAACAAATCGCAGAGACAAAATCTCAGGAGATATGCCTCAAAGTTTCAAATAAAAGGTCAGTAAAGTTCTATGATATGTGAGAAAATGCTTCCTTCGTTAATACTGTAGGTTTTATAGTCTATATTACCATAGAATGTTTCCACCATCAACACAGTAGGTACAAAAATTTTATAGACTGTATAACCTTATCAGAAAGTGCTTCACCAGATTAAAATCACCAGAAATAGTCTCGAGATGGCTGAGTGTATGACATGGCACGCCATGTCTGCGTTGGCTGCTGGCGGAATGTAGACAAAAACAACGGTGACCGTGAACTCCCTTGGCACATAAAAACGATGCAGGCTAACAGCTAACAGTTCAGCATTTGTGCAGTAGTGACGCTCCTTCACAGTAATATGTCCAGGAATATGTCTGTTGTTCACCATGACTGCAATCTCTCCGCCTTTCTTCTTTTGGCTCCGGTGTCTCTATCCGCCCTCACTATCCGGAAACCTGCTATGGAAACATTAGAGTCTGGGATATTCTCATGCAGCCAAGCCAAACAGAGCACACTGCACTCCCTGTACTCCCTCTGTATCCCGATTAGTGCATCCCTAATCCCTAATCCCACAGGAATGCTGCAGTAATGTAATGAGATGTTACCTAGGTTCTACGTGATTGAAAGTTATCCATTGTGTCTGTTCCTCGTGTCATAGTCATAGTTAGCGAGCCCCCAGCTCCAGCATTATAGCCCTGCCAGAGGGGCGAAAAGGTGACGTCTTGGCGGCATAGCCGGAGGACTGAGCACCATTCATTTCAAGTTCACATGTGAAACAGATTTGGCACACTCAGCGATATACCAGCTGAGCAACCTGTTGAAAGAGTACTGGTTATATAAAGAAGTGTGTGAGCTAGCGGGGTCGATGTCAGATGCTGTAATACGCTCTGGCCCTATTCCAAATTGGTGTGGTGCCGAAACCTAAAGCAGGTTATGTCTAAATGGTGCTCAGAAAACAAGATTTTTATAGATAACTGGACATGTTTTGAGGGCAGGCCTGGCATTTTGAAGCAGGACCGCATTCACCAGTCTGTGGAGGGTGCTGCTTTCATTAGCTCTCATAGCATACCTGCTAGTCTTAATAGAGCTACTGTAGGAGTAGTTAACGGGGACTGACAAACCAGAGCCGAGGCCAGGCAGCAGACACACAGGCTAAACTGACTGTCTGTGAGCTGCTAGGAGACATCACTTAGGTTCCACTTGACTGAAATTGTCTGTTCCTCGTGTATCTAAAAACAGTTCTTGCAAAATTTGCAGACAAAATGTAATTAATGTTAAACTCAATAATGTTACTACTGAAAATCATTTAATCTGAAATTAGGATTGCTAAATATATCCTTGCAATCTAAAGCATGACTTGCTTACCAACCATAAGCTATTCATGCTTTGCTTAACTGAAACTCGGCCAGATGAATATATGGCCCTAAACGAAGCGTCTTTCTCCAGCTAGAGCAACGTTCATAACCCCCTTCCAAATGTTCGCAGAGGTGTCGCCACACTAAATGACTCATATTTAGGAATCTCTCAAACATCAGACTATAAGTTTAATTCTTTGGAATAACTAATTCTCACTGTGTCCAATTCATCCTCAACTAAAAAAGCATCACAGTTCTTTTTGGACTTCCTGTTTAATATAGCCCTATCTGTCAGGGCTGGCTCCAGCGCTATTCCTTCTGCCGCCACAGGAGGGGGCTCGCAAATCAGTTCCAGACTGTAACGCAATCATCAATGATGACCTGCAGCTGTCTTCCTTCCTTCTTAAGCAGAAAAAAGGTCATTAGACCTCAGAGGGTTAAGGAGGACAGTTGCAGTGGCTCATTGCGGAGGTGTTTGTCGTCTTACCTCGTTCATCCAGCCAGCCTCTCAGTAACATTGTTGCGTACCTGGTGCCTTGTCGCCATCCTGTTATTCTTCGAGTGTTGTTACTCCTGCGCCACTTCTGGCCTTTCTCAAGTTTTCCCCACGCTTTATTACTTCCTATCTGTTTTTTATTTTATAGGAAGGTTTTTGTTTGGTTTTGCTCTGGACACGTTGAGAGTTTCTCCGTGTTTTTTTTTCGTTCTCTCCACGTTTGGTACATTTATGTTGAAACTGCTCCGTGTATTTTTCGTTCTCTCCCCGTTTGGTACGTTCACGTTGAGATTGCTCCGTGTTCTTTTGTTTAATCTTTTTCTGATATTTATTTTCTCCGTGCTTCCCGTGCTGTTTTTACGGTGGGCTCAGTTCGTGGTATTTTGTGTTGTGTCATTTGAGTTCGTCATTCTCAAAAACCAGTGATTAGTCCTCAGTGGACTAACCTCCTTACACTATCAGCTGATAAGGCAATTATCTCTGATGTTCTTTTCCACAATCGGTCATGAGGAGCATATTTCCTTGGAAAATTTTACCAAACCCTCCACATGTATACTGGATGCTGTACAAACTAATCTACTCATAACTACAGCATAGTAATATTGAACCTTTGCTCACTAATTAACTGGTCGCCGGGCTAGGGCTGCCCACCGCTCTGGGCAAGTGTGCACCACAGCCCCCTAGTGTGTTTGTGTTCTGACTGCACAAATGGGTAAATGCGGAGGACTAATTTCGATTGGGGTGAAAATCACAATTGACAAAATGTGGCAACTTAACTCTTCTCTGAGCCTAGGCTACATCCCCAAATCATTTAAACTTGCCACTAAATAAAAACCCTGGTCTTAATCCCCATGAACTGTCCAATTACAGGACTCTCTAATATGTCCTTCATCTCCAAATATATATCCTTGTGTCTGGATGTGTTATGTGGAGATCTTCTAATGTGCATGTAGCAATACCAAAAATGTCATCAATGTGTTTCAGAGATTGTAAGGGTACACACCGTTACAAAAAAGAACTAAAAAATAAGCTATTATTCTTTGTTTATTTTTTTGTACTTATTAGTGATAAACTAAACACAGTTGTATGTATACTTTGCTTATACTGACAAGCATACAGAATAGTCTTCGTGTATTTGACTTATATTTGTACTTAATCTTTTATTTGAGATAAACTTAAAAGTATAATTCAGTATTCTTGTCTCATATATATATATATATATATATATATATATATATATATAGAGAGAGAGAGAGAGAGAGAGAGAGTTAGAGGATGCTTGGTTTATAGTTCATTGTGGAATAACTAAAATAGTACATGGCTGGAGCTTAATCTGTTGCACCCAACTGCCCAAATGGAAGTGCATCCTTTAAATGCCCGTATTGCCCACTTCCTGTTTCCCAAACTTCTTTGCGACACAGCTTGGTTTGCGCATGCTCGCTTCACCTTATTATTATTCTATTCTTGCATAGGATAATAATTATAAAGATTATTATATTGGAAGATAGTGATAACGATCACATTACTAAGCGGCTGACGTTAGCTAGATGTGGTGGTCACTAATGTAGCTATGTTGGTGCCTGATGCTCCTTGCTAGCTTAAGTGTTCCTCTAAATTGACTATAGTATCAATGAGAGCCTTACAAAAGGCTACAAAGGTGGTGGTAAATTGTTGATGAATGAATTGGACTTAAAGTGGCATTTAAAAGTCTTAGAATGTCTTATATTTAGCTTTCTGAAACCTGCAGACATATACCTGATATATTTTCTTTTTTTCAAGTGAGGGTTGTGATATTTGGAATTTGTCTCGACATGCAGTCAGGAGCCCTTGTGTTATAATCATTTATATATTTCCTCTCAGAGCTTGCAGTGGACGTTGCAAAGCTAAAAGAAGTCAATGAAAGTTCCATTTAAAACCTTCTGCATCCACCTGGTCAACAACCACAACATGTGTACACACACCCTCCAACTTGTATAGAATGCTGCAGCTAGAGTCCTAACTAGGGCTAGAAAATTCTATCATATTAGTCCTACTCTATCGGCATTACACTGGCTTCCGGGTAAATATGGAATTGATTTTAAAATTCTGCTGCTGATCTCTAAGGCATTAAACGGTCTTTCTCCACAATATCTGAGTGAACTCATTCCATACTATAACCCATCTCGCCTTCTGCGCTCCCAAAATGCAGGATTTCTCTTAGTTCCAAAAATTTGTAAGACTACCTCATGGTGTCCATTAACCAGGGCAGAAACTGTAGAGACGTACAGAGGATGTACTTCCCTAAAGACTATTTGCTTCATTTCTTGTTCTTGTTTCGGCAACAGTACAATATTTGTTTGATAACCTTGATTTATAAATAAAAGAAATACATTCTTAATCATGAGTTTGTCTTGTTTATTTCGACATCTATTTAAATTGCAGTTAAAGGTACATTTCAAGTATAAAAAAGAATTCCTGAATCAAAACCTAGAAGTATATTTCAAAGTGAAAAAAGTAAGATGCAAGTAGTAAATAATAAGATGTTAAGTTCACTTAAAGAAAACAAGTATACGTGCTTACTGGGAGTACTTAAAAGCATACTTTCATAAACTAAGAAAAGTGGGCTACAAGTACACAACTAGTACTTAAGTATATATATATATAAGTTCACAGAATAGTTACAGTATAAAAACGTAGATGTAAACTAGTATGTACTAATCATTCATCTAAAACAGGGGTGTCCAGACTATGGTCCGCGGGCCAACTTCGGCCCGAGGTCCATTTTAAATTGGCCAGCAAATTTTCAGCAAATTCTGAAAATACAATATGTGAATATTGAATATGGCCGCACAAAAAGCTTGATCTTAACTCTGTTGCGCTTCTCAGTTTCAACACTAGATGGAGCCAGTCATGGAAACTGTGCTTCTCCACTAAACAAAATTAAGCAAAGAAATTGTTTATCGCGAGTCACCATAAATGGCAGCACCGAAAAACTCAAAATAGCAAGTGAATGTAGAAGATTTCAAACATGGTGGCCCATTGGTGGGAAAATGAATATTTCCTCAAAGAAATCAACGGAAAGTGTATCTGTTTGATTTGCAATGAAGCTGTCGCTGTGATGAAAGAGTATCCGTCGGCTTCCATAGACATCCAGAGCTACACATCGTGCCGAACGAACACAGAAAGTCAAGCAAATGGCAGCTAGCCTGCAAGCTCGACAACAGTTTTTTACTTACTAACAAAATACAGGAAAACGCCGCAGCAGCAATCTATGAAGTAACTTATTGCCCAGCACGGCAACCGTTCTCAGATGGTGATTTCATAAAGCAGTGCCTCATCAAAATCACAGAAATAATGTGCCCGGAAAAGTGCAGGATTTCAACAACGTGAGCTTATCAGCATTTTTTATATCACCAGTGTATATGATACTATACTATTGCAGTGTATACTATACATCCACACACCCCACCCCTCCGCAATGCCAGACTGAATGGTTGGACATGGCCCCCACACATATTCACCTCACCAAATCTGGCCCTCACTGCAAAAAGTTTGGACACCATTGACCTAAAATATACCTAAAAGTATATTTTTCTGGGGACTAATATCACATAACTACTAAATTAACAGTATATACAAGTTTACTTGTTACATACTTGAAAGTATATTTTCATAAACTAAAAAGTGGAGTAGAAGTACATAAGCAACACCTATATGTACATTTAGTAGTGCAATTCACAGTATAATTGCAGTACAAAATAAAAACTAGATGTAAGATGTAACTAGTGTAGGCAAAGTTTACTACTTGTACACTTAAAAGTATACTTCTATAACCTAAAAAGTTGACCAATTTAGTCCCAAGAAGTACTGAAATAGTACATTGATATTAGTATACTTACAACATAATGTGTGTGAAATACACTTGAACTTTACTTAAGTTTCCTTAATAAAACAAACTTCAAGTTTACTTTTTTGGTAAGGAAAGGCATAACATGTCATGTCATTGTGTTATAATTCCCTCCCCTGCTGTCTCTTATCCTAACGCTGCTAGTCCCGCCCACTGCAGGACTAGTGCCAGGCTCAATATGGAAATGTAGGAAAGGTTCTAGTGCCTACCCATATATCACCAGGAATCAGGGTCACCCATGAGAAGGCATATGAGACTTTGTGTTGACAACATTTATCCTGACATGCCACATAATGACTCAGAGCATGAACCATTGAATGTTCAAAGTTACACTACATGTATGTTGATAAAGCCAGTAAATACCCATCTTTGTTAAAAAATAATTTTCAAATGTTTCATGTTATGTTTAATATTTAATCTCTCTACCTATATGCAAAACATCTGTTAAAATCATATATGACCCTGAATGTGTTCTTATGAAATTTCTAGGTCCTTTCTCACACAATTACATCATAGCGTATATGTTATATTTCATGCACTTGGCTTTGGACACATGTAGGTCTTATGCTGTGTAACTTAATGTAAACTACTCAATCATCTCATGTAAAACCTGTGGACATTAGCCTTCTTCCTCTAATATACAGAGTGAAACTCAACTGTAAGACAACTACTATAAGCATATTACTAATTACAGTGGAGATCACCTCAGTCATGAGGGCTCACTGAGCCATCGCTTTCCACCCAAGTCATTGTCACAACTAGAGTGATCACATGACAGCATCAACATCTCAGATTACCAGAAAGATCAGTGACTGGAGGCCCCCAAGCTCCACACCTTCACAAGTAGAATACTAACTGAAGGCTTGATTAAATAAGTGAGTCTAGATTTAACTCAATATTAAATAACAGCCTCTAAATGCTTCCTATAGCTTTTAATGAGAGTCTGGATTGTGGCTGAAGGAATTTTAGACCATCCTTCTTTACAAAATATCTCTAGTTCATTCAGGTTTAATGGTTTCCGAGCATGTACAGCTCTCTTTAAGTGACACCACAGATTTTCAATAATATTCAGGTCTGGGGCCTGAGATGGCCATTCCAGAACATTGTACTTGTTCCTCTGCATGAATGCCTTAGTAGATTTTGAGCAGTGTTCAGGGTCGTTGTCCTGTTGGAAGATCCAGCCCCGGCGCAGCTTCAGTTTTGTCACTGATTCCTGGACATTTGTCTCCAGAATCTGCTGATATTGATTGGAATCCATGTGTCCCTCAACTTTAACAAGATTCCCAGTCCCTGTACTGGCCACACAGCCCCACAGCATGATGGAACCACCACCAAATTTTACTGTAGGTAGCAGGTGTTTTTCTTGGAGTGCTGTGTTCTTTTTTCCTCCATGCATAATGGCCCTTGTTATGGCCAAATAACTCTATTTTAGTTTCATCAGTCCACAGCACCTTACTCCAAAAGGAAGCTGGCTTGTCCAAATGTGCTTTAGCATACCTCAAGCGGCTCTGTTTGTGATGTGGGCGGAGAAAAGGCTTCCTCTGCATCACTCTCCCATATAGCATCTCCTTGTGTAAAGTGCGCCGAATAGTTGAACGATTGTAGAAACGTATCCATCAGTAGCAAGATGATGTTGTAGGTCTTTGGTGCTGGTCTGTGGGTTGACTCTGACTGTTCTCAACATCCTTCGCTTCTGTTTATTCGAGATTTTGCTTGGTCTGCCATTTGGAGCCTTGACTTGAACTGTGCCTGTCTTCTTCCATTTTCTCACAATGTTTCTCACAGTGCAGACTGAAAGCTGAAATCTCTGAGATAGCTTTCAGTATCCTTCCCCTAAACCATGACTGTGAACAATCTTTGTTTTCAGGTCATTTGAGACTCCCATGCTGCGACTCTTCAGAGAAGATGCAAAGAGGAAAAAAACTTACAATTGCCACCCTTAACACTTTCTCATAATTGGAGTGACCTGCGTATGGAGGTCAAGGGTCACTGAACTTACCAAACCAAATTTGAGTTCCAATAATTATTTCTAAAGGTTTTGAAATCAATAAAATGACAACAGTGCCCAAACTTATGCACCTGCCTATTTTTGTTTAGACAATTATTGCACACTTTCTGTAAATCATATAAACTTCATTTCACTTCTCAAATATCACTGTGTTTGTCCCCTATATGATATATTTAACTGAATTTTTTAATCCAAACATTCAATGATTTATAAAGGTAAATCAGGAAAATTAACAAGGGTGCCCAAACTTTCGCATCCCACTGTAAATAAAGTCACTGCACTTTAAAACATTCAAGGTTTGTTAAACACATTTTTGTGGAGTATGCCATCGAACTACTCCACTGTTATTTTTTAATCCATTATAACAGCTGCCACTCCTAAATAGTATTTTCTTATTAAAATATTTCCCTCTTCAGTGTCTAATGTGGTTATGAGGACATGTTCATTTCTTTATAAGACCTATATAAAACTTAAAAGTTTGTTTAGGGTGTTTGACGCATGGTAAAAATGGAGTTACTTGCCCTCTCTGTTCATTCGTGATTTAGGTTAAGATAAAACTTTATTGTTCCCCTCAAGGAAATCTAACCTGCTATTAATGCTAAGTGCTATGGGAGTAAAGTACCCCTGCAAGTTACATGATCCTTGCCTCTGGTAAATATTAACAGAGTTACCACCTCCTCAGTAAGAAAAGTAACTAACGGCTATCCGAAAAGTCCCTGGAATCTCTAAATGACGTTATTGCCTACTTTGCATAATACTCCGTTCGCATGTAATTGGCGCGGTAGAAGAGAGGAATAACGTGGTGGGAGAAGCAAAAAAGTGAGTAAAAACACCATGAATATGTTTAGAACTACAAACATTCTTCTATTGATTCTTGCTTTGTTTTTGTCATTGAAATAGGACATCACGTCTCAAAATAACTTAATTTTCAATTCAATTCAATTTTATTTATATAGCGCTTTTTACAACACATGTTGTCACAAAGCAGCTTTACAAATTGCGTGGGTCCAGATCCCTAATGAGCAAGCCAAAGGCGACAGTGGCAAGGAAAAACTCCCTAAGATGGCAGGAATTTAGGAAGAAACCTTGGGAGGACCAAGACTCAAAAGGGAACCCGTCCTCCATTGGGCGGCCCGCTAGCAATGTCCACATTCACAGTTCAGGTATAGTCCAGATATAGTCCTGTAGTTATGATTCTAATTCCAGGCCGAGTAGTCACAGTCCCTTCAGAGTAGATGAGCCTCAGGTGGGAGTTGGCATCAGCACGTCCTCTTGCCATAATGGCACATCCAACCACGGCATCGGCACATCCACTGGCAAGCCAGACCATCTCCTAGATGCTTGTATGGGGTGGGTAACGGGGAAAGGCTCGTCTCTCCTTGTCCCGGTATTTCTCGGGCAGCCATTGGGAAGAAGAGGGACAATTAGTTCTATATGGAATATGTTAGACAAAGTAAATGTAAGCATTTCTGGAGTGTGGCAGCGACTCCGGCAATTAAATTATTACAGCCTAGCTAAAGGGCAGAACCAGAAGGTAACACAGACTTGGGAGCATCCTGAGACACTGGCATCCATCCACTACACCGTCGACAAACTTGAGTGACCGCGTGCAGTGATAGGATGACAGCACCAGCGCCCCAGTTTGCCATAAAACCCTTTACCCATGAACCCCTGGATCTGTTACCTTATCTAAAGGGGCACATTAATTACCAAATGCTAGATCAAACAAGTAAGTTTTCAACCTAGACTTAAAGATTGAGACTGTGCCAGAGTCCCGGACACATTCTGGAAGACTATTCCATAGTTGGGGGCCTTATAAGAAAAGGCTCTTCCCCCTGCTGTTACCTTATTAATTGATGGAACTAATAAGAGGCCAGCACCTTGGGATCGTAGTGGTCGCGGGGGTTCATAATAAGAGATAAGCTCTTGGAGGTAGTCAGGAGCAAGTCCATGCAGTGCTTTATAAATCAATAGAATAATTTTAAAATCAATACGGAATTTTACTGGGAGCCAGTGCAGGGCCGATAAGACTGGGCTGATATGTTCAAATTTCCTAGTTCTAGTTAGAACTCTGGCTGCGGCATTTTGAACTACTAAGTTTATTTATATTCCTATTTGAACATCCTGACAGTAACGAGTTACAATAATCTAATCTGGAGCTAACAAAAGGCGTGTACTAGTTTTTCTGCATCATGCTGGGATAATGCATTTCTTAACTTGGCAATGTTACGGAGATGTAGAAAAGCTATCCTGGTAGTATTATCTATGTATTTATCAAATGATAGGTCAGAGTCGAATAAGACGCCGAGATTTTTGGCTACCGAGCCAGGAGTAATGGGGTAATCTGCAAGATTTAACATTAGATCTGGTATTTTCTGTCTTGTGGCCTTTGGGCCCAGAAGGAGAACCTCTGTTTTGTCACCATTAAGGTGGAGGAAGTTTAGCGACATCCAACATTTAATATCACTTACGCAGGCCTCAATTTTTCCTAATCTGGATTTGTCATCAGGTTTGGATGATATATAAAGTTGGGTGTCATCTGCATAGCAGTGAAAGTTGACACCATGTTTATTTATAACTATTCCTAATGGTAACATATATAATGTAAATAATAGTGGTCCTAGGATGGAGCCTTGCGGGACTCCATATTTCACTTCTGAGTGTTTGGAGGGAATATTATTGAGCTCTACAAACTGATAGCGATTGGTTAAGTAAGAATTAAACCATGAAAGGGCTGTACCGGAGATTCCAACCCAGTTTTCTAACCTTTCTAGCAGGATCTTGTGATCTATTGTGTCGAAGGCTGCACTAAGATCAAGAAGCACTAATAGAGATACATAACCTTGATCAGAGGCAAGAAGGAGATCATTTGTTACTTTAACTAGTGCTGTTTCAGTGCTGTCGTGGGGCCTAAATCCAGATTGGAATTTTTCAAATATGTGGTTCCTGTGCAGATATAAGCATAACTGTTTGGCCACAGCTTTTTCTATGAACTTGGATATAAATGATAGGTTCGAGATGGGTCTGTAGCTAGATAGTACATTAGGATCAAGATTTGGTTTCTTGATCAGGGGTTTAATGACTGCTAGTTTACAGGATCTGGGCATGTGACCCATTGTGATGGATGAGTTTACTATATTTAAAAGAGGTTCGATTACAACTGGTAAAACCTCTTTGAGTAATTTAGAGGAATCGAGTCTAATGTGCAAGTAGTAGAATTTAACGATTAAATTATTTTCTCCAATTCTAGTTGTGGGAGTGGATGAAAAGCTTCAAGCTTTTCTTCTAATGCTAGATTTTGTTCAATATCAGCCAATCCAGATGACAAACCAGATGAATTACCTATAAAAGGATTTATATTTAGTCTAATATTCTCTATTTTATTATCAAAGAAATCCATAAATACATTACTAGTTAGGTTCCCTGGAATCTGATGTTCAGCGCTGGTTTGATTTTTTTGTAAGTTTAGAAATAGTACTGAAAAGAAATCTAGGATTATTTTTATTTTTTTCGATCAGTGAGGCTAGGTATGTTAATGACTTTAATGCTTTGTCTAGATCCATAGGCCTATTACATAAATCAATTTAGTCATGTATTGTTAAATGTTAGAATATCAAACCTAATGTACACACGTTGTACTGACTCACAGAAAGAAGAGTGGATGATTTTCATTTTGGTCAAGACTTTCTATGGTAGGTTCATCAGCCGAGGGAGCTGATTTACATGAGTAAGCAGCTGCTGTGCCAAAAAGTTGCAAAACATAGCCTTTGAAGTGAGGCTTTGATTCCCACGCCTTTCTGTATTTTTAGTGTACATTTTAGACTGAGACATATGATGAGCTAGCAAGCTATATGTTGAGCATATGTTTAGCTTTGGGACGGGGCAGGGAATCACGGCAGCACCCACAGATCATTGAGTGCAGCAACTGCAGAACGACTACGTAATGTGCTTTCACATTTTTACGAACATTTTTAATTCGGAGTGTTTGTCACAAGAGGGCGCTGAGATATACATTTTGCAGTGCCTGTTGCGTGTGTATTGTGTGAAGGGAAGGAAGTGTCAGACGCTTGCTACTAGTTAAGAGTAGTTACATTACGTTAGTTTCGTCAGGCTAATACAGGTTTTTGATGGTTTTACTATGGCACTGAATGAGAGAGGTATTCAAACAAACAGCTATGGCTGAGTCTGTCAAATCTCCGCCAAGCTCTGCGTCCGAAAGCAGGATTTTCCCACAATGATCACATCGCCGACTCCTCTTACAGCCTGCTTCCGCATGCGCGTTGGTTTCTGTACTTATAGCGAAGATCAGAACGGACGGAGGTTTCCTAGGATTTCACACGCCGAGGACGACGTGAGAGTAGAGAAGTCAGCGCGCGAGTGAGAGAAACTGAACTTCTGGCATGGCTAATGCGGTACGTTTCTCCCACATTCTTGCCACACTTCTTGAAAACGTGCCTGCAGCTATTCCTGTAATTTCACTCTTCCTCACCTTTTTCCTCTGTATAGCTTTCACTTCTATACTCTTTCACTTCTATACACTTCTATATACTCCATAATTAACATTATCAGTGTTAATTTTGCTCTGTTGACAGTCTGCTTAATAGTTATCTTAAGGTTTAGAAAGCGTATATATCATTCTTTTGTAACAAATACACTTAGTTACGTATTTTTGTACATTACATTTCTTAATTGGCGTGCATGTGAATTTTGCGTGTGTGCTTGAAAAAGCTTTATGTTGTGCAGATACATTTCAATATAAACGACAACAGTAAAATAAACCATTAGCTACTCATTCGTGTTGCAACTGCATTAGCTGCCAAGCATTCCTATGACTTAAGAGCCTAGATTCTCAGAAACTCAGTCATGGCTCCAAATTGCTGTACGGACCAGAACATGTCCTTTACTAACATATGGGTACAATTGGAACAGCCTGTGACCACTGTGGGTGGTGTCTGTAAGTCTTTTTTTTATTTAAAGTGGTCAGCTGCACAGTGCAGAGTGGAAACCGTACCTCGCCCTGTTAGGTTGAGTTTTGAAACCCAGACATGTGACTGTTGCTATATATCTTCTTGAGACTCCCTTTGCCGCATAAAAACACGTCGGCATGACCTATGCAAGCGTCACCAGCACAAACTTGTTTTAGCCTGTGCGTTTACCAGAGTACTCGGTATATTAGTCTAAATAAACATCTGTGTTTTGTTTTCAGTCAAACATGGAGCTTGACCTGCGAGGGCTGTTTGAACAAAACGGCACATTTGACTATGAGGACTATGAGTCTGAGGAAGACTGCCACAAGAGTAACCTCTCCCAGTTCTGGGCCATCTTCATCCCCATCCTGTACTCTCTGGTGGTGGTTGTGGGGTTTCTGGGCAATGGGCTGGTGCTGGGGGTGATGTGGCAGAAGAGACGGAACTGGAGCATGATGGACAAATTCATTCTGCACCTGACTGTGGCCGACACCCTGCTGCTTCTCACAATTCCCCTGTGGGCGGTGGAGGCAGTAAAAGGGTGGACTTTTGGGACACCACTCTGCAAGATCACTGGAGCACTGTTTACGGTATGTTTAGGGTAGCTCTGTTCTGAGAATGTATCAAACAAGAAAGTTTGAGGGAGTTTCTATTCAACATTTTTGCATCTGTATTTGCACTTTGTTCTGATTTCATATACACTGATATGGTGTTTAACACCATTGAGGAGATTTAATTTTTTTCTCAAATTTACAGATCAATTTCTACTGTGGCATCTTCCTTCTGGCCTGCATCAGTCTGGATCGTTACCTGTCTGTCGTCCACGCTGTGCAGATGTACTCTCATAGGAAGCCTTGGCTGATCCACCTTAGCTGCTTTACTGTCTGGTTCTTCTCTCTGCTGCTCTCTATCCCTGAGTGGCTGTACCTTCAAGCTTCCAAAGATGGAAGGCAAGGTGACAGAACAGAGTGTGTTCAGTGGTATCCTCAGGAATGGCGTCTGCCCTCCCGCCTGCTCTACCATGTGTTGGGCTTCTTGCTTCCAGCCGTGGTTCTGTTCTACTGCTACTGCTGCATCCTGGTGAGGCTGCAACGGGGCTCTCAGGGTGTGCAGAGGCAGAGGGCCATATGGTTCATCCTGGCCCTGGTGCTGGCCTTTTTCCTCAGCTGGACCCCCTACAACATTGCCCTCCTGGTAGACACTGTACAGCTCAATCACAGAGGCTTGGCAGAGCTGTCAGGAACCTGTGCACAGTATAGGTGGACACCAGTGAAGCTTACAGCAGTTCTGGGTTTCCTTCACTGCTCCATCAATCCTGTGATTTACATCAGCCTCTCTGGGAAATTTCGCTCCTGGGTGTTTACCATCCTAAAAAGCCACAGCTGTGCACTGGACACTGGGGAGATTTCCCTGTGGGTTACAGAAGATGTGGACAACAAAGGCCCGCCCGAAGACACAAGTTCACTGCAGACAATGAATTGCTTAAAAAAATTTCCTGAAAATCAGACGGATGTGACAGAAGTGCTTTGATCAGGATACAGATTAAAAGGATTTTGGCACTGAGACCTGAACTGTGAGTCTAATTTTATAATTTTTGGAAACCTTACACAATAGATGTTATAGTGATGTATCCATGAACTCGTGAGAAGAGACTGTTCTTGAGACTGATTGTTCTGCTATAGGAGACAATTTGTCTTTTTTTTGCACTTTAAAACCAAAAAAAGAAATGCTAGACTAGACTACTAATATGTTTTAATACATACAACACATGCTGTATTTATTTGTTAATTTTATGCATGTTATCTGTAACTCCTGTAGTTCAATTTGTAATGGTTTGTTGTAATATTGGGGGAATAGGGGAAGATGCAGGGAAGATGTCTCCAATATGAACATCATGACTATGATGTGTTTTATGTGCCGAATGTGAGTCAGGATCATGTGATCCCTCCGTTCTCAGTGTTGTCCAGTATTGCGTAAGTACTGCTTTCGTTTTGTACTGTAGTGCCTCGTTTTTTACTGTAATGGGATTTTCCCAGGCATGTTCACGAGCAGCTTTTTAAAAGACATGTATTAATGTTGGAAATCACACAGGCTTTAGAAAAATTCTTGGCCAACGGCAGAATTTATATAAGCAAATATAGGCAGTCACCTAGGCTTCCACTGAACCATCGAGTAAATACTAATGAGATCTGTCTGTTATTTTAAGGTTAAAGAACGTTATTTAAATATATACGATATATATTTGTTCAGCTTCCTTCTCTGCAATTATTGCAGTTATGTTTATCAGTCATGTTACAGCATCGTACCTAATTATGGTTGCAATGGTCTGTTCTATGGTTTTGATATAATGACACCACTATGTGAAAGCAAGCACACAAGCAGTAGCCTCAGGATAGAATGAGTCTTGCGAGGAAAAATACAAACCAAATTTATAAGAGTTGAGCAGAGAAATACAGGAAGAGGGAAAAGAACTGAAATTAAATTTGTTCATTCAGAATGAGTGGCCACACTGGCTCTGGGCACTGTACATAATGCTAGTGCTAATGTCCATACAGATAACAATGGGTATTCCATATTCATTTAAAGTCTTCAAATGGAAAAGTCCAGCGATCTAAGAAGATATAAGAAGTCCAGAGATAAAGTAAGAAGTTCAAAATTAGGAGTTAGGCTATAAGGAGGTTTTGACAGTCCCTAATGGGTCATTGTCACTTGATTTAGTTTCTTTTCACTGCATTAGCTCATCACTTAGCACGGATAACTTAACAAATGCTAATAAAGAGCCTGTACTATAGAACAATGACTAAGTTACTAGAACAATGTATTCAATCGTATCTTTTGATGACCTAGTAGTTATATGACCTTTTTTGTAATATGTTCATACATTAGTTCCTGAATACATTTTCTTTCAAACCATGTGTTTGAAATGACTCAGCTGAAACATGAAAAGGAAAGAGCTGGTAGAGAACTGATCTGAGATGTGCTTTATACTTTGAACAAATGTCAAATTGTGAACTCTATGACACTGTTTTTTTAACTGTAATACATTAGGCCTTTTTCATTTATGAAAGTATCACAACATACTGTGCACAGAAAGTGCCTAATTGTTTTCACATTCTGTGTGTATGTGTGGGTGTCTGTGTGTGGTTACTTTTAAGCAATAGGCTTGTCAACTGCTGTTGTCAGGTTGTCTTGTGTTCTGTCATGTGTTCACTACTCTTACATTGTCTCCAAAAGCAGCACAAACCAGAAAAGCTCCAGCAAGTCATATCTGCAATGATCTTGTCTGTCCATTTTCAGTTTGTATTGTATCATAACGATTGTATCATAAAACATAAATGTGTATTGGAAACTTATGTTGTATATCATGTTGTATATTATTTTATTTCTCTCCTTTATAATGTGTGTGAATGTCATTATTGCTTATGATTCCTTTTCTATACCTATTCTATAAAGACCTTTATAGATTCATTAAACATGTAAACATATATTATTAAAAATAAAATACTATAGGTCTTCCAAAGAGGGAGGGTAGGCTGAGGCTAAAAATAAGAATTTAGAATAAAGTTAAGAAGAAAACGTAAGAAGAAAAACCTTGTTGTTATCATTGTACATAGACAATACATGTACATTTCCTGTTAGACACCACTGCAGACTTTCTTGACCTGGTGTCAAGCCAATAGCATAGTTTAGGAACCACAGCAATAGCAGTTAGCTCAACTGCCCCCTGATGGATTCATTAGAAATAGCAATTTTTAAAGATTTACCTTCATATGTGGTTATATTTAACAAAGATATTGGCTTATTAAATAATTTAGAAAATATTAAATAATAGGCTTATGGTCAATAGAAATATGGTCAATAAGAATAAGGAATTGGTATAACTAAAAAATTAACACCAGGTGCTCAACACCTGCTGCTCACAATACTGTGATCTGTCAGATCTGAGCAGGCAGAGGGAGAGCTAAAATGTCTAAAAATAAAAATTAAAAAATAAATACGTTGAAACCTGAATCCAAATTTGGTCCATAGTCAATTTATCACAACTTCCTGTGCACAAAACAGCCATTTTTTTCACATTCAGAATGTAGTCAAAGTCAAATTTCTTATATAGCGCTTTTTACAACACATGTTGTCACAAAGCAGCTTTACAATTGTATGTGTCCAGATCCCTAATGAGCAAGCCAGAGGCAACAGTGGCAAGGAAAAACTCCCTAAGATGGCAGGAAGAAACCTTGGGAGGACCAAGACATTCAGAATGTTATCATGTGTGATTATTTGTTTATGCAATTCCAGGTGAACAGGTTATTTCTAACATGACTATGTGAACACTGGCCTTTGACAAGTCAGGAAAGTTATGTCATTGAAAAAATTCTAAGCTCCATTTCAGTGATTTTGTATATAAAATTATCATGACTAACACTACTAATGACATATACACAAGACATGGTCCCACTCCAGGATATTAGCAGCACCCCCGAGCCACAACTGCAAATGCCCTCCTTGAGTCAGAGCAGACCAGAGACAGTTTCCAATCTACAGAGCGGTGCTCTGGAACCAAATGGTTTTACCTTCCTGCTATGAAACCTGCTTGCAGCTACATCCAGTGAGAAATTACAAAAATACAGAAAAAGAAGACTGATCAACAAGGTGATCTGGACCGGCCATGCCACACTGTGAGAGCACATCTGGATGGCATGCACCACGAACAGAGAGTGGTCCAGACTGATGCAGGTGAAAAAGTCATTAAGTAATATACAATGTAATATGCAATATGGTGTGTGAATTTCATGCTAAATGTGTTTGGCACCACTTTGTGGTTGATCAGTCACATTGCAGCATCATCTCTGTAATGTAACCCTGTGAAATTCATGGCAAAAGTAGTCTTGAGTACATAGTCATGTCTATCCTAGAATTTCGGAGTGTTACACCGAAATCTGTGGCCTCCGAATTCTGTGACCGCAGAGACCATTGTTGCACATTTCCTGAATGTGTGTTGTTGAGAAATAATGAATGAATGTTCAATATACATAGCGCCTTTCAAGATACTCAAGGTCACTTTACAACTTTAACACAGGTTACATGACCAATCACACACTGGCGAGAAGCGACAGCCAATTGCGCACAGCGTACTCTCTACCGGAAGCCACAGACCCGTGGGGGACTGAATTGGGTGCAGGAAGGGGAGAGAGGACAGAGCCTAGTGACAGAGCACCATAAGGTAAATAAGGTAGTGTTGTCACATATTCTGATAACTTTTTATTTTTTACATTTTCTGATAACTGCACATACAGGGGCATCTCAATAAATTACAATATCATCAAAAAGTTATTTCAGGTATTCAATACAATTCAATCTGTTAATGCTCATTAGCTTACAGCTAATGAAAACCCAAAATCATTTTCTCAGAAAATTAGAATGTTATATAAGACCAAAGAAATGTTGGTGTTGGGTGGCATGGCTGCATGGTGGTGTGGTGGTTAGCACTGTCGCCTCACAGCAAGGTGGTCTGGGTTCGATTCTCGGTCTGGGCTGCTCTGTGTGGAGTTTGCATGTTCTCCCTGTGCCTGTGTGGGTTTCCTCCCACAGTCCAAAGACATGTTAGGTTGATTGGTCACTCTAGATTGCCCATAGGTGTGAGTGTGTGTGTGCGTGTTGGCCATGTGGTGGACTGGCGAACTGCCCATGGTGTACCCTGCCTTCGCCCGGAGATGCTGGGATTGGCTCCAGCCCCCCCGTGATCCCGACTAGCGGGAATAAGCGGTACGGATAATGAATGAATGAATGAAATGTTGGTCTACTGAAATGTATGTACAGTAAATGCACTCAATACTTGGTTGGAGCTCCTTTTGCACGAATTACTGCATCAATGCGGCGTGGCATAGAGGCAATCAGCCTGTGGCCCTGCTGAGGTGTTATGGAAGCCCAGGTTGCTTTGTTAGCAGCCTTCAGCTCGTCTGCATTGTTGGGCCTGGTGTCTCTCATCTTCCTCTTGACAATACCCCATAGATTCTCTGGCAGGCAGGCAGGCAGGCACTTTATTAATCACAGGGGTAAATTCACATCCAGTAGCAGATAGACATAGTACACAGAGTTATAATGGAAGACAATACAGACAAGATACGATAAAATATAAAGTATAAAATTACAAGAATATATTATTTTAGTGTGTCTATGTAGTGGAGGTAGTGCAGTTAGATACTAAAGTAGAACAGCAGTATAAACCAGTTGCTGTGCAAATTGAGAAGATGACTGATGCCAGCCATACAAGTTCAAGTATTTAGGTATATAAAAATTATAAAAGAAAAAATTAGCAGTGCAATTTTGCAAGATGTAGACAATGAATAAACTAATATTGCAGAATAGTGCAGAATATGGTAAAATAAAATAAAATGGGGTAACTAGGAGGGTGTGTCAGCAGAGATGGGGGTACAGAATGTCCATTAGAGTGACTGGAATGTACAGTTGTGATCGAATTTATTCAACCCCCAATGCTGCGAAGGGTTTTATGGAATTCAGTGCACATTTGTAATTGTGTTCATAATGAAATCTTACAAGGACTTGTTAAAGAACTAAATGCAACTAAGATAGCATCAATTGTTTTTGTCATAAAGTATTAAATGGCCTTTTGTGATTTCTTCATTGACACAATTATTCAACCCCTTTACGACTACCACTCCTAAGAACAGAGGTTCATTCCAGTGTTTTCAATCAGGTATTGAAAACACCTGTGGATGTCAACGAGCAGCAATCAAGCATGATAAGCACCAATTAGGCAGATTTAAAAGGACTGTGATACTCAGCTCCTTCTAGACATCTACTGGTGTGTTTACAAGCATGGTGAAGGCAAGAGAATGGTCCCAGAAGAGAAGAGGTTATTGCTCTTCACAAGAATGGCAATGGATATAAAAAGATTGCGAAGTTGTTAAATATTCCAAGAGACACTATCGGAAGTATCATTCGCAAGTTCAAGTTAAAGGGCGCAGTGGAAACGTTACCTGGTCGTGGCAGAAAGAAGATCCTGACCGTGACTGCTGTGCGCTACCTGAAGCGTAATGTGGAGAAAAATCCCCGCGTGACTGCTAAGGAACTGAAAAAAGACCTGTCAGATGTGGGCACTGAAGTTTCAGCTCAGACAATAAGGCGCGCACTGCATAACAAAGACCTCCATGTCAGAACTCCCAGGCGCACCCCCTTGCTGACTCCAAAGAACAAGAAAAGTCGACTGCAGTATGCCAAAGGTCATGTGGACAAGCCACAAAGGTTTTGGGACAGTGTACTGTGGTCAGATGAAACTAAATTAGAACTGTTTGGGACAATGGACCAGCGCTATGTTTGGAGGAGGAAGAACCAGGCTTATGAACAAAAAAACACCTTGCCTACTGTGAAGCATGGCGGGGGGTCAATTATGCTTTGGGGCTGTTTTGCTTCTAATGGTACAGGAAAGCTTCAACATGTGCAGGGTACCATGAATTCCCTTCAGTACCAGGAGATCTTGGAGGAAAATGTGATGGAGTCAGTCACAAACCTGCGGCTTGGGGAGACGTTGGACCTTCCAACAGGACAATGATCCGAAGCACACATCCAAGTCCACTAGAGCATGGTTGAACATGAAAGGCTGGAACATTCTAGAGTGGCCATCGCAATCACCAGACTTAAATCCAATTGAGAACCTCTGGTGGGACCTAAAGAAGGCAGTTGCAGTGCGCAAGCTCTAGAATGTGACTGAACTGGAGGCTTTTGCCCATGAAGAATGGGCTAAGATACCCATAGGTCGCTGCAAGACACTTGTGTCAAGCTATGCTTCACGCTTGAAAGCTGTCATAACTGGAAAAGGATGTTGTACTAAGTACTAAAAAATAATGTCACTAGGGGTTGAATAAAACTGATAATGATGTGAGCACAGTAAAGACATTTGTGGTTATTCCATCATAAATATTATGTTATATTTGTCTAATTTATAAGTGCCTCTTTGATATAATTGTAAATAAGATGACTGAAATGATCAAAATCAATGTCAAACTGGCCAAAACACTTTATTTCAGTGGGGGTTGAATAAATTTGATCACAACTGTATGTGCCACAGAGTTCTTAGTTCTTAGTCTGCAGTGCTGAGAAGAGTTAAACAGTCGTATGGCCTGGGGGACAAAAGACTTTCTGAGTCCGTCCATGGAGCAGGACTGAGACAGCAGTCTGCTGCTGAATGAGCTCCTCTGGTGATTGTGCTGTGCAGAGGATGGTGAACAGAGGATGGTCGAAGAACATGACCCTTATAGCACCACTCCCCTTGTCCAGATGCGAGTGAGCTCTGAGCAGGAGATGGAGGATGGCGTCTTCCACCCCCACCTTCTCCCGGTAGGCAAACTGTAGTGGGTCCTCAGCATGGTGGACCTGAGGTCTGAGGTGACTCAGCAGCAGTCACTCCATGGTCTTCATCGTGTGAGATGTCAGAGCACCTGGCCTGTAGTCATTCATCTCCTTCGGGTGTGCCTTCTTGGGAACTGGAATGAGGCAAGTTGTCTTCCACGTGTCAGGAACCTTCCCTAGGCGTAGACTCAGGTTGAAGACATGTTGGAGCGGCACCCCCAGTTGGACAGCACATGCCTTGAGCATTCTGGGGCACACTCTGTCCGGACCAGCTGCCTTTCTGGGGTGTAGTCTCCTCAGCTGTCCCCTGACTTGGACTGTAGTAAAGGTTGGGGGACTGCAGGAGCTGATTTGTCTACCAGCTGATGGTGTTGATGGTGGTGATGTTGACGGAGATCGTGGAGGTTATGGCCGATCTGCTGGACGTGCTGGCTGTGGTGACAGTGTGGTAACTGCTGCAGGAGGGGAGGAGGCGCAGGGGGCTGCCGGGGGGGCTGGTGATGGTGGGGGTTACAGGGTGGTGAGTGTTGCAGGGGGGTAGGGGGAGGGGGCAGCAAGAGCAGGACAGTCAAACCTGTTGTAAAAGTTTGCTCTGTCCACACCCCCATCTACTGAGCTGCTGCTGTTTAAGTACCCTGTGATGGTTTTCATCGTACCCCAGACCTCCTTCATGTTGTTGTCCTGCAGCTTTCTTTCCACCTTTTTCCTGTAGGACTCTTTGGCCTCTTTAAGACGAACCTTGAGTTCCCCCTGTACGCGCTTCAGCTCTACCAAGTTTCCATGTTTGAACGTCCTCTTCTTTGGTTGATGAGGTCCTTGACGTCACTGATAATCCAGGGTTTGTTGTTTGGGAAGCAGTGTATAGTCCTTGTGGGAATAGCTACATCCATACAAAAGTTCAAGTAGTCCGTAACGCAGTGTGTCACCCCCTCAATGTCCTCACTGTATGGATGCAGCACACTCCAATCAGTGGTATCAAAGCAGTCTTTGAGGGCTTCTTCAGCTTCAGGAGACCAAACTCTGAATGAGTGTGAGGTAGAGAGCTGCCTCAGTACCAGTGGTTTGTACTGAGGCTGTAGGAAAACCAGGTTGTGATCTGATTTCCCCAGTGGTGGTAGTGGGGTAGCCCTGTATGCATCCCTCCCATTAGCATACAGCAGGTCAATAGTCCTGTTTTTCCTGGTGGAAAACAAACTGGAAAAAGGCAGGCAGGCCTCAGCTCCCCCGGGAATGTTTGGACAATGCCCCCGTGTCCCATGGGTCGGAGGGCCAGCAGTTGTTCACGGGAATAAACTTGATATTCCTTGTTGCATATTAACGATCAAAATATCCTTAGGATATAATAAATAAGATGCACACTGGGCGTGCGTAGAAGCACAGAGACCATAAATAAAGTTAGAAAAACACACAAAGACGGAGCTACTGGAAAAGGTAGCCAGTCGCGCCGGCGCCGGAAGGAACTTATATATCAGGGGTGAGGGCGAACGCAGTCCCCCACTACCAGAAATTATGCAGTCGAGATTCCTGCATTTGGGGAATTTCCAAGGGTCAGCACAACCCGAGTGCAATGGCTGAGGCTCATGGTTTCACCCCTGCCAGGTAAGTATATATTGCTGAGTGGGCCAAATCTGTTTGACATTCGAACTTGAAATGAACAGTGCTCCTCCAACAGCTATGCCACCGAGATGTCACCTATTCGCCCCACTGCCCAATGCCGTAGCTGGGGGTTTGCTAACTATAACTGTGGCATTCAATCTTTTTCAATTTACAGAATGGTAAGGACCCTGTATAACAGTTGATTCACTTACATCAGGCAATAACACCTGCACCTGAATATGCATCAATGGTTTGAACACTTGCAGCTCAGAGTGGATGGAGTGATAAGCCTCTAAAGACTGTACTATCAATGCCACTAAAATCAGAATTTGCTCATAAAAATAATCAAGCTGCCATGTCAGAGTTCATCAGAATGTCCATCCATTTAGACAACTTTTTAAATTCGTACTTCCACACCTTGCACTATGGGTGCTGTCAGAAGCCACTCTCGTTCTAATGTGACTAGAGCGCCATCTAGAGGCACTACAGTCCAAAGCTCCTGATCACTGGCACCAGAATACTGATTAGTAGGCTACACCTGTTCCCAATCAGTCATACTTCCTTGCGTCTATATAGACGCCATCAGAACACTTCCTCTTTGCGAAGTATTGTTAACCTATGTTACTTACCGAGCGTTCCTATTTCTGTCTTGTCTGCCTGTGTACCGACTTTGCTTCTCTTCCCAGACATCGATTCCAGCCTGCCCCCAAGATCGACGTTAGTCTCAGCACCTGTTTCCCAGCTCATAACCGTATACTGTGATCCCCACCCTGGATGTATATTAATGCTAATTCCACAAGCCGAGTAGTGGCTGTGCTATTAACCACGTGTCTGGAAGTGTGTGGGAATAAAGTGTTCAACAGCACTCTGCTTTTGGATCCTTTTGTTCATACCTGGTCTCAAGTTGTGACAGGTGCTGGTTTGTGTTCAGAAGAAACGCTATGAGTTAGAACCAATGAAAGTTGGAAGAGCCAATTTGTCACAGGGGGAAAGGAATAGGAGATATGAAGGACTATGTTTATATTGCGGCAACTCTGGGAATAACATGAGCACTTGTACAGAAAGCTCCAAGACACAAACTAGTGAGTCTCTCAGATTATTATAGTGAATTATAGTGGGCTAATTTCTGTTTCTGTTTGAGCCTTAATTAGTTCTGTAGCATCTGGAAATGTTATTGGTGAGAGTACTGTCCTGTTCCAAGACCTTGTCAAGGTCGACAGCAAAATACACTATATTGCCCAAGTATTTGCTCACCTCCCGTGACTCACATAGGACCTTAAGTGACATCCCAGTCCTAATCCATAGGGTTCAATATGACGTTCGTCCACCCTTTGCAGCTAGAACAACTTCAACTCTTCTGGGAAGGCTGTCCACAAGGTTTTTGACCATTCTTCCACCAGACTCACCAGGACCTAGTCTGAGGAATTATGGCTTCCACCAAGAAACCGTTTATGGCCTCTGCATTCCTAACCAGAAAGCATCACCTTTGGAATTTGCAAACAGACCTATATCTTTATATGTAATTGAACTTTTTCTATCTTTGCCATGGTTCTGTGTCTTAGTTGTTGAATTGCTTTTGTTTCCAACTGGAGGGAAATGCCTTAATTTTGAATATGCATAGGCATGACATCTAGTCCCTCCCTTCTCGCAACACTCTTAGATCAATACTAAAACTCTGTAACCTAGTAAAAAGTTAGTTAAAGTGGATGTCGGAGTTAGGAGTTGAAAAGAAGCCAAAACATCGCTACAAGAAATGTGCCTGGATTTCCACGAAAACGTCAATCAAGGGAATCCAGGATCTAAGTATATAAGTATATTATGTAAAGCCTAACATCTGTTTAGCTGTGAGTTCGTTTAAACTCATGTAATTTGCTCTAATGCGTGTCGCAAAGTTATCTTGCCTCCCGTGTTCATTTGAAGAGTTAGGATTAGTTCTGTCTTCGGAAGAAATGAATACAAATTCTAAAGTAGCGCATAAAGACTGGCGAGCGAGCACACCTGTCCTAGTCCAGGGGCCTTGATTACCGGAACGGAGAGAGCCGGTTAGTGCATAAACTGTACTGTACTGTTGTCGCGCGCCACTAACAAAGAGCAGTGCCTGTGCCGCGCGACAGTTGCCCAGTGCCGCGCGATAGTTGCCTGGTGGCTTACAGCATTGTCTCGCGGAAGTTCAGTTGGCTTGCGCTCGATGTCCTCTAAACAAACGTACTTGCCGCGCATGCGCCACGCACTTTTTTGTATAAAAATTGCAGAAAATACTTTTGGTAGTTATTTTCGGTAGATAAAACATTGGAGCTACAACGATTAGATCGAGCAATCCTGTGGGAATTCATCAGGGCACGCGCCTGCACGTTATATTTTTCTAGTAAAATCTTGCATGTTTTCAAATGAAAATATAGCATACTTGACTTCGCTTTAATTGTAAATAATTATACATTCTGCAAACTGTTTAAACTCTTTTGCTAGTGTATATAAACAGAGATGTTGTCTTAGTTTCTACAGCCTATTTGGCTATTTTCGTTAGGCAATTGTTTGTACCATATATGAGAGAGAGAGAGACTGAGACTATTGTCCAGTGTTGGATACCACACAGTCTTTATTTCAGAGAACCAAAGAGGAAACAAACTAAACAACAAAAACAATGTAATTATTTTTAAGTGACAAAATATTGTTAAAAATAAAATAGAATGTTATTTCTCTTATAAAATTTAAATAAAATAGATAAATAAATACGGTTAAAAAAACTTAAATAAGAGATTCAACATATTTTAAAGAATCACCAGAATCTTGTTTGATGCGGAATACTTACATTCCCAATCATTATTCAATTGTAGAACCTGATGCAATAAATAACTCAGCCATGTACCTTGAGAAACTTTCATGTTTCATGAGGATATTGATGGTGACCTTATGAAAAACAAGAATAAGGAAAACTTGATTTATAGATTACATCGGACATAATAGCATCAGAGATGTCAAGACCAAATACAGGAAATAGTTGTGATTAATAAAGGAATGTAATTTGTAATGTAACTTGGGTTGATTTTTCCTTACTTCAGGCATCATGACATCAAACACTAAATCCAGGTCCTGGAGCGGACTCAAATGCCACAACGCAAACAATAAACAGAAGCCTCCGTAAGTAACACCGGAAACGAGACGAAAGTAAATAATATAAGAAAACCAAAAAACACGCAATAATAAGTGGCGTGTAATGCAGGGGAAAAACTAGAAAAGAAAATCACACGGATAGAACTCGACGTGTCAAAACGTAACAAAAAAACCTGCTGTGGACAAAACCAAAATACACGGAATAATTACGACGTGTCAGAATCCTAAGGGTAAAAACCTGCATAAGGGACAAAAGCAAAAAGCATAGTAAACGTTCTACGTGCCAGACTCCTGAGGACAAAACCTGCTCAGGGAGAAACCCGTAAAAAATAACAAACGATAGGAAGAAGACAGAACAAAGAAAACTTGAGAAGGGCCAGAAAAGGGCGCAGGAATAAAGGATTCGAAATAAACAGAAAAACGAGAGAGAAGGGGAAAGAAACCCCTAGGATCGCCAAAACGTTACCAACAACTGAGAGGTAGCAGAGAGAACCGCAACAACTCAGCAAAGAGAACCTGCAGCCATCCACCTTAAGTAGGGAGGCGGACGGCTGCAGGTCATTACTGCTGATAGAAAGAATGAAGTAATTAAGAACCAGCTCGCGCTCCTCCTCTAGTGGTGGTAGGAGGAGCGACCTGGGAGGTAGCCCTGACAGAGGCTCGCGCTCCCCCTCTAGTGGTGGCAGGGGGAGCGGACCTGGAGCTAGCCCTGACAAATACCTGCATTATCTAACGGTATTTCGTCGGGCGAAGTGAACTCGTACGCCTGAAATCCTGAACAGACAAAGTACATTTCATGACAGACCTATAGCTTAGAAATACTAGTAATATATTCTATTAATAAACACACTATTTAAGTGGTAGTAAGGCTATCATATACGGTAGACAACGGCTGTTTATATATATTAATTTGCTTTAGCCTGCTTTGGACCTCATCATTTTATAAGTCATTCATCATAAATCATTTTAAACAGAATAGAGCCCACATGATATTTGGAATAAAAAAAACATTTACCTGCCATGGTTCCTCCTGTGACGGTAACTGTTCCAAGCAGTAACAGTTAAACTGTTAAACTGTCCTGATGTCACCGTCCCCTTCTCTACCCCAGCGATAGCCCCCACGTCGTGTCATCGACCACGTCGTGTCATCTTTGTTTTCGTCTTTCAGAGTGTGAGGTTTCCCCTTCATCACTTTGCATATGTTCACAGATAAGCTTGGCCAACGCAGCATCTCTGACAAAACTCAATAGTATTAAGTGTAGAATGTTTTATTGTGCACAGATTTTATTTAAATAAACAAATGTTATCTAGGTCAAAAATAAGTATATTTTGTCATTAAGCAGAGAATTTAATTTTAAAGTACATTCAGCCTGATCGTTTAACAGGTTTTCCCATGGCCATAGTGTATGTAAATTTACTGTGTAGAACATTTCTTGAATGTTGTGGGACTATGTGCAAGTGTCGGGATTCCGCGGGACAGCAAGGGACATTGGCGTGGCACTTGGCGAGTAGTGCGAGTCAGTAATCAAGTGTCGCGCGGCTGTAGCTTTAGTGGCTCGAGACAGTGGTCGAGTGTCCCGCGGCAGTACCAGCAGGATAGCGGCAGTTTCTCATCGCGCAGCACTACTTGAATGTCGCGCGGCACTTGGTGAGTGGCTCGAGACAGTGGTAGAGTGTCGCGCGGCACTTGGTGAGTGGCTCGAGACAGTGGTCGAGTGTCGCGCGGCACTACCAGCAGGACAGCGGCAGTGTCTGCTCTTACCGCTACTGGGAACGGATCCGCTCATACATTGTCGCTCAACTTCACCGAACTGCTGTGAGTGCTTTGCATTACCTCTGAAAGTACGCGTGGGTTTATTGGGTTTATTTTGGACCTGAAAATACTGTGTTGTGTGTTGTGCCGAATTCCGACTCCCCTTATTAAAATAACCCTTGTTGAATGTAGAGCCGTGCTTCATATGGAATAGCCTACACATCCAGATAAGTCACAAAATTTAAAAAATAATTAACCAGACATTTCAATCCTGTGAGTTACAGTGATTATATGTAATATAAATGATAACATATGTAAATATTAGTTAGTTGAGCACTCAAGTTTTGTCCTATTTAGATATTTTGACGAGCAGAATCCTACTCCCCTTGCGTGCACGCGCATATAGACACTTGAGAAGATAATCGCGATTTCCGTTGTTTCTATGCACAAATAAGGACTAAATTTTAATTTATCCACCACAGAAAACGAAGCAGCATTATCTATATCCAAATAAAGACACACTGATTCAAGGGTGTTAAATATTTTAAATAAAATGTAATGTACGAGATTGGTTGTTACCGTAGCACTCAGGAGGAGTGAATGCCTTTCAAACTATGAATTACGAGAACAGTAACACACTTGTTATACCGAAGATCACCCCCGACTACGTGACCTCGCCGTATTAGTTTGTTCCACGTCGTTACTGACAACCGTGCATCTCATCCATCCATCCATCCATTTTCTTCCGCTTATCCGGGTTCGGGTCGCGGGGGCAGTAGCCTAAGCAAAGAGGCCCAGGTTTCCCTCTCCCCAGCCACCTCTTCCAGCTCTTCTGGGGGATACCAAGGCAAACCCAGGACAGCC
This sequence comes from Brachyhypopomus occidentalis, assembly GCA_020368025.1. Classification (NCBI taxonomy): domain Eukaryota; kingdom Metazoa; phylum Chordata; class Actinopteri; order Gymnotiformes; family Hypopomidae; genus Brachyhypopomus; species Brachyhypopomus occidentalis. The sequence goes on from JAGXOD010000136.1 coordinate 1,202,284, forward strand.
GAGAGATATAATCTCCAGCGTGTCCTGGGTCTTCCCCCGCGGCCTCCTCCCAGTTGGACATGCCCAGAGCGCCTCCCTAGGCAGGCGCCCAGGTGGCATCCGAACCAGATGCCCGAACCACCTCAGCTGGCTCCTCTCTACGTGGAGGAGCAGCGACTCTACTCCGAGCCCCTCCCGGATGACTGTGCCCCGTACCTTATCTCTAAGGGAGAGCCCATACACCCTGCGAAGAAAACTCATTTCTAGTCACGGGGCGCATGGGTGACGTCTCGGCGGCATAGTCGGAGAGCGAGGGCTGCAGCTAACGCTAACGCCAACGCTAGCCCACCAGAACACCACACCCCAGTTCACGTGTCCAACAGGTTTGCCCCGCTCAGTGAAACACCCACTGAGGAACGAACTCTGGTCATAGGCGATTCTATCGTTCGGCACGTGAAAGTAGCTAATCCTTTAGGGGCTCCAGCGGTTACAGTCAGTTGTTTATCGGGAGCCAGAGCACCGGACATTAGTGGCAATCTTAGACTATTAGCTAAAACGAGATTTTCCAGGATAGTTATACATGTAGGGGCCAACGATATACGTCTGCGGCAGTCGAAGTGACTAAAGCTAATATTAAAGAGGTGGTTAAACTGGCCCAGACTATGTCCGATGCAGTAATTTGCTCTGGTCCCATCCCAATGCGGCGCGGCGATGAGCAATACAGCAGGCTCACGGCGTTAAACCGTTGGATGTCTGAGTGGTGTAACGAAAATCATGTGGGCTATATTGACAACTATAGAATTTTCGAGGGCAAGCCTGGTCTTTTAGGCAGGGATGGTGTCCACCCCACTCGGGATGGCGCCGCCCTGCTTTCCTGCAGCATAGCCCATAGCCTGTTAATTAGTCGGCAGAGTAGTATTAGGAGCTGCTGACAATCCAGAGTCCCGACCAGGCCGCAGACAAACCGGCTTACCCGACTGTCTGCACGCTGCCAAGAGGCGTCACCAAGTTCCTATAGAATTGAGACTGTGTCTGTGCCCCGCGTTAAATTCAATCATAGGAAAATTAAAATAGTCCGTCCAAAATTTTTAACTACTATTCAAACCTCGCATCCGATTATTAGTAGCAATATAACCAATCTGAAAATCGGATTACTCAATATTCGATCGCTCAATTCTAAAGCAGCTATTGTGAACGAGATTATAAACGATCAGAAAATTGATATTTTATGTCTCACAGAAACCTGGATTCGATCTGGCGAATATTTAACTTTAAATGAGGCCACACCTGTGGGATACAGTTATATTCATAGACCAAGATTGTTAGGCAGAGGAGGAGGAATATGCATAATCTACAGAAATTCTTTAGAAGTCCACCAGAAACACTATGATCTCTCCAATTCTTTTGAGATGCTATCTATTAATATAACTAATCCGGCTACAAACAATGAAGCTCTCTCACTCACTAATGTGTACAGACCGCCAGGGCCCTACTCAGACTTTATAAACGATTTCAGTAATTTTGCAGCAAATTTAGCAATATGTAGTGACAAAATAATAATGGTAGGAGACTTTAACATACACTTTGAGAAGGCAGAGGATCCGCTGAAAATGGCATTTAGTTCGATATTGAACTCTGTCGGTATTATTCAAAATGTCACGGGACCTACTCATTATCACAATCATACTTTAGATTTGATTCTGACGCTGGGTACCGACGTAGCTAATATAAATACATTTCCGCAAACCACAGCAATCTCCGATCACTATCTAATCTCATTCGAGCTACATCTTAACCTAAATACCCGCCAGTCTCCACGGAATTGTTTAAAACGCTCGATAAATTCGTCAACCGCCACACAGTTTACTGAAACCATCCCAGATTTAACGACTTTAGCCTACTCGCCAACAGATCCAGAGGAGTTAGACAGTTTAACCGACTGCTTAGAGAATACTTGTAGATCAGCTCTAGATATAGTAGCTCCATTCAAACATAAAAGGTCAGACTTAAAAAGCTCGCCCCTGGTACACCGACCAAACTCGTAATTTAAAACAAATAGCACGTAAATTAGAGCGAAACTGGCGCTCTACTAAGCTGGAAGTATTCCACTGTGCCTGGAAGGATAGCCTTATTGAATACAAAGGGGCACTTACTAAAGCACGGTCAACATACCTAGCCTCACTGATCGAAAAAAATAAAAATAATCCTAGATTTCTTTTTAGTACTATTTCTAAACTTACAAAAAAAAATCAAACCAGCGCTGAACATCAGATTCCAGGGAACCTAACTAGTAATGTATTTATGGATTTCTTTGATAATAAAATAGAGAATATTAGACTAAATATAAATCCTTCTATAGGTAATTCATCTGGTTTGTCATCTGGATTGGCTGATATTGAACAAAATCTAGCATTAGAAGAAAAGCTTGAAGCTTTTCATCCACTCCCACAACTAGAATTGGAGAAAATAATTTCATCGTTAAATTCTACTACTTGCACATTAGACTCGATTCCCTCTAAATTACTCAAAGAGGTTTTACCAGTTGTAATCGAACCTCTTTTAAATATAGTTAACTCATCCATCACAATGGGTCACATGCCCAGATCCTGTAAACTAGCAGTCATTAAACCCCTGATCAAGAAACCAAATCTTGATCCTAATGTACTATCTAGCTACAGACCCATCTCGAACCTATCATTTATATCTAAGATCATAGAAAAGCTGTGGCCAAACAGTTATGCTTATATCTGCACAGGAACCACATATTTGAAAAATTCCAATCTGGATTTAGGCCCCACCACAGCACTGAAACAGCACTAGTTAAAGTAACAAATGATCTCCTTCTTGCCTCTGATCAAGGTTATGTATCTCTATTAGTGCTTCTTGATCTTAGTGCAGCCTTCGACACAATAGATCACAAGATCCTGCTAGAAAGGTTAGAAAACTGGGTTGGAATCTCGGGTACAGCCCTGTCATGGTTTAATTCTTACTTAACCAATCGCTATCAGTTTGTAGAGCTCGATAATATTCCCTCCAAACACTCAGAAGTGAAATATGGAGTCCTGCAAGGCTCCATCCTAGGACCACTATTATTTACATTATATATGTTACCATTAGGAATAGTTATAAATAAACATGGTGTCAACTTTCACTGCTATGCAGATGACACCCAACTTTATATATCAGCCAAACCTGATGACAAATCCAGATTAGGAAAAATTGAGGCCTGCGTAAGTGATATTAAATGTTGGATGTCGCTAAACTTCCTCCACCTTAATGGTGACAAAACGGAGGTTCTCCTTCTGGGCCCAAAGGCCACAAGACAGAAAATACCAGATCTAATGTTAAATCTTGCAGATTACCCCATTACTCCTGGCTCGGTAGCCAAAAATCTCGGCATCTTATTCGACTCTGACCTATCATTTGATAAATACATAGATAATACTACCAGGATAGCTTTTCTACATCTCCGTAACATTGCCAAGTTAAGAAATGCATTATCCCAGCATGATGCAGAAAAACTAGTACACGCCTTTGTTAGCTCCAGATTAGATTATTGTAACTCGTTACTGTCAGGATGCTCAAATAGGAATATAAATAAACTTCAAGTAGTTCAAAATGCCGCAGCCAGAGTTCTAACTAGAACTAGGAAATTTGAACATATCAGCCCAGTCTTATCGGCCCTGCACTGGCTCCCAGTAAAATTCCGTATTGATTTTAAAATTATTCTATTGACTTATAAAGCACTGCATGGACTTGCTCCTGACTACCTCCAAGAGCTTATCTCTTATTATGAACCCCCGCGACCACTACGATCCCAAGGTGCTGGCCTCTTATTAGTTCCATCAATTAATAAAGTAACAGCAGGGGAAGAGCCTTTTCTTATAAGGCCCCCCAACTATGGAATAGTCTTCCAGAATGTGTCCGGGACTCTGGCACAGTCTCAATCTTTAAGTCTAGGTTGAAAACTTACTTGTTTGATCTAGCATTTGGTAATTAATGTGCCCCTTTAGATAAGGTAACAGATCCAGGGGTTCATGGGCAAAGGGTTTTTATGGCAAACTGGGCGCTGGTGCTGTCATCCTATCACTGCACGCGGTCACTCAAGTTTGTCGACGGTGTAGTGGATGGATGCCAGTGTCTCAGGATGCTCCCAAGTCTGTGTTACCTTCTGGTTCTGCCCTTTAGCTAGGCTGTAATAATTTAATTGCCGGAGTCGCTGCCACACTCAAGAAATGTTTACATTTACTTTGTCTAACATATTCCATATAGAACTAATTGCCCCTCTTCTTCCCAATGGCTGCCCGAGAAATACCGGGACAAGGAAAGACGAGCCTTCCCGTTACCCACCCCATACAAGCATCTAGGAGATGGTCTGGCTTGCCAGTGGATGTGCCGATGCCGTGGTCGGATGTGCCATTATCGCAAGAGGACGGCGCTGATGCCAACCCCCACCTGAGGCTCATCGACTCTGAAGGGACTGTGACTACTCGGCCTGGAATATATCTGGACTATACATGACCTGTGAATGTGGACATTGCTAGCGGGCCGCCCAATGGAGGATGGGTTCCCTTTTGAGTCTTGGTCCTCCCAAGGTTTCTTCCTAAATTCCTGCCATCTTAGGGAGTTTTTCCTTGCCACTGTCGCCTTTGGCTTGCTCATTAGGGATCTGGACCCACGCAATTTGTAAAGCTGCTTTGTGACAACATGTGTTGTAAAAAGCGCTATATAAATAAAATTGAATTGAATTGAATTTCGGCCGCTTGTATTCGCGATCTCATTCTTTCGGTCACTACCCAAAGCTTGTGACCATAGGTAAGAGTCGGAACGTAGATTGACCAGTAAATTGAGAGCTTTGCCTTTTGGCTCAGCTCTCTCTTCACCACAACGGTCCGGTACAGCGAACGCAATACTGCAGCCGCAGCACCGATCCGCCTGTCAATCTCTCGTTCCATCCTTCCCTCACTCGTGAACAAGAACCCGAGATACTTAAACTCCTCCACTTGAGGCAAGGACTCACTCCCGACCCAGAGGGCACTCCACCCTTGTCCGACTGAGTACCATGGTCTCAGTTTTAGAGGTGCTGATTCTCATCCCGGCCGTCTCGCACTCAGCTGCAAACTGATCCAGCGAGAGCTGTAGGTCTCGACCCGATGATGCCAACAGGACCACATCATCTGCAAAGAGAAGGCGTGGAATCCTGAGGCCACCAAACCGAACCCCCCTCCGCCACTTGGCTACGCCGAGAAATTCTGTCCATAAAAGTTATGAACAGAATCGGTGACAAAAGGGCAGCCTTGGCGGAGTCCAACTCCCACCGGAAACCAGTCTGACTTACTGCCGGCCATGAGAACCAAACTCCTGCTCCGTTTGTACAGGGACTGGATAGCCTGTAGCAACGGGCCCCGTACCCTATACTCCCGGAGCACCCCCCAGAGGAATCCCCGAGGGACACGGTCGAATGCCTTTTCCAAATCCACAAAGCACATGTGGACTGGTTGAGCAAACTCCCATGCACCCTCTAGGACCCTCGCAAGGGTGAAAAGTTGGTCCAGTGTTCCACGACCAGGACGGAACCCACATTGTTCCTCTTGTAACTGAGATTCGACTATCGAACGGACTCTCTTCTCCAGACCCCCGATAGTTGGAGCACACTCTCCGGTCCCCTTTCTTAAAAAGGGGAACCACCACCCTGGTTTGCCAATCCAGAGGCACTGCCCCCGATGTACACGCGATGTTGCAAAGACATGTCAACCAAGACAGTCCCACAACATCCAGAGCCTTAAGGAACTCAGGACGGATCTCATCCACCCCCGGAGCCTTTGCACCAAGGAGTTTCACAACTATCCTGGTCACCTCAGCCCTAGTGATGGGCAAACCCCCGTCCGAGTCCTCTGGTTCTGCTTCCTCTATGGAAGACGTGGTGGTGGGATTGAGAAGATCCTCGTATTCCTTCCACCGCCTAATGACATCCCCAGTCGAGGTCAGCAGATCCCCAGCCCCACTGTATACAGTGTTGGTCGGGAACCGCTTTCCCCTCCTGAGTTGCCTGACGGTTTGCCAGAACCTCCTCGGAGCCGATCGAAAGTCACTTTCCATGGTCTCACCAAACTCTTCCCACACCCGAGTTTTTGCCTCTGGGACAGTCAAAGCCGCGATCCGCTTGGCCCGCCTGTACCTGTCTGCTGCCTCCAAAGTCCCACGGGCCAACCAGGCCCGATAGGACTCTTTCTTCAGCATGACGGCCTCCCTTACCCGAGGTGTCCACCACCGGGTTCGGGGATTGCCACCACGACAGGCACCGACAACCTTGCGGCCACAGCTCCGATCTGCTGCATTGGCAATAGAGGCACGGAACCAAGCCCACTCAGACTCAATGTTTCCGGCCTCCCTCGGGATGCGGTCAAAGCTTTGTCGGATGTGGGAGTTAAAGACCTTTCTGACAGGTTCCTCTTCCAGACGTTCCCAGCAAACACTCACAGTACGTCTGGGTCTGCCAGGTCTGTCCATCATCCTCGCCCGCCATCTGATCCAACTCACCACTAGGTGGTGATCGGTTGACAGCTCAGCTCCTCTCTTTACCCGAGTGTCCAAGACACACGGTCGCAAGTTCGACGATACGATTACAAAATCGATCATCGAACTGCGACCTAAGGTGTCCTGGTGCCATGTGCACTTATGGACACCTCTGTGCTCAAACATGGTGTTTGTTATGGACAAGCTGTGACGAGCACAGAAGTCCAATAACAGAACACCACTCGGGTTCAGATCGGAGAGGCCGTTTCTCCCAATCACGCCCTTCCAGGTCCTACTGTCATTGCCCACGTGAGCATTGAAGTCCCCCAGCAGAACAATGGAATCCCCAGAAGGGGCACCTTCCAGTTCCCCCTCCAAGGACTCCAAGAAGGCCGGGTACTCCGAACTGCCATTCGGTGCATAAGCACAAACAACAGTCAGAGCCCGTTCCCCGACCCTAAGGCGCAGGGAAGCAACCCTCTTATCTACTGGGGAAAACCCCAACACACAGGCAGCGACACATACACACGCGCACACACACACACACACACACACACACACTGCCAGTCACCTCATAAACTATGTGCCCATTTGCCTTGTTTCCTTTCATTTTTTAAAACCCTCAGGTACCTTCCCACACATTGCTCACCTGTACAGTGGCAGAACTGATTCCTTTACTGTAGTTGATCTGTCTCAGCACCTTTTTCCTTTTGTTCTTTGAGCACTGCTGTGCCTTTTGTTTGTCTTTGTGGTGGAGAATAAAATAAAAAAGACACACCTTATTTACACTTTCACTCCCTCCATGCCACCAAGACCCTAGGGTTAGGGTTAGTTATAGTTATAGTTAGTTAGTTAGCTGCCTATATGTGTGTGTTCACATGTGTGTGTTTGACAGATATGACCATAAGAGAAAACTCTTCTTTACAATATTTTTATATGCAATCTGTATATACAAAACTTTAAATACAAAAATTTTAACACGCCAGCAAATACAAAAATGTTAACAAAAGTAAATAAAGCATATTTCTGCCAATATTTACAAATCTCCAAATAGAAAATAACATTTAAAATGATTAATATTTAACTTAGATTCTAAATTGTCACGCTACAGCTCCCGGACCCCTCCCTTTGGGCGTGTGTTTATGTCGTCTATGTCCTTATGTGTAGTTCCGTGGGTGTGTCGGTGTGGGTGTGTTCCTCAGTCTCACCTGTGGCTCGTCTCGTCATCACAAGGGGATAGTGTCGTTCGTCTATTTAATGTGTGCTTGCACAGTGTCCCGTGCTCGTCTTTGTTTTGAATCGTGTGAGTGTGTTACGTGTTTAAAGCGCATAGCGCTAAATTTATGTATATTGAGAATAAAGGCTGTTTAAAAAGACGACGTTGGACTCCGCATCTTCGTCCTCTCGCCACCGTGACATAAATGTCTTCACAATAACCATTTACATTATATTTATAATTGTAGTTCTTCTTGTACTAAACTGTACAAGCGTCACAGATGTAGTCTCTGTCCATTGCAGGCTTTTTAACACAGCTGTAGTGGTACCACCGTGGGCAAAGCTCACAGCCAATCTAAATGTTGAATACAGACATATTCATTAGCGATGTTGGGTATTAGTATAAATAACTCATATGTACATTATCTGATAAATATGAATTTTATTGGGAATGACTAATTACCCAGTCAGTGTCTTGTTCTGCATTTTGATTTTCCCCACAGAAGGACATCTAGAAAAACATAATTTCATGTAACAATATAAAGAAAGATGTTATCATTGTTGATCAATGGGGTGATTTGTCAACATCAGAAATAACATCATAATTATTCAATCTGTTAGTAAATTGCTACATAGTTTCTGCTGCTACTGCTTGCTACTAGTTTTAACAAAAATGCCTCAAGGTAAATGTACCAGTTCTCTGGAGGAGCAAAGTGGCTATTTCCCTTCTTATGTCCTCAAAACCTTTGAAAGTTGAGGAAAAGCAAATAGGGCGGTCCTTCAGGATGTATTCTGCAAACTGTAAAAATAAAAACATAATTTCTAACCTTGATAACTATAATATATATAGTATTATAAAAATATAATACTAAATAATTACTTTCAGCACAAAGGGCCCACAGGAACTGCCATCCTTTTGCTGTGGGTGTAGGACTGTATTGCATGCCCATCTAGACACATTCAGTCCAACTTGTCTCATGAATGATCTGAAATAAATAGAAATTACTAAGCAGAAAAGTTGAGAAATACTTATTCCCATTTTCATAGACAGCTACGTTTACCTTGTCACCTCCTGACACTTTTTCAGTTTGTTTCTACTCTCTCCTAGAGGATCCAAGTACAGAACACTCTTCTCTGATGGTAGCACAACCTTTAACATATAAATTAGTTTCATGAAATATAATGAAACACTATCCACCCACATATATGTACAATTTAAGACTAATAATGGTGTTCTAAGTGATTCAAAATGTTTTAATTGACTAGCAATAAAGAAGGACAGTATGAATAAGTAACTGTTAGAAAATGTTAGAGCAATGACAATTGAAAGTGCTTTAGCAAGTATTACCATCAGTGTCCAGTGGTGGTTTTCATTGACGATCCCAAGAATATACTTATATATTGATGGATCCAGCTAAACGTTAAAAGTAGTTAAAAGTAGTATCAAGCCACAAAATATAGAATCAGTTCAGTATTGCATAACAAAAAAAGCAATCCACTAACTTTCACTTTTGCCCTCTTGTGTTTCCAGATATTTGACATTTCAAAAGAGTCAATGGCCATAGCCTTTTCAGGGGACTTAGTGAAATCTTGAATTAGACGGTGCATGTATGCATTCATGACCTGACAGAAATGAATCAAAACAAGAAAGTTAATTTGTTTAATAAAGATGTAGGTAAGGAGGTTCAGTTTCACCTATATGTGATAAATAATGTGTATAATAACATACTAGTTATCATCACCTTAATGGTAAATTAAGTGATGACATTTTATAAACTACAGTTTACAGAACCATTAATATTTATTTTCCTCTTAAGAATGCCTGATATACTCTTATTGCACAGAATTAGCATTATCACAGAATTATCTATCTATCTATCTATCTATCTATCTATCTATCTATCTATCTATCTATCTATCTATCTAGTTACTGAATTATGTTTTCAAGTTAATAAGTTAATAATAATAATGATCAATGTCTTACCTCACTTTCAAATTGCATATTTGGTGCCGTTCAACGTATGTCAGCAAAGTAGATTTTATATGGCCCTATTTTTGCTAGGAGCACATATGCATCTTTGCCTTCCCATGCCTCTCTTATATCTGTGAAATTGAAAGTAAATAATGCATTTCCATTTAAAGGGTTTAACATAAAGCAATCATGAGTCCTTGGTGAATTTTATATACACAAATTAATAGTTTCAGTACAAACGTACATTTATCAGGATTGGCTTCTAAAGAGATGGCGGCTCACGGGGACTGAGAGACAGCAGGGGTTACGGGGGACTGGAGAGGGACTGGAGAGACAGCAGGGGTTACGGGGACTGGAGAAACAGCAGGGGTTACGGGGACTGGAGAGATAACTCTTGATACTGTGGGGCTTGTAGTGGCCAGAATGTCTTTCTGCAGCTTATGGGGAATACGTGGAGTCTCCTCCTGATGATGCCGCAAATGATCAGTATTCATTTTTGGAATTGTACAACCACTGCAGTCCTCAAGGTCTGCACTTTTCCCTTCAAGTGCTGTCAAGTTGGCTCTGTCAAGCCAACTTATTTTCTTATGTCTTCTTCATATTATTCAACCACAACTTTTAGAACACTTCATCTGTCCTTATAGCTAGAAGCACCAACCTATCTAGAAAATTTCCTCATATGCCACAGAGCTGCTATAAGTCTGCTATATCACTAAACATTCTTTTATTTTCCTCCATACTTAATGCACCCGTTATTCAACCTGTCCTTCCTCCCATAGAGACCCATGCAACTCATTTTTTTGCTGTACGCCAACCATAAAAACACCCAAACGCAAAAAAGTATATCGTGGACACAAATGACCATTCACCTTCTATATTTAGACTAAAAGAATATCAAACAGCATGTAATAAATACACACAAGTCATCTTACCTTCAATGTCGTAAGTTTGGGCCTTCTTTCTAAAGCTGTTTTTTTCTACTTTTGTGAGGCCAACTGGATATATATTATTAGTTTTGTATGTGACAATCTGTTTATAACTAATGGAATCCATTTTCTAAGCCACAAACTAAGTGAGAGAGTTAAAACTGTTAAATTTGTACGAAAGAAATAGCCTACACAACGTTTTTTTAAGGGGAACAGAATACGACCTGTCACTCACGACAAATATTCTTGACAAATAATGTGTCGTAAAAGTACATTTAACATGCTTTCCGACTTTTATCACAAATAAATATTTCAGGTTTTTAATATATTTACATGCGAGCAATAAATATACAAATGAATTACAAGGAAGACCAAATAAGTAAAATATTTATTGATAAATATAAATCAAGTAGAAGCTTAAGGGCAAAATATCTCGCGACGTTGTCTGTACCGCTTTGTGGGTGAGCAATACGCAGCAAATGTGAAAAGAGCCTGGGGTCAAAAAATAGGGGAAACGCAAACAAGGCTGTGTGTGTGTGTGTCACCACAATATATTTGTATGATACAATAAAGTTAAAATCTATATTTTTGTTTATAATGTCGTGGCTCAACAATTTATGAAACAGTGAAATTTGAAAGATCTGAAGTGTAAACGTTATCCAGTTAGCACCATGACTAAAACAGGTATTGCCAAAATTATACTCCCCATACTAACCCCGCCCCTGTTGAACTTAGAGACATGTGCTTTACATGGTATGACCCACACATCCAGATAAGTCACCAAAACAAAAGAGATGTCAGTGAGACACTGCGAACCTGAGATCATGAGGGGAGTAGGATTTTGGCAGGTGTTCTGTTGTTATTGCCAAAATTATACTCCCCATACTAACCCCGCCCCTGTTGAACATAGAGACATGTGCTTTACATGGTATGACCTACACATCCAGATAAGTCAGCAAAACAAAAGAGATGTCAGTGAGACACTGCGAACCTGAGATCATGAGGGGAGTAGGATTTTGGCAGGCGTTGTAAAGGTATTGCCAAAATTATACTCCCCATACTAACCCCCCGCCCCTGTTGAACATAAAGACATGTGCTTTACATGGTATGACCTACACATCCAGATAAGTCACCAAAACAAAAGAGATGTCAGTGAGACACTGCGAACATGAGATCATGAGGGGAGTAGAATTTTGGCAGGTGTTCTGTTGTTATTGTCAAAATTATACTCCCCATACTAACCCTGCCCCTGTTGAACTTAGAGACATGTGCTTTACATGGTATGACCCACACATCCAGATAAGTCACCAAAACAAAAGAGATGTCAGTGAGACACTGCGAACCTGAGATCATGAGGGGAGTAGGATTTTGGCAGGGCTGTTGTTATTGCCAAAATTATACTCCCCATACTTAAATGGGTATTGCCAAAAAATTATACTCCCCATACTAACTCCCCCCCGCCCCTGTTGAACATAAAGACATGTGCTTTACATGGTATGACCTACACATCCAGATAAGTCACCAAAACAAAAGAGATGTCAGTGAGACACTGCGAACATGAGATCATGAGGGGAGTAGAATTTTGGCAGGTGTTCTGTTGTTATTGTCAAAATTATACTCCCCATACTAACCCTGCCCCTGTTGAACTTAGAGACATGTGCTTTACATGGTATGACCCACACATCCAGATAAGTCACCAAAACAAAAGAGATGTCAGTGAGACACTGCGAACCTGAGATCATGAGGGGAGTAGGATTTTGGCAGGCGTTGTAAAGGTATTGCCAAAATTATACTCCCCATACTAACCCCGCCCCTGTTGAACATAAAGACATGTGCTTTACATGGTATGACCTACACATCCAGATAAGTCACCAAAACAAAAGAGATGTCAGTGAGACACTGCGAACATGAGATCATGAGGGGAGTAGAATTTTGGCAGGTGTTCTGTTGTTATTGTCAAAATTATACTCCCCATACTAACCCTGCCCCTGTTGAACTTAGAGACATGTGCTTTACATGGTATGACCCACACATCCAGATAAGTCACCAAAACAAAAGAGATGTCAGTGAGACACTGCGAACCTGAGATCATGAGGGGAGTAGGATTTTGGCAGGCGTTGTAAAGGTATTGCCAAAATTATACTCCCCATACTAACCCCGCCCCTGTTGAACATAAAGACATGTGCTTTACATGGTATGACCTACACATCCAGATAAGTCACCAAAACAAAAGAGATGTCAGTGAGACACTGCGAACATGAGATCATGAGGGGAGTAGAATTTTGGCAGGTGTTCTGTTGTTATTGTCAAAATTATACTCCCCATACTAACCCTGCCCCTGTTGAACTTAGAGACATGTGCTTTACATGGTATGACCCACACATCCAGATAAGTCACCAAAACAAAAGAGATGTCAGTGAGACACTGCGAACCTGAGATCATGAGGGGAGTAGGATTTCGGCAGGTGTTCTGTTGTTATTGCCAAAATTATACTCCCCATACTAACCCCGCCCCTGTTGAACATAAAGACATGTGCTTTACATGGTATGACCTACACATCCAGATAAGTCACCAAAACAAAAGAGATGTCAGTGAGACACTGCGAACATGAGATCATGAGGGGAGTAGAATTTTGGCAGGTGTTCTGTTGTTATTGCCAAAATTATACTCCCCATACTAACCCCGCCCCTGTTGAACATAAAGACATGTGCTTTACATGGTATGACCCACACATCCAGATAAGTCACCAAAACAAAAGAGATGTCAGTGAGACACTGCGAACATGAGATCATGAGGGAGTTGAACATAAAGAATTTTGGCAGGTGTTCTGTTGTTATTGTCAAAATTATACTCCCCATACTAACCCCTGCCCCTGTTGAACTTAGAGACATGTGCTTTACATGGTATGACCCACACATCCAGATAAGTCACCAAAACAAAAGAGATGTCAGTGAGACACTGCGAACCTGAGATCATGAGGGGAGTAGGATTTTGGCAGGTGTTGTGTTGGTATTGCCAAAATTATACTCCCCATACTAACCCCGCCCCTGTTGAACATAAAGACATGTGCTTTACATGGTATGACCTACACATCCAGATAAGTCACCAAAACAAAAGAGATGTCAGTGAGACACTGCGAACATGAGATCATGAGGGGAGTAGAATTTTGGCAGGTGTCTGTTGTTGTTATTGTCAAAATTATACTCCCCATACTAACCCTGCCCCTGTTGAACTTAGAGACATGTGCTTTACATGGTATGACCCACACATCCAGATAAGTCACCAAAACAAAAGAGATGTCAGTGAGACACTGCGAACCTGAGATCATGAGGGGAGTAGGATTTTGGCAGGCGTTGTAAAGGTATTGCCAAAATTATACTCCCCATACTAACCCCGCCCCTGTTGAACATAAAGACATGTGCTTTACATGGTATGACCTACACATCCAGATAAGTCACCAAAACAAAAGAGATGTCAGTGAGACACTGCGAACATGAGATCATGAGGGGAGTAGAATTTTGGCAGGTGTTCTGTTGTTATTGTCAAAATTATACTCCCCATACTAACCCTGCCCCTGTTGAACTTAGAGACATGTGCTTTACATGGTATGACCCACACATCCAGATAAGTCACCAAAACAAAAGAGATGTCAGTGAGACACTGCGAACCTGAGATCATGAGGGGAGTAGGATTTTGGCAGGCGTTGTAAAGGTATTGCCAAAATTATACTCCCCATACTAACCCCGCCCCTGTTGAACATAAAGACATGTGCTTTACATGGTATGACCTACACATCCAGATAAGTCACCAAAACAAAAGAGATGTCAGTGAGACACTGCGAACATGAGATCATGAGGGGAGTAGAATTTTGGCAGGTGTTCTGTTGTTATTGTCAAAATTATACTCCCCATACTAACCCTGCCCCTGTTGAACTTAGAGACATGTGCTTTACATGGTATGACCCACACATCCAGATAAGTCACCAAAACAAAAGAGATGTCAGTGAGACACTGCGAACCTGAGATCATGAGGGGAGTAGGATTTTGGCAGGTGTTGTAAAGGTATTGCCAAAATTATACTCCCCATACTAACCCCGCCCCTGTTGAACATAAAGACATGTGCTTTACATGGTATGACCTACACATCCAGATAAGTCACCAAAACAAAAGAGATGTCAGTGAGACACTGCGAACATGAGATCATGATCGGGTGAATTCTGGGAGTTCAGAATTTTGTCCTAACTACAGGATTTATTTAGGTGAAATAAGTCAGGTTGTCATTAAAATTATGCACGGTTGTCAGTAACGACGTGGAACAAACTAATATGGCGAGGTCACGTAGTCGGGAGTGATCTTCGGTATAACAAGTGTGTTACTGTTCTCGTAATTCATAGTTTGAAAGGCATTCACTCCTCCTGAGTGCTACGGTAACATCCAATATCGTACATTACATTTTATTTAAAATATTTAACACCCTTGAATCAGTGTGTCTTTATTTGGATATAGATAATGCTGCTTCGTTTGCTGTTGTGGATAAATTAAAATTTAGTTCTTATTTGTGCATAGAAACAACGGAAATCGCGATTATCTTCTCAAGTGTATATGCGCGTGCACGCAAGGGGAGTAGGATTCTGCCGGGGAGTCGGAATTCGGCACAACACCGTAATACTGCGGTCATATGGTCAGAGGTGAACTTCGGTATAGCCAGTGTGTTTCTTATTTAAAATATTTAACACCCTTGAGTCAGTGTGTCTTTGAACATAGATAATGATGTGCCGTTTGCTGTGATGGATAATTAAAGTCTAGCTCTTATTTATGCATAGAATCGTAAATCTGTCTGAATATAATCTGTCGCAAATATAATCTGTCGCGAATATAATCTGTCTTTATGCGTGGGTAAACCAGGGGAGTCGGATTCTGCCGGGGAGCCACCTGCACCAGTGGACAGCCATCCGAGCCTGGAAGACTCTCGCCCCGAGTAAGGCGCTTTCATTCATCATGCCGCTTTGATGTCAGACTTGTTTGCTGCTATTATCGTTTATACTCACTATAGGATTAGTTTCTCCGACCAAAGTAGCGTGATACATACATTTTAGCCAGTTCTTTGCTTACATTTCAGACCTAGCTTTCATCTAATTTTAGAATAGTTTTAGTTATTTTTCCAGCCCGCAACACCTTGGTGGAAAATCTTTCAGACTGTGCCTGTGTACATGGGGGCATCTCACGTCTGATTTTATTCATCGTTCCAACAATAGTGGTTTTGTTCGCCAATAGGGTGTTTGCAAGTGTCAATGAAGTGAAGAAATTGTCAGTCGTTACATTTCTTCCTTTACCCATGAAAGGCGTCATAAATCGCAACACAATATTTTCGGACAACCGTTGACCAGCCGGCCTGCTTTCATCTCTCCCTAGATAGGGAATTGAGTTCAGCATATATTTTGTCTCAACATCAGCGGCCACCCAGAACTTTATCCCAAATTTATCCGGTTTATTGGCCATGTACTGAGTGAAACGACAGCGAGCTTTGGTTGGGAACAGTTGCTCGTCCACAGTTATGTTCTCACCGGGCGTGTAAGAAGCAATACTGTTTTTCACAAATTTATCGAATATTTCTGTGATCATTGCAAATTTATCTGTCACAAGGCGGGCAGCCCTTGTGTTCTTGTCATCAAAACGCAGATAGCGCATGATATCACTGAATGTCTGTCGAGACATTGTCTCTTTGAAAATGGGATTTCCCAAGTCAGCAGACCAGTATTCATCCAGTTTCATGCTTTTTACCGGCTGTTATACCTCTCAAATAAACGAGACCCACAAATGCTGTCAGTTCGTCAGCTGTTAGTTTGAACTGAGCATTATTTCGTTCAGCTTCTGCCTCTGTGTATTTCAGAATTGCGCCCCACATGTCTGTGTCAATCAAACACAATAAGCTGGTCAAGGGACTTTTAATTTTGTCCTTGGCATAACACGTAGGACCTGGGGTTTCTCTCATAATATTGCACTCTTGTGCTCTACCCCGAGGGTTGCCAGCAGTTTGTTCAACCCATACTGTGCCATCTTTGGCCTGAAATGAGTCACCACCACACTCACTGTTCGCCCTCCGATTCCATCTCATCAATATTGGACAGCATGTCCAGTACTTGCTTTGGAGTGTATAGCATTCTCCGTGCCATTTTAATAATGCACTATGCAACCGTTCAAACGCCCAAACCGAGGTGTCACGCAAACTGTGTTGCTGTTCAAACACCCAAACCGAGTTCTCAAGCAAACTGTGTTGCTGTTCAAACGCCCAACCCGAGTTTTCAAGCAAACTATGTTGCTGTTCAATCGCCCAAACCGAGTTTTCAAGCAAACTATGTTGCTGTTCAATCGCCCAAACCGAGTTTTCAAGCAAACTGCGTTGCTGTTCGATCGCCCAAGCCGAGTTTTCAAGCAAACTATGTTGCTGTTCAATCGCCCAAACCGAGTTTTCAAGCAAACTGCGTTGCTGTTCGATCCCCCAAACCGAGTTTTCACTCAAACTGTGTAGCCGCCACAACTACGCAGTGAGCTGGAGTCATACATGTGGACTAATTTATAGCTCTCATGAATACTATTGTGAATACAGTGGTCATAACAACTCCACCCATGCCATCATCTCATTTTTACATCGCTCGCAAAGATACATAATGACTTATGTAACGCATTTACATATGTAGCTTGCGTTCTAATTAATTCATTTGTAATGCCAGTGTCACCAACACATAAAAGCATCCATATACAATGTAATGCATTTACATAATAAATGCTAGCTAACAGCAAGCCCTGGCAAAGAGGGATCATGCCCGTGAGATATTTGCTTTGAGATATTGACTTGATAAATAGGTCACCATTCGCAGAATTCCTGCAAACTACTAAAGCATTAATTAGGCAAAGCACGACTCACTCAGTTTGATTTAAACTTATATATATATATATATGTTATAATAATAAAAATAGTATATATTTTAAGACTTTAAGAAAGTGAAACACTTCGGGGACGAATTACGTTTTTTTTCTTTACACGCACACTCAGTTTTGAACTTTGATTAATTTTGTTTTGAAAACTATTGATCTTCACTTATTTATACTAATTATTAAATGACACACGAATCTTTGCGACACCCGCTGGCAGAAAAGAGAATCACAGTCTTGAAATGTAGGCGATGACGGCAATATTACGGTGATACAAGCGAAATCGATTTAAACTAGCCTGTACGGAGTTTCTTTTAACCATGTAATAATGCTAATTTATTAAAAGTACCATTCTGGGAGAAGTCATGAAAGGAGGGTTCTGAAATTGGATCCAGTGCAAAGATATTTATTTTTTTTTTTTTGTGCTGCAGCGGTCAAATGACTGGCGCTCGGCGCTTCTAGGTATAAGTAGGTCGAACAGACGCGGCGCTTCTAGTAAGACGTCACAGCGGTCAAATGACCGGCGCTTGGCGCTTCTAGTGTTAATGAATGATGGAAAGACTAGAGGTGCCCGTACAGCATAACCAGGTATAATGACCCCTAGTGGTATGAAAGGCCGTTTTCCACTCCTCCCCCTCCTTCATACATACAAGATTGTAGGTGCTCCAGAGGTCTAATTTGGTAAATACTCTCGCTTCCCTCAGTTGTTCCAGAGTAGCTGGGATGAGCAGCAGCGGATAAGGGTAGTTTTTGGAGATCTGATTCACCCCTTGATAGTCTATGCATGGTCGTAACCCACCATCCTTTTTCCGATGAAAAAGTAGCAGGATGCAAGGTGGGACGTAGAAGGGCGAATAAACCATTGCAATGCTTCCGTGATGTATTCATTCATTGTTCTGTCCTGCTCCTGTGAGAGGGGATATATTCGGGCTTTGGGTAGAGGAGATCCCTCTATAATTTCTATCTTACAATTGTAGGGTCGATGAGGAGGAAGACTGGTTGCTCTGTCTTTGCTGAAGACCTCTTTGAGGTCGACACACTCTGTCGGAACGGGGTTCTGTGCAATCACATCGGGGCTTTCTATGCTAGTGGATAACGTGCAGTTTGGGTTGCTTGATAGTGTTTCAGACAAAATGATGACCTTGTATGAAGATACTTTTCTTGTGTTTACAGATCCTCGACCTACGGGAGCTCCATCTAGGGCAGAGAGCTGTATAGGTCGGCGAAAGGGGTACAAGGGAATCTGTAGTTCTAATGCGAGGGAATTAAGCATAAAGTTCCCCTCTGCCCCCGAGTCTATTAGTCTATATGTATCGGTGACTGATGTGAGAACAATGGGAAGAGTGAGGGATTTCCAATAAAGTTCCAACTGAGTCAGACTCACCCTGGTATTCCTTGGACGCTGGATCCGTAACCTGAGGTCAGTTTCTTAAGAAGTGTCCTTCCTTTCCACAGTAGAGACATAATCCCTCCTCCCTACGTCTCTGTCATTCTTCTGGAGTCAGTCATTAAGAGTTGCACTGAATAGGTTCTTCCATTCTTTTGGTTGGTCGCATCTCTTGGTGGGGTAGGGAATTCCTAGGATAAGCGTGACTTCTTATGGTCTTGCTAGAAACTGTCTATGCATTTAGTCAAAGAGATGAGTTGGTCTAGCGAGAGGCTTTCATCTCTACACAACAGCTCCTGGAGAATCTCAGTTTTAAGTCCATTCCTGAAAGTGACCAGCAGAGCTGCCTCGTTCCAGCCACTGCCTGCGGCTACTGTTGTGAATTGATGGGCGTAAGCGGCTACCGAACAATTGCCCTGTTTTAGTTTTACTAATAGTTCTCCACAGGATCTTCCCCCATGCGAATGATCGAATACCGCTTTAAATGCACTCAGGAACCCATCATAGGTTTCATTTTGATTACTCTCCCAGATAGCCAAAGCCAAAGCCTCTCCTATGAGGTGAGAAATAAGAAAAGGTCATTTTGCTGCTATATGTCCCTGGTGGATAGTTGTTGAAATATATTTCTGTCGTTGAAATTCTGTAAAACCCTTAAAATGGTGAGCACAAAAGAGTCAGAAGCAGTTGGGTGAAATGGTATAAGAGAGTAAAATGAATTTATTAAGCAAGTATGGATTAATCCAGAGATCTCAATTACATACACACAAGGCGTCTGCAATAGAGAGCTAATCTCCCTATTCGAATCCTCAGGTTTTATAATCATTTTCCATGTACATGACACGTGCACGTGGTGACCATGCGTTGATCACAGAATGCTAAAAGCAATATGATTGGATAAACAGGACATAATCCACACATGATTTGACATGCACACGCTGGCCTCTCCCTCGCACGCCTGCGCTCCTGCTCGGACGTCAGGGGTCCATCCCGTGAGTGGATAAGAGCGAGGCCATCCTAGGAACATTGGCTTCTCAAAAACACCCGAGGCGCCAGGAAGGCAAGGATAGCTACGTAGCCAAAGCATTCTTGATTCAGGCCTACTGCCCATAAGTACAAGAGTGACTGAAATTATACATTACTAATGTGATTTACATGTATGTAAGGTAAAGAACACTCAGGAATGCTGAAGTATAGATATACTAAAGCATATAATAAGGGAAAATGTTAAATTTTCACTCACATTCCCCCGTTTTTGTCCTTAAAGGACAAATTACAAACTACCGATTACTCCCATACGGGCTTTAAATCGTAGCATCACTACCGGAAGTCTATGCATGGTCATCCACATTGCATATTAACAAAAGATATTATGGAAAACAAGAAAACTTAAAAGGTAGAGTGTGAGAGCGAAAAACCCATCTGGCAGCTATCATTCATGATACCATCTTAACCATCGAGATGGGAAAATTCTCTCACGGCTCCTCTGCCCTAGGCAGCCTCCCTGAGGAACTCCAACCAAAATAATTTTAAACAAAAACAAAATCCAGTGATTAATTCTTAACATCAATACTAAAGAAAATGTCATCATTTTTCTAAAGGATTTAGTTAACTGAATCAGGTTGTCATATTCGGCACCTGTCACCATTGTGAGGTTCTTGGGTTTAAGCACCGCACCTACAGCCTGCAAGACACAACCTCTCAGAAGAGACAGAAGACACGGCACACAAAATAATATCAGCAATATTATAATGAGTACAGGAGTGCACACAGTCATTAGCCAGGTTCCCCAGTTTGCAACTATGTTTCTCCAAATCTTCCACAACCCTTCTTCTGCTGTTGGTGGGGTAGAAACTGCTTGCTTCATGTGTTCTATAACATCAGAGATGTTATCATGTAGATCTGGTATGTAGAAGCAACATGACACGTCTAGCACCTTACATAACCCCCCCCCTTCTCTCTGCAAGCAGGATATCCAGACCCATCTGGTGCTGGATCACCGCTGTTCGGAATTAATTCATCGTTCATCATCTGCAGAGCCAATTCAGTCTCATTAGCTAAGGAAAGTACTTGCCATGCCAGTCCGTTGACCTTATTAATTAGGGCAGCTACCCCTGCTGGAAACCCAAGAGACATTCCAGTGGCTCTCCACGGATCTGTCCATGGATCCCAGAGATGGTACCCCTGATACCATACCGGCATTTGTGCTTGGCTCACAAACGTTGACCGTTTGCGCCTCTGATGTGTGTCACCCATGCGTTCTGGTGGCCTGTCCATCATCAGATGAAAGGTGGGTGCCACCATTGCTGGGTACCAGCTCCCTTTCCACCTCTGTGGGATGATGATGGTAGGCGTGCCGCCCGCATGCCCACATATAACCGGCTGAGGTTCCTAGGGACACATTGCATGGAAAGACAGTGGTTTCATTTTCTTGCATTACTGCACATTTATTTTGGAACACTGTCAAGAAGGAGTGTAGTCTGACACTGTGAAATTCCCACAACGGTGCCATTAGGTTGATGTGAGCACAAGCATGTATCCCCCCGCCTCTGTGGTATGTCTATTTTCCCTAAATTATGATAAACTGCTTGGGTGCCTTCTGTCACATCAGCGGGTGGTTGTCGGGACCTCAACTGATGTCCATAAGCGAGCAGGTTCTGCATGCCTGTAGGTAGTGGGTATGTGCCCGTGGCATCTTTAATCATGTGGTACGTTAACGGCATTGTGCTCCACCTTCGGGAAAGGGCTTGACAAATCCAACACGGCTCTTCAATTTCCAAAATCTGCTTTTGGAGTGTGGAAAGTGCACAGGCCACATTACCTTGGCAGTGTGTGTTCGCTCTGTGCATGTCTGCAAGGGCACTCGTTACCATGGAGAAGTCTGTCTGTTGTTCTTTCAGCATACCGTCTCCTTCCTTATCATCTGTGGCCTTCAGCGTGTTTTCTGGAGCCTCTCCTTCGACTGGGGGAGGAAGCACTTTTATCTGAATCCCTGAACAGTGATCTCTCCCCGTCTGCTCCACACAGCAGCAGTACAGCCCTGTGTCAATCTGCTTAGCTTGTGGCCACGCAATGTTCAAACTGAGAGAGTTCCCTGCACAAACCAAAAATTCAATTCACCAAGGACAAGACATATATACCTCATGATATCCATATCCTGCCGCTGTTCCGAGGCGACCGGTAGGGGGAGCCTTCACCGTGACAATGAGTCTCCCTCCCTTTACTAGACCCCATGAATTACACAGATCCTTAAAGTAAAAATTATAGCCATTATACTGATAATCTCCAAAGTCTGAAGTCCTAAAGACTGAGCACCTAAACCTGTTACTAGCCCCTCTCACAGAATTATGATGTCCTGCTGCCCTGCCCTCCCCCCCTGGGGAAGTGTCAACACTCCCCACAGAATGAGCGAGAGCATAGGGACCATGGTGGGTGATCGTTGACCCTTCTTGACAGTTGGTGTGCTCGGAGTGCGGGCACGCCCAATCTGCACTCCTCCCACTCAACTGGGGTACCCCGAACACCCTCCTTTTACCATAAACGGACTGAGATGCAACTAACTCCGTCATTGGGACTGCTTTCTGCTTGCTCAGGCTCTGGAACCTTTTTGCAATGGCCGGCGTGAATCCACGTTGCCCTCTCGGCTGTCGGGGTTGTTAGGAGGATTTGGAACGGCCCTCTCCACCTCTGTGCTCTCCAGCTCCTCCTTCTAAAGTCCTTTACGACCACCCAGTCACCTGGCCTCAGGTTGTGTTGCACACCTTCCCGTGGCTTAGGCAGGGCCTCTTTCACAGACCTGTGGACTTTTGACAAGATAGAGGACAAGTTTGCACAGTAATTCAACATGATGTCATTGCACTCACTGGTGGTTGGCGCTGAGGGTCGTTCTCTCCCGATGCCTGTATTCGGAGGCCTGTCAAATAAGATCTCAAACGGACTCAGACCTGCTCTGGCCCTTGTCCTTGTCCGCTTGTAGAACAATACCAGGGGCAAGGCTTTCACCCATGACAAGCCTGTATCTGCGCAACATTTTGCCAGTTTGTTTTTCATTGTGCCATTTTCTCTTTCCACTGCCCCACCACTCGCCGGGTGATAGGCACAGTGCTGTTTTAAATCAAAACCCAGACATTCGCTTACCAGGGTTAGGGCCTTGTTTACAAAAGGGGTCCCGTTGTCCCTACCTATCCTTTCAGGGATCCCCCACCTGGGAATAATTTCAGTGAGGAGTGCCTTTGCCACAGTTGAAGCATCCTGCTTTGACGTGGGGAAGATTTCAATCCATTTGGAGAACATGTCTACAATTACGAGACAATACCTCTTCCCTTCAGCTGGGCTAAGTTCAATGAAATTCATCTGCAAATACTGGAAAGGGAGGTCAGGCGCTGGGTGTGTGCTCTGAGGCGTTTTCATTCCCCTCACTATGTTGTTATGGGCACATATCATGCATCTTTCACAAAATTTTTTAATTTTTAAATCCCTTTGTAAATGATTATCAATGCTATCCATCCCCATTTTGACACATGATCCTTCCCATGTGTCAATCTCGCATACATAGGGAACATACTACGAGGAAGACATGGTTTGTCATTTGGCCCAATCCAAATTTCCCCCCTCTTCACTGCTCCTGCCTGCTTCCATGCAGACAGCTCAGAAGTGTCTGCTGTCGACTGGAGCTCGCTTATCTCTGCTGTGGGGAAAACATCAGTGTTATCAGTACACATGGTGTTTTTAGTGTCCAAGTCTTGTTTCACTCGCAGCCTGGCCCCCTGTTTTGCTGCCACATCTGCGCGTTCGTTCCCTGGAGAAATAGAGTCTTTGTTGTTAGTGTGGGCCTCACACTTACATACTGCTATTTGCTTTGGGAGGAAAATGTAATCAAAAAGTTCAGCAATCAGTTTGTGATGTGTGATCATCTTCCCTGAGGAGGTGAGAAACCCCGTATTTCCAGATAGCCCACGAAGTCGTGCACTACTCCGACGGCATATCTGCTGTCAGTCTAAATAGTAACTGTTTTACCTTGAGCCGCTCTGCACGCCTCAGTCAGTGCCATTAGTTCAGCTGCCTGCGCTGAATAGTGTTCTGGCAAAGGTCCAGATTTGACAGTGTTATGTTGTGTGACGCCGATCCGTCCACAAATAGCTCTGGGTCTGGATTGTCTAAAGGGATTTCCCTCAGATCTGGCCTTGGGGAACAGACTTCAGCTACCGCTGCCACACAGCAGTGTGGTTCACCGTCCTGCTCTATTGGTAGAAGAGTTGCGGGGTTAAGAATTGTACATCTTTTAACCGTAACATTTGGCATGCCCAATAAAACAGTGTGATATCTCAGCCAGCGGGCTGCTGTCATGTGTGCTGTTTTTTGTTCCAGCAGTAGTTGGGCTACTGCGTGTGGGACGAGAAGTGTGAGACTGCTGCAACCTACGATGTCTCGTGAGGCATTTACTGCCTTTTCCGCGGCTGCTACCGCTCTGAGACAAAGGGGGAGTCCCGCTGCCACAGGATCCAGTTTGGCGGAGTAGTAGGCTACTGGGCGTAGTTTCCCCCCATGCGGCTGTAGTAGCACCGAGGTCATGCACCCCTGCTTCTCATCTGCTGTTTGAATGAATGGAAGCTCAGAGTTAGGCAAACCTAATGTGGGGGTGTTGCAACGCTTGTTTTAATGCTTCAAATGCCTGTTCAGCTTCTGGTGTCCAGCTAAGTGCACTATGGGCCTGTAGGCCCTTCCCATGAGCTATTGCACTCGAAGGAGCCTCGAGGCATGCAAAATCCCGAATGAAAGCCCTGCAATAAGAGCATATTCCTTAAAATGACATTAATTGCTTTTTGGTCCTGGGTTTTGGAATATTCTGAATAGCAGCAGTCTTGCTGCTCTCCAACCTCCTACCTGTACCAGATATCAAGTAACCCAGGAATTTTACTTCTTTCTGCACAATTTGCAATTTGGCTCTGTTAGCTCGATGACCCTCAGCTGCCAGGTGTTGTACAGTAGTAGCTTAATGGTGTCTCGTCTACACTGCTCCTGTGATGGACAAGATAACATGCAATCATCAACACATTGGAGCAAAGCTGTACCTGGAGACAGTTCTAGTGACTGCAGGCTGCATCGCCGTGCTTCATTGTATATAGTTGGAGACTCACAGTAGCCTTAGCATAGGCGTGTGAAAGTGTATGGTCAACCATTAAACTCAAAAGCAAACCATAATTGCAAATCTTTATGTACCGGTACAGAAAATAAACATTGGCCAAATCAACAGCTGAAAACCACTTCCTGTCAGGTGGAACCTGAGACAACATTGTATATGGGTTAGGCACCAGGGGTGCCCTGGGTATCACTGCTGCATTCCAACAACGCCTCAAAGACCGATCGTATCCCTTTGACAGCTTCCGGCTTCAAGGGATACGGTGGCTTACAAGACCCGAAGTCTGATTTTGGCGTGATACTCACAGGCTCGCATCCTCTGATGAGAGCCTCTAGTCCCACACACACACTCTTTATCTTTGGACAATGGAATGTTGGCAGTTTGCCCAGACACAGATGTATTCTCCTGAACCAGCATAGGCCCATCCCGCCCCGCCACCTCCGCCATTGGACACGTCACCTGTTCATTGGTTGTTGTTGGAGCAGTCAGCCACTCCTCTGGAGGTGGGGGCAGGGGTGGTTCGCTGACGTGGACCATCTTTCGCATATCACACGCTCCGCGATCTCGTGTGCGAGGCCACTGGGCCGACTAAGTGTGTCGGAGGCTTTGGAGGAAGTCTTACGGGGTTTGGGATTTCACCTGCAGAGGGAGTGGGAGGGACCGTCTGGGACGTCCGTCCAGGTCAGGATCTGTAACACACTTTACAGATTGGAGATTTCGGAGTTCCTGCTTAACTTCATTTTTAGTTTTCAATTGCAATTTATTCACGTCTTTTTGCTTCCCTCTCCCACATATCAAATGCTTCCCAATTAACTTTGAACCTATAATTTAAAATGACCCACACTCACGAGTCCATAATGTTCTACCATATATATATATATATATATATATATATATATATATTTTTTTTTTACCCTGGGATGGCTGCGCATGATCAGTTTCTCGCTCTCACTCTCCCTGGTTTTCTGCGAACTGTGTGCTCGTCAGCCCACAGTTATATGGCTGCCTGGTGCCTGGCTGGCCCCCAGCCAAGGGTGAAACTCCAAATCACTCAATTACCCCACCTGGTAATCACCAATGGCACCACTGTATACCCCCTGTGGAGTTCGACCGCCAAGCCTCCCGACTCTCGTCGAGTTGGATCCCCTGATCCCTGCAGTTCCCTATGAACCGCGCCTGGCGTCGCCTGTGTATACACGCACCAGGGGCCTCATGTACTAAAGGTGCGTGCGTACAAAAACATTGCGTACGCAATGTTTCACGCAAACGGTCAGATGTACTAAATGTGACTTGAACGTGAGAAAGTGCGTACCCCCACGCCACTTTCATTTCAGGCGTACGTATGTTTTTCGTACGTATGCGACACTTAGAGGTGATGCATTGAAATTACAACTATTAAGATATCCTTTACGCACACATTGTAGTTGTAACGGTGGGCTCCGCCCCCCGCCCCTGTTTTGGTTTTCGTCAGTCTTGTCACGCCCTGTTTTTGGTTTCTATGGTTTCCGCGTCTGTGTATTCCCCTTGTCTTGATCTCCGTCAGCTGTGTCTCGTTTCGTTTTGTGTATTTATATTTCCTGGTTGTCTCTTGTCCTTTGTGGGTTATTGTCGCTTGTCACGGTGTTTCATGTCTTGCTGTTGTGAAGTCTTGGTATCTAGGTTTGTTAATGTCTAGGTCCGTGTACCCTCGTGTTAATACTTTATTCTCTTGTGATTTGCGTGTTCTGTCTGTCTATTCCGTTCGCGTTAGGTGTCGTGCTTTCCCTGTTACGTGTTTAAGTCTTTTATACATCTAGCATGTCTAGGTTTATCTCCCTGGTCCACCCTGTGTGTTATAGTACGGTTGTTCGGTTTCCCTGTGTTCGCGTGTCGTCTGTTTCTTGTTAAGTTTCTCTTTGGTGGTTACTCCATTCGTTTAGTGTATATGGTTATGGTTCTGTTGTCTTTGGTTCTCTTTGTGTTGTGCATTGTTTCGCTTACGTTATGTTGTTGTGTCATTAAGTATATCTCCTTTATGTTCCCCCCTGTGTTCATGCTTTACGGTAGTACAGTTTCCCCGCGTGCTTGTGTGTCTCTGTGTTATGGTTTTGTGTTATGTTACTCGTTCATGGTTTGCCCGAGTGTGTAGTTTATATAAATAGTTATTGTTCCAGTCATCTATGTTCTCGTTGTAAGTTGTGCTCAGTGTATTTTCAGTTCGTCCTTGCGTATTGCTTATTAAACGTGTTCATTTATGTTTCTGTTACGTTCGTTTGAGTCTCAGTTTTAGTTTATGCAAATACCTTTGCGCTCCTGCGCCTGCGTCACGCCCCCTCAGTCTTAGGATCGTGACAGAATAACCCACCGTTAAAATGACGCAGCAGGAGAGGACTCTGCCTGGTATGCCCGTTACCAGGGACAATGCTAAGCTCAGGGACTTGGTGGACAGTTTCGCGCCCTTTTTTGAAAGGGATGAAACGGGAAACCCCAGGGGGCTACCATCCCTCACACGTTGTCCAGAGGGATATGAGGGTGTGGGCTGCACAGCGGACGGGTTCTCGCTGCAGTGCACCCTCTATTTTCAGTTCCTGACTGCCCCAACACGCCCAGACATCGCACTAGTCTTATTTATGAGGTCCTTGCTCTCAGGGAAAGCACTGGAATGGGCCGACATAATCCTGACCAACAGACCAGAGATAGCCAGGACGGTGGATGGCTTCTTGCGGCTGTTGCGGACTAGATTTTCGAGAGTGATGCCTGAAGCTCCTGGAAAATTTTTTGGGGGGGATGGCCTGGAGGTTGCAGCGCAGCCAGCTGCCGCTGCGGAGTACACAGCCCCGCAACCTACAGCCGCTGAGAGGCCTACTAGCGTACCAGAGGCCCAGGAGAGGCCTGCTAGCGTACCAGAGGCCCAGGAGAGGCCTGCTAGCGTACCAGAGGCCCAGGAGAGGCCTACTAGCGTACCAGAGGCCCAGGAGAGGCCTGCTAGCGTACCAGAGGCCCAGGAGAGGCCTGCTAGCGTACCAGAGGCCCAGGAGAGGCCTGCTAGCGTACCAGAGGCCCAGGAGAGGCCTACTAGCGTACCAGAGGCCCAGGAGAGGCCTGCTAGCGTACCAGAGGCCCAGGAGAGGCCTGCTAGCGTACCAGAGGCCCAGGAGAGGCCTGCTAGCACACTTGAGGCCCAGGAGAGGCCTGCTAGCTCACTTGAGGCCCAGGAGAGGCCTGCACGAGTGCACGAGGCCCAGGAGCGGCCTGCACGAGTGCACGAGGCCCAGGAGCGGCCTGCACGAGTGCACGAGGCCCAGGAGCGGCCTGCACGAGTGCACGAGGCCCAGGAGCGGTCTTCCACGCCTACTGAGACCCAGGAGCGGTCTTCCACGCCTACTGAGACCCAGGAGGGGTCTTCCACGCCTACTGAGACCCAGGAGGGGTGTTCCACGCCTACTGAGACCCAGGAGGGGTCGTCTACAGTCCCTGTCCCCACGACCCGGAGGGGTGGTGTTCCTGCCCCCGCAACTCGGAGGGGGTCGTCGCCCTCATCGTCTGTCCCCGTGACCCCAAGGGGGCCACCAGTGTCTCCCGTCCCCGCCGCCTGTCGGCAGGCACTCCCAGTCCCAGCGGACACTGCACTGCCCGCCAGTGGGCCTGGACCTGGACATTTTTGTGTCGCCGAGACTGGCAGTTTGAACTTTGTACCCGGTTTGCCGTTCGTCCCCTGCTCCATCCCTGGTTTTTGTTAATCCCTGTTCCTGTCATTGTTTCTGTACGTGTTTGCATACCTGTCCGTGTGTCTGTGTCGTGTGGTGTGCTTTCTGTCCCAGTCCCTGTGTCAGTCCCACAAATCATTACCCATTTTGTCCCTGTACACGTCTCCACAGTCCTGTCCCTTCTCGCCCCTATCACCAAGATCCCCAGTGTCTCTAGCCCCACGCCCGTGTCTGTTCCTAAGCTCCCCAGTGTTCTTGGCCCTACTCCGGCCTCCAGACCTGTCCCATCTAATCATGTTCCCAGTTTTCAGTGTTTCCCCAGTATTGTCCCTTCTGCCCTGCCTATTAGTCGCGCTGCCCCTGGAGTGTCTCCCAGTCCCATTTCCCCGGTCTGTCCTGTTCTGTCCTGCCCTGAATCCAACGTCCCTGTCCTTCGTCATGCCCCTTGGATTTTTGCTGTGCCTTAAGTTTCCGGTTCCCTCTGTTCTATGTTCCCTTTTATTTTAGTGCGTGCACCGGTGAGGCACGCGTGGAGGGGGGTTACTGTAACGGTGGGCTCCGCCCCCCGCCCCTGTTTTGGTTTTCGTCAGTCTTGTCACGCCCTGTTTTTGGTTTCTATGGTTTCCGCGTCTGTGTATTCCCCTTGTCTTGATCTCCGTCAGCTGTGTCTCGTTTCGTTTTGTGTATTTATATTTCCTGGTTGTCTCTTGTCCTTTGTGGGTTATTGTCGCTTGTCACGGTGTTTCATGTCTTGCTGTTGTGAAGTCTTGGTATCTAGGTTTGTTAATGTCTAGGTCCGTGTACCCTCGTGTTAATACTTTATTCTCTTGTGATTTGCGTGTTCTGTCTGTCTATTCCGTTCCGCGTTCGTGTCGTGCTTTCCCTGTTACGTGTTTAAGTCTTTTATACATCTAGCATGTCTAGGTTTATCTCCCTGGTCCACCCTGTGTGTTATAGTACGGTTGTTCGGTTTCCCTGTGTTCGCGTGTCGTCTGTTTCTTGTTAAGTTTCTCTTTGGTGGTTACTCTATTCGTTTAGTGTATATGGTTATGGTTCTGTTGTCTTTGGTTCTCTTTGTGTTGTGCATTGTTTCGCTTACGTTATGTTGTTGTGTCATTAAGTATATCTCCTTTATGTTCCCCCCTGTGCTTTACGGTAGTACAGTTTCCCCGCGTGCTCGTGTGTCTCTGTGTTATGGTTTTGTGTTATGTTACTCGTTCATGGTTTGCCCGAGTGTGTAGTTTATATAAATAGTTATTGTTCCAGTCATCTATGTTCTTGTTGTAAGTTGTGCTCAGTGTATTTTCAGTTCGTCCTTGCGTATTGCTTATTAAACGTGTTCATTTATGTTTCTCTTACGTTCGTTTGAGTCTCAGTTTTAGTTTATGCAAATACCTTTGCGCTCCTGCGCCTGTGTCACGCCCCCTCAGTCTTAGGATCGTGACAGTAGTAAGCTCTTATAGGGTAAAATTAAGTAAATTAGACAATTAAACAGTAAATTAATCAAACAATTTCATTGCCTTACTGGAATAATCATTCAACGTGTTTCCGCCTAGATTATATAAACATGCATGAAATTTTTTGGCCCATGATGATGACTGGCTTATAAGCCGTTTCAGATTTCCAAGAGCTGTCCTCTTGAAACTCTGTGCTGAGTTGGGTCCAGTTTTGGAGAGAGAAACGGCGAGGAGTCGCGCATTGCCAGTTACTTTACAGGTGCTGACCATCGGCTTCCTGGCAACTGGCTCGTTTCAAAGAGAACTGGCAGACCGGTCGGGGATATCCCAGTCATCTTTGAGCCGTGCCATGCCAGCTGTGTTGGATGGGATCATATGCATGTCAGCTAGGTATATAAAGTTCCCATATGATGCGGTTGACCAGGCAAACATTAAAGCGCAATTTGCAGCGATAGCCGGTTTCCCGATTGTAATCGGAGCGATCGACTGCACACACATTGCTATAAAGGCACCATCTGAGGAGGAATTTGCTTATGTGAATAGAAAACACTTTCATTCCATAAACGTGCAAATAATCTGTGATGCAAAAATGTGCCTTACTAATGTAGTGGCATTACAAGCTGGCAGAGTGCGTGATGGGTGGCTTCTTGGTAAGCAACAAATTTAAAGCATTTGACATTGCCAGCTTAGAATAATTAATTTAAAACATGGGTAATTGTTAAATTACTTAGGAGACCGACTGCAGCGCTCAAGACGTGGCTGATGACCCCCTTTGCAATCCACAGACTGACCGGGAGCGGAGATACAATTCTCTCCATTCTCGCACCCGGTCAGTCGTGGAGAGGGCAATTGGGCAGCTGAAAAGCCGGTGACGCTGCCTGGACAGGACCGGGGGGAATGCTCCTGTATCGGCCAGAGAAAGTGTGCAGTATTGTGAGGGCATGTGGGGTCCTGCACAATGTTGCGCTAAGGTACGGCATGCCATTGTTGGAGGTGGTGGAGCAACCAGCGGACCCAGAGCCAGGAGAAATGAGCGTGCAGCCTAACCCAGGTGCCATAGAAGCAAGGCAACAAATCATGGCCGGTTATGGCCGTGTCACCCATAATACAGGCAACTCTCTGCTCAAATGCAGTGAGTTGGATGTCTCCTGCCCCCCGCCTGTTTGGGTCACACTCTGGCGATGTGCAGTCAGCCTCCGCTTTACATCCACCTTAATGTCTGACCATTTTTTTTTATTTCTGCTAGTGTGCGCTGTTCTGACCCCACAGCATTTACAGCTTCACACACGCTGTCCCACTCAGACCTTTTGCGCTTTGCCGTAATGCCAGAGGACAGCGTGCCAAACATTTTTTTTTTTTTCCGCGTCTCCACTTCACATTCGGTGAAGTTTTCTTCTTTCCCCGTTTTGACATGCTTTGTGATATATCCGAGAGGAAACTCCTCCGGTGCAGGGCATATTTACATGAATTTGCATATTTATAGGGGGGCGTGTCACAGGCGGAGTCAGCCACTCTCTCATGTGCGCTAAATTCCACGTTGATTGGGATGTACAAAAGAAACGTGCGTGGATTACGGGCGTAAGCACGGTTTGATACATCCGGATTTTTTTTTGCGTACGCCATTTTCTGGATTTGTCCGTACGCCAAGTTTCAGTAAGAAATCCACGCAAGTCTTTGTACATGAGGCCCCAGGAGAGAAGTCACACCTCTGCAATGTTCCTATCTAAACACTTTAGTTGTACTCACCAGAGTTCAATTAATTTGTCAGTAGTTCGTTTACGGGAAAACTCTGGCTCTGAGGAGGCAGCACCATCGGGCCCCGCAGAACGGAATTTGATCGTTCTGCCGGCTGAAGTAAAGGCCCTCAGGAGCTCAGCGCTTAGACTCTCCCTCAGGTGCGCCGTCCTCAGACACGGAGTCCCATCTGGGGTGCCAAATTGTCATTGAAATTCTGTAAAACCCTTAAAATGGTGAGCACAAAAGAGTCAGAAGCAGTTGGGTGAAATGGTATAAGAGTAAAATGAATTTATTAAGCAAGTATGGATTAATCCAGAGATCTCAATTACATACACACAAGGCGTCTGCAATAGAGAGCTAATCTCCCTATTCGAATCCTCAGGTTTTATAATCATTTTCCATGTACATGACACGTGCACGTGGTGACCATGCGTTGATCACAGAATGCTAAAAGCAATATGATTGGATAAACAGGACATAATCCACACATGATTTGACATGCACACGCTGGCCTCTCCCCTCACACGCCTGCGCTCCTGCTCGGACGTCAGGGGTCCATCCCGTGAGTGGATAAGAGCGAGGCCATCCTAGGAACATTGGCTTCTCGAAAACACCCGAGGCGCCAGGAAGGCAAGGATAGCTACGTAGCCAAAGCATTCTTGATTCAGGCCTACTGCCCATAAGTACAAGAGTGACTGAAATTATACATTACTAATGTGATTTACGTGTATGTAAGGTAAAGATCACTCAGGAATGCTGAAGTACAGATATACTAAAGCATATCATAAGGGAAAATGTTAAATTTTCACTCACAATTTCACATTGCAACAAAAAACCCCGGCACGCCTCAGGAGAGCCGTCATACTTGTCTGGTTCACATTGTAAGGGCTGGGGAGAGCTGACTGAATAACCAGTGCAGGAGTGGGGGGGGGGGTTTGGGGGGGGGGGGCTGCCATCCTTTGAAGCTGCAGCTGGATTTCTGAGCCGTGATCGCATTAGCAAGACTGCCAGAATCCACCGTCTGTTTGTATTCTGTAACGCGGAGTACATGACACAAAGGTAGACGAGTGCAGATGGCAGTATAAGGGTTTTAATTATACAACGCAGTATGGACTGACAATGCCGGAATGGCGTAGAGGGACTGCAGACCTTACTCATAACAGGAACCTTGCTCTCTAATCCCGAGCAGTAAGTACCTAAAGGGAAATCCAAAGAGAAGAGACGATAAGCTAGTGAAGTCAAACCAGAAAGACATAAACAGGGAATATAACGCTCAGGATGCTTTGTACGAAAAGCTTAGGCAATACTTGGCAATGTAGACAAAATGCTACAGTCTTAAATAGCTCAGTCTAATGAGCTGCAGGTGGACTAGTACTCTGGTGAGCGAGAGCAGCATCTGTATGGCTGGGCATGCTGGGGGTTGTAGTATCCTGGGTCATGAGGTGTGATATATATTCTATTCTACATTACCATTTCCCTCCCCTTCTATGGTCTACTGTGCAATTAAGTAGCAAACTGTTTTGCATATTTATTGTATTATTATTTATTGTATTGTCTTGCATATTTAGTGTGAATCATCTTGCTTACTGCACGTGCACTTTATGTTGTATGGAGTTTGTCATTTGTAGCACCTTGGTCCTGGAGAAACATTTTGTTTCACTGTGTACTATACACCACTGTGTATGGCTGGAATGACAAATAAAACCCACTTTGACAAGGGAGTTAGTCACGAAGGATTATTCTGGCAGGGAGTCAGATATGCTTACAGTAATGAAGGTTAATGGTATTGGTAGGCTATGCGACTCAAGAAAACTTACCACAAACTCAGACCATTCTAAGACCTGACCACTGCATGTGTATCTCTTCTTGCATTATCTCCTTGAGCTCAAGTCTCTTGCAGCACTCGGAGGTCAACTGACTGAAATAAGATGAAGTAATTCCTAATCATGTCCCCAACAGTCCTGGAAAACTTGCTGTCATTGAAGTCAAGTCAATTTTATTTATATAGCGCTTTTTACAACACATGTCTCAAAGCGGCTTTACAAATTGTATGGGTCCAGATCCCTAATGAGCAAGCCAAAGGCGACAGTGGCAAGGAAAAACTCCCTAAGATGGCGGGGAAATAGGAAGAAACCTTGGGAGGACCAAGACTCAAAAGGGAACCCATCCTCCATTGGGCGGCCCGTTAGCACCAGTCCGTATTTGTGAACAAGAGGTGGTTCTACAGTTATAGCTTAAAGTTCTTGTTCCCCGGCCAAGTAGTCACAGTCCCTTCGGTGCAGATGGTGCGCCTCAGGTAGGAGCCAGCATCAGCACGTCCCCTTGCGGCAATGGTACATCCAACCCCGGCATCAGTATATCCACCGGCGAGCCAGACCATCTCCCAGGTGCTTGTAGGTGCTTGCATGCAGTCGTCTTGGGTAGAAGCATGCAAAAAAGATGGACAATACAGACTGAGTGTGAGGATGTCAATTTAACCACCATTGATTTAAATGTACATAGCTCATGTGCCAGTGATTAGCATGTAGCTCCGGCAGGCTAATCTATAGCAGCATAACTAAAGGGAGGGGTCCAGAGGTGACCACAGTCATGAGGGCCCACTGAGACATTGCTTTCCAGTCAAGTCAGTCACAACTAGAGTGATGCCATGACACAGCTGGATGACAGCATCAACATCTCAGATTACCAGAAATCTCAACGTCTGGGGGCCCCTGAGCCCCACACCTTACTAGGGGAATATTTAACTGAAGGATTGATTATTTAGGTGAGTCTTAAGTCTAGATTTAAAGATTGGAACTGTGTCAGAATCTCGGATTGGAGCTGGAAGGCTATTCCATAATTGAGGGGCTTTAAAAGAGAAAGCTCTGCCTCCGGCTGTAGTCTTACAAATTTTTGGAACTAAGAGAAATCCAGCATTTTGGGAGCGTAAAGGGCGAGACGGGTTGTAGTAAGCAATGAGTTCACTCAGATATTGTGGGGCAAGACCATTTAACGCCTTATAGGTTAAGAGAAGAATTTTAAATTCAATTCGATGTTTAATCGGAAGCCAATGTAAAGCCGCGAGAGTGGGACTAATATGATAAAATTTTCTAGCCTTAGTTAAGACTCTAGCTGCAGCATTTTGTACAAGTTGTAGCTTCTTTATGGACTGTTTAGAGCATCCAATTAGAAGACCATTACAGTAGTCCAATCTTGACGAGACAAAAGCATGGACCAGCTTCTCTGCATCAGCTAATGAAAGTAAGTGTCTCAGCTTGGCGATATTAAGTAAATGGAAAAAGGCAGCCTTAGTGACATTGCATATATGTGTGTCAAATGAAAGATCCGAATCAATAGTGACACCTAAGCTTTTTGCAGTAGACTTAGGTGTTACTGAAAACCCATCTAGGGTAAGGGGAATATCAGCCCAGCTGCTTCTAGCAGCTTTAGGCCCAAGAATCAGCACCTCAGTCTTATCAGAATTTAGTTGAAGAAAATTAGACACCATCCAGTTTTTAATGTCCTGGACGCAGCTCTCAATCTTGAGTTAAGTTAAGCCACATTGTCAATTGTGATTTTCACCCCAATCGAAATTTGTCCTCCGCATTTACCCATCTGTGCAGTCAGAACACACACACACACTAGTGATAACTAGGGGGCTGTGGTGCACACGTGCCCAGAGCGGTGGGCAGTCCTAACCCGGTGAGCAGTTGGGGTTAGGTGCCTTGCTCAAGGGCACCTCAGTCATGGCCTCAGGCCTGGGAATCAAACCCACGACCCTCCGGTCACAAGACTGGTTCCCTAACCACCAGACCATGACTGCCCCAGAGAGTAGTGGTGATATCATCCGGGTTGGAGGATATATACAACTGAGTATCATCTGCGTAGCAATGGAAGCTAATACCATGCCTATGGATAATAGTGCCCAGTGGAAGCTTATATAATGAAAATAATATGGGGCCCAGTACAGATCCTTGTGGGACACCATATTTTACCTTAGAACGCTCTGAGCATTCGTTGTTCACTAGTACAAATTGGTAACGATCTGTCAGGTAGGAACCAGGAGAGTGCTTGATCTCTTATACCAATGAGTGTCTCCAGCCTATTAAGTAGAATATTATGATCAATGGTGTCAAAAGCTGCACTGAGGTCTAGCAGTATGAGAAAAGAAATGTGTCCTTTATCAGAGGATATCAAGAGATCATTTACTACTTTAGTCAGCGCAGTTTCAGTGCTGTGGTGGGGTCTAAATCCAGACTGAAATAATTCTAAGACATGTTCTGTCTGTAGGAAGGAAGAGAGTTGTGAAGAAACTACTTTCTCTAGAATTTTGGATATGAATGACAAATTAGAGATAGGCCTATAGTTGGACATTTCCTGGGGATTAAGACCAGGTTTTTTAATTAGCGGCTTGATAACTGGAAGTTTAAAATGAACTGGGAATATAGCCCAGGCTCAGAGAGCAGTTTATTATAGTGAGCAAAGGTTCTATATTGCTTTGCAGTAATTCTTTAAGTAAATGGGTTGGTACTGCATCTAGTATGCATGTGGAGGGCTTGGCAGATTCCACCAATGAAATAAGCTCCTCACGACCAATTGGGGAGAAGGACTCTAACAGGGCATCAGAGCTGACCAGACAGCTGTCAAGGTGCATAGGCATGTTGACAGGCTCTGAGATAGCACAACCAATTTTTTCCCTAATTTTATCAATCTTATCATTAAAGAATTTCATAAAATTATTACTGCTACACTCTAGTGGGATTAGTGGATTGATTTGATCATGGCTCCTTGTTAGGCTGGAGACAGTTTTAAATAGGAGTGCAGAATTGTTTATGTTTTTCTATTAAAGCTGATAAGTATGAGGATTTTGCCGTATGGAGGGCATGCTTATATTCAC
Source organism: Brachyhypopomus occidentalis (assembly GCA_020368025.1). NCBI lineage: Eukaryota > Metazoa > Chordata > Actinopteri > Gymnotiformes > Hypopomidae > Brachyhypopomus > Brachyhypopomus occidentalis. The sequence goes on from JAGXOD010000136.1 coordinate 1,239,103, forward strand.
TAAGGCTGCTTTCTTGATAGTCTAATCACTTCTAACGCCATTTACGCTCCAGGATCCTCGCGGCTCGTTTGAGACTACGCGTGTATACCATGGCGCTATTCTTCTCTCAGAGGCTCTCTTATAGCGTAATGGTGCAACCTTGTCTAATGCTGTATGAAGAGAAGTCTCAACGTGCTCTGTAAAATGCTCTAGTCCTTCCGGAGCTACAGGTGTATCAATTTCTGTCAAACCAGGTAAAATGTCAGTGAGCGCGGCTATGGTACTAGGTGCTATAGTTCGTTTCATTCGGTAGCGGGGCGGCTGATGAATACCGTCAGTCAAGCATAACTCATACGTTATGAGGCTGTGGTCTGAAACAGCCTCACTCTGAGGTAAAATTGCTAAGCTGGATATGTTAATACCAAATGATAAACCAGGTCTAAAGTATGACTACAATTATGCATAGGACCCACCACATTCTGAGTGATACCCATTGAATCAAGAATTTCTTGAAAATTTTTGCTTAAAGCATCACAGAGATTCTCAAAATTCTCAAAACTATAATCACCTTATCGACTGATAGCACTACATGAGACAGGAAGTCTGAAAACTCAGTAAGAACCAGGAGGGCGGTAAATTGTAATTAACATAAACGACTGCGACGCTTTGTTGGTTGTTAGATTTGATACATTTTAAACAGTGAGGATGAGATGTTCAAAAGAATAAAATTTAAAGCCGAATGTTTGAGAAATGTCTATATCAGAGTCATATATTGTGGCGACACCACCTCCTCGACCATTTGGATGGGGGTTATGAACATATCTATAGCCTGAGGGAGAAGGTTCGTTTAGGGCCATATAATCATCTGGCCGGGTCCAGGTTTCCGTCAAGCAGAGCATGCATAGATTATGATCGGTAATCATTTCATTAACCAGCAATGCTTTAGATGACAGGGATCTAATATTTAGCAGTCCTAGTTTCAGATTTAAACTACTCTCCAAGGGAGCATAATCCAATTTAACATTGATTAAATTTTGTCTACTAACTTTGCGAGAGTTATTTTTTGGTACTCGAGGAACTGACACAGTCTCAATCCAGTGTGACCTAGGTGATGTCTCTTTGCAGCTAGCAGACAGTCGGTTTAGCCTTTGTGTCTGCTGCCTGGCCTCGGCTCTGGTTTGTCAATCCCCATTAACAAGTCCTACACTACCACTAGTAAGCCTAGCAGATATGCTACGGGAAATGAGAGCAGCACCCTCCCAAGAAGGGTGAATGCCATCTCGCTTCAAAAGGCCAGGCCTGCCCTCAAAACGCGTCCAATTATCTATATAACCCACGTTGTTTTCTGAGCACCATTTAGACATCCAGCGGTGTAGTGCCAATAACCTGCTGTAGGTTTCGGCGCCATGCCGAATTGGAACGGGACCAGAGCATATTACAGCATCTGACATAGTCCCCGCTAACTCACTCACCTCTTTAACATTATCCTTAGTGATCTCGGAATGTCTCAAACCCACATCATTGGTGCCGACGTGTACCACTATCTTTGAATATTTACGATTAGCCAGCACCTTAAGATTAGCCCTGATGTCAGGCGCTCTAGCCCCTGGGATACACTTAACTATGGCCGCTGGTGTCTCTAAGGGGGTTGCTATATTCACGTGTCGGAGCTGGGAATCTCCTATTACCAGAGCTCTTTTAACAGGTCGCTCAGTCGGTGTATTACTGAGTGGGGCAAACCTGTTTGACACGGGAATCTGAGTAGAACAGTGCTCAGCCCTACGGCTATGCCGCCGAGACGTCACCCATTCGCCCCGCTGCGAGGGCTCTAATGCCGGAGCTGGGGGCTCGCTAGCTATGGTGGCTACGTTGGTGGCAACCGGGCCTGCTACGCTAAGTGCTACCGACTCTTTAGGACTCTCTAAAGCCCGGATGCGCTCCTCTAAAAGCGAAATCTTCTCCGTCATGCTAATAATTAATCTACACTTGTTACAAGCAAAATTATCCCTACTGACGGAAGAAGAGTAGCTAAACATGCCACACTCCACACAAACAACAGGCGACTCAGACATGATGAAATACTAAAGATACTTAGCTTCGGTTGAGATGAACTTGAATGTTTTTCGATGGCTTGTGGAGGTTGTTGTAGCCGGAGTTATGCGTAAATAAGTCCACAAAGTCCACAAAATATTTGTAGATGTATCAGATGTAATTAAACAGATAGAAAAAAAGGGTAGGCAAAAAATACTCTGCAGCAGCGTTAGCAGGAAGCAGCGTCGACAGGAAGCAGCATCAGCAGGAAGCAGCGTCAGCTGGTAGAAAAGGGTAGGTGATGTGTAGAAAAACTTTCCAAACCTTTCCAAGGATTAAATCAGGTCAGTTTCTCACATTCTTTGCGAGGGGAGGTCATCTCTGTGTTTGGTGGTGAAGTGGCCTTGGCTTTTTCCACTATAGAGGCATGGTACCTACAATATTCTTGTGGTTACAGACATGTTTACCCATTATGCATGGGCTATGCCTACACGGGATCATATTACGGTTTGTGGTTGTATGTTCTTTGTGTCCAAGAATGTGTTTGCGTGTGGGTTATGTTAATGTTATGGACTCCCTTTCGGATTTGACCACTGACTGCCTGTATGACCATGATTTTGGAATGCCGTTTAAAACAGTAGATGGAATGTTAGTAAATACCTTTATTTGCTTACTTCATCGCATAAAATCACATAATCTTCTCCTTCTGAATTCTTGACCTATCAGTGACCACACAGCATTGTTACTTTTGGACATCATAGAAAAGAAAAGGCTTGTGTTGGCTAGAGTTTATATCGAGTTGTTTGGGTACAATGTTGAACCAGAAGTTAGCAGGGACAACAGCTACGAAGGTCTACGAAGGACTCGTTTGTGTTTGTGAGTATAAATAAACAATTGTGCATAAGAGAATTTATACTAAATATCAGATAAATATTAGATTATGAACAGTATTAGAGTATTTAAGTACTGTAGTACTTCCTCAGCATCTTTTAGGCGCTTAGCTAGCATGGTTAGCTTAGCTAGCATCTCTTGGCCTATTAGTAACTTTTATGTTATATTATAACTTAATTTGGAATTTTCTGGTCTTTCTGCAAGATGTCCAACGTTGTTGTTTAGTTTTAGCAAAAAGAATGTTGCATGCTCTTGATGTATAGAGGACAACATCTTGGAACAAGGTGTGCCACATTTGGACAAGGGTATGGCACTATAGACATTCGATGGGACATCTAATGTGCAGTATTGTGTAACTCTTCAATACTTCCATGTTTGTGCTCAATATTTTTTTTATTTTGTCAGACAAGACCCTATTGAATCACAGAAGGAATAATAGAAATAATTCCACATCCCATTGTGTAAATTTACACACTGTACATCCTCAAAATTAAAACTGCTTTTTGGCTGTTTTGTTGATATTTTCTTCTGTATTAGAAGCTCAAATGGAACCAAAATTATGGAAATATAAGCCTGGAGGTGAATCAATATATTGGCCCAACTGTCTGCTTCAGTTTGAATACTGAATGATCATTTTGCTATATGTACACCTTGAGATAACTAGTGTTAAAGTGTACTAGTAAAAATGGCTCAAAATGGCCTTTGCACAAAGGGGCTAAAGTGTGATACTGATGCTTTGATAGTAAATGAATTTTAGGTGACAGAACATGGTCATCTTGCATCGTAAACCTGCCTTTTAACCTGACATTTAGAGAGACCCACGTGGTCCACATGTTTACAATAAGAACTTACAAGCCAGATTTATCGTGAGCAGCTGCATGTAGATAGCTGAAAATCAGTACCCATGAAGATGGGATAGGAAATTTTCAGTTTATCAGGTTTGGATTGTTGTTGTTTTGATGTTTAATACGTGATTCTAGGGTAAGCACAACTACAATTGCTGGGCCGATGCTGCCCCGCTGCCAGGAGAGAGGGTGTGGATTAGAGATCGGGGAAGACAAGGTAGAGGTAAATTGGGAGGGTTTTGTAATCCAGAAGTGTTTAATGGTTATAGGGTTAGGAGGTGATACGGGGGTGGTCTACCAAGTGAGGTCAGAAAAGAGTGGGAAGTCTTACATTGGAATGCCCTAAAGCCCTGTGTGTCGAGCCTGGAAGGCGCACCTGCAGATGTAGGGGATAATGTGATTGCTGATGAATCCTATGTGCCAATATGTGGGTTTTATTTGAATATTGCTCCAGAAGGAAGAAATGGACTGGACGCTCCCTGATGCTCAGTGCGGATGAACCTTGGGCACCCTCCTGCCCGGTATACAGAGTAACTTCTCCTTATTGCAGTGTATACTTGTCAGGGACTGACAAGATTAAAGTATGGGGGTGTGATGACGTGGAGGCTGTTCTGTCCTTTTTCCTGGGAAGACACGATATGAGATTGCATTAGAGTACTTTGGTTGGACTGAGAAGAGTTACAGCAGGCAGATGAGAATGCGGGCAAGTGGGATTGTGGACGTGAGGAGTTACTGGCAACGACAATTGGGAGACAGGTGTAGCCTGCTCCCGGGCAGAAAGTGAGTATTCTATTCTGCAAGACAACTCTCCTGTCAGGGCTGACTCCAGTGCGGTTCCTCCGGCCACCGCTAGGAGGAGCCCACGGGCTGATTCTAGGCGGAGTCCCGGTAATCAGCAGTGATCTGCCGCAGCTGTCTCCCTTCCTACTTTAAGGAGAGAGTTGTGGCAGTTCACTGCTGAATCGTTTGGTTTCCATGCCTCTCGTTTGCCAGCCTGTTTCTCATGTCTCCTGTTGTTTGGTGTCTTGCCACCACTCTATCTCTGTTATCTTTCTCCTGTGCAGCTTCCTGGCCCATCTCAAGTTTTCCCCAAGCTGTTCTATTTCCTATCTGTTTGTTGTCCTATCCAAAGTCTTATTCTGTTTTGATGTAGAGGGGCCTACTTCAGAATGATTTACTTTTGAGGATTTCACCACACTAGAGAACATTTATTTAGTCTGCCTTACTTTTAAAGTAGGCTGATTGTCATGTCTTACTGAAAAAAAACAGTAAAATGATTAACCTACATTTTTATTATGAACACAAACACTGACAAAAATATAAACACAATTTGTATAAAAACATTATAAAATAACTTTACATTTATATAGAATGTGTTCTTGAGGAAAGAACAAGGTAACAGACATATTTACATATGATCCTGACTATCCAGTGATGAGACTAAATTCACATTATTGCAAGCCTATTTAACAAAGTTATTAGGGCACAGTTTAAAGTACGAACATCAAAATGGTTTACTTCTTTCTTAACACAAGGATGAAATGCTCTGATGCTAATGCTAATCGGTGCATGGACTTTTAGTTGCAGAGGATATGCTTATTAACAGTGGTCTTGAATAGTGCAGTCATCCTTCTCTGAAGATAATTTTTTCCCCCTTTTTTTAGTTCCAGTGGGTTTCCAGTACTTTTTCAATGGTAGTCCAGATTTACATCAAACAGACCAATGAGAAATTATTCATAGAGAACATCACCATCACTGTCTCTGTTGCCTCTGACTATCTTATTCATAGATGATCCAAGTTACCAAGGAAATGTAAGAAACCTACAAGAAACATATACCATAAATGTTTATGTTGGAAAGCTATGTATTTCTACTTACTGCTGCTGGCATGAAATGTTTTAGCTTAGTAATAGAATTGACTTATTACAAACTGCAACATGCTCCTTTAATTTCGTGCAGTTCATATCTTTATATAAACCAGGATAACATGGCATGTTCCCTTAGAAAGTAGAGGTGTGTGAGGTGTCCACAGACTCTGCCCATATTGAGCTCTTTCGAGACACAGTGTCTACTCTGCCCTTCAGCCTGCTGCTCAGAGGCCTCATCATGTCCAGCAGATGGCGACGAAACTTCACCCCAACAAAGGCATATAGGATTGGATTCAGACAGCAGTGCAGATAGCCAAGGGTTTTAGTGGATGTAAGGGCAACATCAAGAGCAGAGGTGGTCTCACATGATGTGTTAGTAACATTACGGAGGATTTGACTGGTGTGAATGGTGTCTACCAGCAGGGTAATATTGAAGGGGGTCCAGCTGATGAAGAAGGCCAGCACCAGGACCAGGATGACCCGTATGGCCCTCTGCTTCTGCAAACCCTGAGAGCCCTGCTGCAGCCTCACCAGGATGCAACAGTAGCAGTAGAGCAGAACCACAGCTGGAAGTATGAAGCCCAACACATGGTAGAGCAGGCGGGAAGGCAGACGCCATTCCTGAGGATACCACTGAACACACTCTGTTCTGTCACCTCGCCTTCCGTCTTTGGAAGCCTGCAGATACAGCCACTCAGGGATAGAGAGTAGCAGAGAGAAGAACCAAACAGTAACGCAGCTGAGCTGGATTAGCCAAGGCTTCCTACGAGAGTACATCTGCACGGCGTGGACGACAGACAGGTAACGATCCAGACTGATGCAGGCCAGCAGAAAGATGCCACAGTAGAAATTGATCTGTAAAATTGAAAACCATTTTGTGTGTGTAAATTGACTGTCAAGTGTCCAGACAAAAGCAATACATAAAGAAATAAATACAATGTTTCTTAGAACCTTGGTCCCAACCCAGTGCTCCTACCATAAACAGTGCTCCAGTGATCTTGCAGAGTGGTGTACCGAAGGTCCACCCTTCTACTGCCTCTACCGCCCACAGGGGCATTGTGAGAAGCAGCAGGGTGTCGGCCACAGTCAGGTGCAGAATAAATGTGTCCGTCACATTCCAGCTCCGCCTCTTCTGCCACAGCACCCCCAGCACCAAGCCATTGCCCAGCAATCCCACAACTACCGCCAGAGAGTAAAGGATGGGGATGAAGATGGCATTGAATTGTATGCCTGTGTGCTGAACACACAACTGCCCGCAACATGAGTCATAGTCGTCGTAGTTGACAGTGTAGCTCTCATTGTCATTAAAGGGCATCAGGTCTGCACCAGAAAAGACTGTTTTTCCTTCCTCCGACATTTTCTGCCAAAATACCAAAGAATCAAGGTGATATTATCAGGATGGTTTTATAGAAGAATGGCTTGTATTGTTCATATCTCATATGCTTCATACAATACACTTCCATATCAAGCATATTAAACATTAAAGTTTTCTTAACATTCTGCTTAGTTTTATCTGACCTTGCACTGTCTGTTCAAAGTAGAGATGTGGTTTCAGGTAGTGCAGAGATTTTGAAAAGATTAGTACCATGGTGTCTGCTGTCTTGTCACCTTTTTGTCTAATTTAATACCACAGTTCTTTTTATATGAAAAGAAGCTTTCTTTCAGAGTCATTCCGTATACATAAAAGCACACCATTTTGCAGAAAATCTGTCTCCTGCCTAATTGTCCTGTTAAAACGATAATGAAATGGCTAAGAGGTTAGGTCCTAAAAGCAAACATCACTTTTTTCAGACTGCCAATCAATACACACAGCATGCTATAAGTCATTTAAGGAGATGTGTAAGTTTCGTTCGTACATTTCAGAACACACTAATGAACCTGTCCTTTCAAAGAAATGAGACACTTCACAGAATGTTGTAGAATTATTATAAACAAAAACTGAAATTTCTGAGGGTGTTGTATGACTCAAAACTGTATTTTTCTTTGGTTGATTCAGTTGAGTAATTCAGTCCATCAAAGCCAAAGTAGAAGCAAAATAAAACTTTTGATGTAATGTCATAAATATGCTGGTTTTTATTTCAAATATAAATGCAAAAATGTAAGGCTGGTTTATACTAAATGTGATAATGAAATTATAAATCATATGCATAGCCAAGTACAGTAGTAGTAGAGGAGAAGTACTACATGTCAATGTTAACTAGATTGCTTGTAAAGAATCTCCAATTAAATTAGATAATCAGATAAAAATTCAGATAAAAAAGATAAATTATTAATATATCACCATTTGTACATTTGTAGTCTGCAAATTTCCTTATCTCTACTGCAAGCTTTGCTCAATACCTCTATTAGAAATATTTCAGAAAGCACTAGAAAACTATTTGAAACTTACAGTACACTGACAACCAAACCACTGAGATCTTGACATACAGATAATAAAACAAAGTTATGTATAGAAAAAAAAACTTACTGTTTGTAATCTGTGTGTAATCTCAGTTTGCAAACCAGTTCGTGAACATGAAAGCACAAACAAGTTGTGTCGTCCTGGTTGATCCACAGGCAGAAATAATATGAGAGAGAGAGAAAAAAGAGAGAGAGAGAGAGAGAGAGAGGAACCAAGAGGCACTGAGGTACAACCACAGAATTGTGATAAGATCTTTGTCATTCACAATATTTAAATTCATTCTCTTTGAATTTTATGAATTAATAAATTTTTGATAAAAATAACTGAAGGCTGGCATTTCATACACTACTTTTTAAGCCAGAACGTCCATGCAAAAAATTAAGCTTACAATCTTTACCCACACACATGCTTTATATTCATATTACTAGTGAATAGTAGGCAACTTTTAGCAATATCGGACCATTTGTGTTTGAGTAAAAAAAAAAGGTTTACTTTTATTTTAATCAGTTTCCAGTTGGCTAGGAGAGACATTGATCTTTCCAATACCAGTATGTCCAGACCCAGTATGGATGAAAGAGAGATTTTTAAAACTATACTGAAGTACACATTTCAGACCGAGGTCCGCTGTGAAAATATGACTATATATGTAAATATTAGGACAGTGAAGTCAGAATTTTTGCTGTATGGTCAAACACTGTAAAGAGAACATGAAATAACACTACAAACACTGACATTATATTTCTGGATCTTTTGTCCTATATTGTATGTGACCTATTGTCTTCTGACCCAACAATTTAAGTGAGTATAAACACTGTCACATTACGAAATGGAATTTCTGAAAGTTACAGTACTGTCATATCTTCATCATCTTACTTCAGGGTGCTTTCCAAGTCTTTACTATATCCATTTTCAGTTTTTTTACCTGAGAAAAAATTTAGATAGATAAAAATCTTAAATAAATAAAAATTGCAAAAGTCTTACATTCATCTCTCCTCATGTCCTTGATTGCCTTAACCATGTGTCATTATCTTGAAATAACTTAGACCTAGTATGTCTAGAGATATATACTGTAGATGAGAGAGATGTCTAGAGAATATAGGCTAATAATTACCTCTGTAACAGTACTTAAGTCACAGCCATCTTATCATCTTTGGTTCAAGCATTACTGACTCATTTCTTATGCCATTGTTCTAGATGTTGTGTCCTCAGCTTTTATTTAACCTGGACCTGTAATATTGTTGCAGATGTTTGAATCTTACGGGATGGTCTTCATAATTCTGCTATTGTAACATTAAATACAAGAACCCACAGAAAGTGAAGATTGTGACACGAGGTTTTGCGAACAGAACGCAGGCGGATCGTCAGACATATAACGATTATTTTGATTTAGCTACAATAGTAGCGTACACACACACAGAACATCTAACACTGTTCAAACAAAGACGAGCACAGGACACTGCATATTCGCACATTAAATAGACGAACTACATGAAACCCAAGTGAAAACGAGACGAGCCACAGGTGAGACCGATGAACCTATTCACATCCAATGGTCAAACACCGACGCAGACAACACAAACCCAAAGGGAGGGGTCCGGGAGCTGCACCGTGACAAATATTCAGGACCCTAGGCTCTACTGTACTGGCAATATATATTACACACATTTAAATATATACATAATATAAATAAATTAAAAACTTGCATAAGAGGCTTGTACATGATGGGATGGCAAAACCCACATTCGTAAGCCATGCTGTGTGTTCAGTTAAGTCATGTGACTTATCTTTCTGTATTACATTCAAGCAGACATGCTACAGTGTAATTGAGCTTATCAGGGCTCTGATGTTTGCACCCCCAGCAACACTTGCTGGTGTAACAGGAATGATATGTCAAAACAAGAAAACAAAATCTGTCTCTATCAAATCAATCAATCCCAGGGGAACTTTTGTTACTCAAATGTTGCTCTTTGATGTCTCTGGAGACTCACTTATATTTAATTTAGACATCAACTTTGTTGAAAAAAGTAAAAATGTTGGCTAATAACATATAAAATCCAGGATAACTGTTATTGACAGTATAATTGCAACACAAAAAAGTCAGAAATGTTTAGCTAATATCAATTTTCTATATCAAAAATGAAATTTTTAAATCCTGTCATTGTACAGTCCCTGACCCCTCCCACCGGGCATGTCTACATATCTATGTATGTGTGTGTGTTCATCTGTGTTGCTCTTGTTATTCGTTTACACTTGTCTCTTGTCTCAGTTGTCGTTGTGATATGTTGCAATTGTGTCATTAGTATTCGTGTATTTAAGTGCGAATGTTGTCTATGTTCCTTGTTCGTCATTCAGTGTGCAGTGTGCAGCGTTATATGTTCCTGTTAGTGCTAAGCACTAAATCTAAATAAAACAGTTTCTTTAAACCTGCTCTTGCTCGGCATCCTGCCCTGGCCTCGCACGTTACAGAATGACAAACCCAAATAAATATGCTGAAAGGGAAGCACGTTCGAAAGTGTACCCTTCCCCTCTGGCCAACCCAAGAAGTCAAAGTCAATGGCACATCCACTGGCAAGCCAGACCATCTCTTAGGTGCTTGTATGGAATTGTCTTTTGTAGAAGCATGCGACCAAGATATAAAATACAGGTTGAGAATGTGAACATCAATTTAGACAACCATCGATTTAAACAGATGTACATAGCTCACAAGCCAGTAATTAGCATGTGGCTCCGGCAGGCTAATCTATTGCAGCATAAGTAAAGGGAGGGGTTTGGGGGTGACCACAGTCATGTGGGTTCACTGAGCCATTGCTTTCCACCCAAGTCATTGTCACAACTAGCGTGATCGCATGACATGGCTTGACAGCATCAACGAGATGGGCGCAGAAGGCGAGATGGGTTATAGTATGCAATGAGCTCACTCAGATATTGTGTAGCAAGACCGTTTAATGCCTTATAGGTCAGCAGAAGAATTTTAAAATCAATTCGATATTTAACCGGAAGCCAGTGTTACGCTGAGATAGTAGGACTAAAATTATCGAATTTTTTATCCCTAGTTAGGACTCTAGTTGCAGCATTCTGTACAAGTTGCAGTTTCTTTAGGAACTGTTTAGAGCATCCAATTAGAAGACCATTACAGTAGTCCAATCTTGACGAGACAAAAGCATGGGCTTCTCTGCATCAGCTAATGAAAGTAAATGTCTCAGCTTGGCGATATTACGTAAATAGAAAAAGGCAGTCTTAGTGACATTGTAAATATGTGTGTCAAATGAAAGATCCGAATCAAAACTGACACCGAAGCTTTTTGCGGTAGATTTAGGTGTAACTGAAAAGCCATCTAGGGTAGGAAGAATATCAGACCAATTGCTTCTAGCAGCTTTTGGTCCAAGAAGCAACACCTCAGTCTTATTGTAATTTTAAAAAAGAAAATTAGACACCATCCAGTTTTTTATGTCCTGGATGCAATTCTCAATTTTGTGAGTATTATTAATATCATCCAGATTAGAGGATATATACAACTGAGTATCATCTGCGTAGCAATGGAAGCTAATACCATGCCTACAAATAATTGTGCCCAGCGGTAACATATACAACAAGAATATTGAGCCCAATACAGATACTTGAGGGACACCATATTTTACCTTTGTACGTTCTGAACATTTGTTCAAAGTACAAAGTACAAATTGGTAACGATCTGTCACGTAGGATCTGAACCAAGAGAGCGTTTGACCTCTTATGCCAATGAGTGTCTCCAGCCTATTCAGTAGAATGGTGTGATTAATGGTGTCAAAAGCAGCACTAAGGTCTAAGAAAATGTGTGTGTACTTTATCAGAGGATATTAAGAGATCATTTACTACTTTAGTCAGCGCAGTTTCAGTGCTGTGGTGGGGTCGAAATCCAGTCTTTAAATAGCTCTAGGACATGTTCTGTCTGTAAGAAAGAAGAGAGTTGTGAAGAAACTACTTTCTATAGAATTTTGGAAATGAACGAAAGATTAGAGATTGGCCTATAGTTGGAAAGTTCCTGGGGATTAAGTCAAGTTAATTTTATTTATATAGTGCTTTTTACAACCACCAGGCTTTTTACTTAGTGGCTTGATGACTGTAGTTTAAGTGATTTGGGGATGTAGTCTATGTAACGGGTTACGGTGAGCAGCGGGAGTCGTAGGTCGTTCAGAATATTCTTTATTCTCCATGCTTTTCAAAAACAGAAATACTCAGGCGTATAGCAAGGTAAACAAACTAAAAATAGAAAAGGCAGTGGAAGTCTCCTTCGGTCCGGTGCTGGACAACTCCAGGGAAGAATGCACGGTCGTCGTCGCAGGCAGGCTCTCTTGATCCTCTAATGTGCAGCACCGGACGACCGGACCTGTGGGCTTAAATACCATATGTGCATAAACTCAACAGGTGCTTAGAATTCGGGTGATTGTGATCAAAGGAGGGGTTTGGAGTGAGGAGGGGTGTGCCTTAGTGTAGGTGAGGTGCGTCGAAATACACGGGTCCTTGCATGTGCCCTCTGGCGGCCTCCCTGCCCGGCTCCCGTGACAATCTAGGCTAGGAGAATAGTTAATTATAGTAAGCAAAGGTTCTACATTAGTGTGCAGTAATTCTTTGAGTAGATCAGATGGTATGGCATTTAGTATGCATGTTGAGGTATGGGCAGATTTTACCAATGAAATCCTAATGGGGGAAAAGAACGCCAAAAGAGCACCAGACCTGACTAGACAGCTGTCAGAGTGAATTTGCAGGTTGACAGGGTCTGAAATAGCATGACTAATCTCATCAATAAAGAACTTCATAAAACTGTTACTGCTGCACTCCTGTGGGAAACCGGGCTTTGGGGCTGGGGGGGGGTTCGCTTTTTCTGAAGCAGACTCCGCAGAGTATGGGGAGGCTTACCAGAACTGGTATAACCTCTTCCTCTCTTCACTTACATCTGAGGGGGAAGAGGAGGAACCAGTCCTGGAGCCCTAACCCGAAGGAGCAGAGGAGGAGCAGGACCACTACGAGGAAACTACAAGTGTAGTCGTGGGGGGAATAGCTGCTTCCCCACAGTACTCCTCCTGAGTTTCGGATAAGGGGCGGAGTAGCCCTGGTGCCCAGGAGGGGACTCTCCTGAGCCCTTCACTGAGGCTCCCTTTTTCTCTGAGGTGGAGTTCTCAGAGGAGGACTTTTTGGGGAGCAGGGTGTCCCCACACCCAAAGAGGTAAAGATGGAGGAGTTCTCTAGTGCGTCTGAGGAGGAGGCGGCCACTGAAGAGATGGAGGCAGAGGAGGAGGGTGAGGCCGTTGTTCCCACTGTGATCGACACCTGGTGCTCCAAGGCCTAAGCTCGTAAAAAAAGAAGCACCCCTCTAAGGTAAAGGGCAGTTCCCCAGCTGCCACCACATTAAGCGTATGCTGTCCAGATCTCAGTGCACGGATTCCTGAGGGTCAATACCAGATTTTTTCCTGGTGCTGTTGGTTTTGACCTTCGTTGCAGGTCTGGGGCAAAACTGCTGGTGCTGTATGCTCCGAGAGCAGCTCCTTTGGTGGGGGAGTCTGTCATGGTACAGCGCATGACCAGGCGTGTCTACGTGTCTATGTTAATCTGTTTTGCTCTTGTTGTTCATGGCACCTATCTTTTGTCTTGTCGTTGTAATGTGTTGAGGTGGAACGAGCACCAGGTGGAAATGGTGTGTTACTTTGTGGGAGGCCGCAATCGATAAACCAGGCTTAAACAAAGCAACAGGCTAAAGATACAGACTGGGCAGTAGAAACACAGAGACTTGTGTTCGAAATAGCCAACTACATACTACTGGCGTACTGCTTGGGCCCCAAATCTGTATGCCGTATGCAGTATGCGAATAAAAAGAATTTTTCCAGTACTGCAAAATATTCCGGTACGCGAACAGAGCTATCTTCGTGGTGTACTGCATTCCATCATGCAATGCTACGTTCACGTGACCCCGTAGTATGCTTTGCTTTTGTCGCATCCTGGAAACTACTGCATGCTACTACGAGGACCAGTGTGCAGTATCCAGTATATACTGAGTGCGGTATGCAGTATGTAGTAGGCTATTTCCAACAGAGCCCTGGACTCACAGGGGCTACAAACACAGACCAACAACAGGGAAGACAAAACACTTTGACTCTGTTCGAAATAGCCTACTACATACGGCATACTGCATACTGAACTCAGTATATACTGGATACTGCATACTGGTCCTTGTAGTAGTATGCAGTACAGTTTCCAGAATGCGAAAAAAGCAGAGCATACTATGGGGTCACGTGTATGTCATCCGAGGATGTTTCGCGTACTGGAAAAATTCTTTTTATTCGCATACTGCATACGAGATACTGATTTGGGGCCAAGCAGTACGGCAGTAGTATGTAGTAGGCTATTTCGAACAGAGCCAGGGTTTAAATATTCTACTAGACAAGGAACTTAACAAGACACAGCTGGAGACAATGATGAGAGGGTGGAGTTACAAATGACAGGGGCAAAACCAAAAGTGACAGGGAGACAGAGGAGGGTCTAAAGGGAATCAAAACAAGAAAGAAAGGTGGGGGCAGAGCTAAACTTGACAACAATAAAACATGATAGCTTATGTGTGAAATTCCATTAAAGCTGCATTATGAAATTGTCGTTGAAATTCTGTAAACCCTTAAAATGGTGAGCACAAAAGAGTCAGAAGCAGTTGGGTGAAATGGTATAAAAATGAATGAACAGAGTAAAATGAATTTAATAAGCAAGTATGGATTAATCCAGAGATCTCAATTACATACACAAAAAGCGTCTGCAATAGAGAGCTAAACTCCCTTTTCGAATCCTCAGGTAATCATTTTCCATGTACATGACATGTGCACGTGGTGACCATGCGTTGATCACAGAATGCTAAAACGAATATGATTGGATAAACAGGACATAATCCACACATGATTTGACATGCACACGCTGGCCTCTCCCTCGCACGCCTGCGCTCCTGCTCGGACGTCAGGGGTCCATCCCGTGAGTGGATAAGAGCGAGGCCATCCTAGGCTTTTCGAAAACACCCGAGCCGCCAGGAAGGCAAGGATAGCTACATAGCCAAAGCATTCTTGATTCAGGCCTACTGCCCATAAGTACAAGAGTGACTGAAATTATACATTACTAATGTGATTTACGTGTATGTAAGGTAAAGAACACTCAGGAATGCTGAAGTACAGATATACTAAAGCATATCATAAGGCAAAATGTTAGATTTTCACTCACATGTTTTCTTATCACTGAAAAAGTAGCACTGCCAAGTTGGAAGGAAAAACAATATGCTAAAATATGATATCCATTTGCTGCTGAGAGTCACCCTGTAAAGCCTACAACATCAAAGTCAGAGCAGTCACTTTAGTTTTGGTTAGTTTTTAAGACCATGTCATGCATCTTTAGTATCAGTCAAAATGTCAGAATGTGAAGTAATGTATTAATATACTCTTGTTTAAGCAACCATGTTTTTCTCCAGAATATGTATGCAAAACTGGCAACTGTGTGTTACTAGTGACAACCTAAAGTTCCTAAGGTTTTATAGAAGCATATGACTTTATAAAAGTGTCAGGGCTTTACTGTTTGGCAACATTCCTTTTCTAATTTATTAGCTGTTTGTTGCAGTCACAAGTATGCTGATCTTCATTCATTTATCATACATTGATCTTCACTCCTACCAGGGGTTTCCATAATGTGGAAAATAGACTATTGTCTAGAAACGTCATTATCCTCAGGCAATCCAGCCAAATAAGAAAATATTAACTATCTGGCTACATGCTTGTACGTGTATGGTTAATGGTAACTAGCCTGGATAATTCTTAGTGTTTAGAACAGATTAACAAGTAACAATATTTTGCAATTGTTCACACATTACATTTACAGCATTTAGCAGACACTCTTATCCAGAGCGACTTACAAAAGTACTATGTGTTCAGTCAGAATATGCATCTCTATCTAGTATAAAGATACATTAAGAATGTAAACATCAATTCATATTAAAAATTGTAATTAAGTAATTTAGTGTTTTTTCATCCAGATGAACTGGCCATGGCCTTACAAAATGTCATGTGGAGTGTTGCGCTTCACTCTTTTTCCCCAGACAGCGCAGCGCGTTCGTGTGATGCAAAAAAGAAAACAGTCACCAGTCTAATTGTCTTTTAAGTATTTATTACAAATGAACATAAGAATACAGAGATCTCCGGAGAGCACACTCAATAAGGGCGAAAACGCCTAAGCTGTTCTCACTACTCAGTGGGCAGCTCTGATACTATACCATAAAGGCCTGAACTAAATAGGAGACGTGAGTGTAGCCCCCACCCTTGCTGACCTTCGCTGGAAACCACCTGTAGCTGTCTGCCTGTTCGTCTGCACCGAATGTACTCCTGTTCTTATCAAAAGTACGGAAAACTTGTGGACGGTTTCCCAGGCCTGCCATACAAAGGGCTACCGCCATGTCGTTACCTCGCCATAACTGAGCTCATTATAATTTCTCCTAACCGCTACAGCAGTTATCAGCTTCCAAGGCCACAGATGCTTTTCTCCTCAAATAGTTTCCCACCGTGGAAGTACACAAGGGTTACAGATATCTAACACACAAACACTTTGTAGAATATGCTTGTCAGACACTCTTGAGAATATGCTTGTCAGACACTTTGAGAATATGTTTGTTTTAATAATGTAATAGTAAAATTTAATGCCTAATACTACGCAATTGATTAGTAATATAATATAATGCTAGCAAAATCAAAAGGATTAAAATATAATTCCCAACAGGAGTCACTGTGATTTATTTTTAAATTCATTAATTTGCTCAACTTTTCTTGCATGTACTCAATAATATGTGTTTATAAACAATGTTTTAGCATTACTTTGAGTTTTTGTAAATGGTGACTTATTTTTCTTGTAACACAAACTTATAAAATCAATTTAATATACTAATTAAAAACCCCAAATTCAGTATCTCAGAAAATTACTTAACACCAATACAAAAAAAGGATTTTTAGAAATGCTGGGCAAGTATGAACATGAAAAGTATGAGCATGTACAGCACTCAATACTTAGTTTTGCCTGAATTACTGTGGCATGGTGTAACGCCGGGAGCAGCGACAGGAAAAATGGCAGACACAAATGCTGAGGAGAGCGAGATTTATTAAAGGGCAATCCATATTCAGGGTCAAACAAACAGGCAATGGTCAGGTCCGTGAGAGAGTCAGAACATGAAACATAACCAATACGTAAAGACATACTTAAACAACAACAAACAAGCAGAAACCGTAAAATACTGGAGAACACGAACGTACACGGGGCTGTAAGCAAAACACACACAAAGTCACAAAATGAACAGCAACATGCCAGACGTAGGCTATAAATAGACCCTATCAAACAAGAAACAGCTGAATACGTTAACGAGGGGAAGGGATACAAAACACAAGGCGGGAGTAAGAAACGCACATGGCTACCAAAACAAAACATGCATGATTGATAGGAGGAGGAGGGGCTAATCATGACACATGGGGTCAATTAGTCTGTGGCACTGCTGAGGTGTTACGAGAGTCCAGGTTGCTCTTCTGCATTGTTGGGTCTGGTGTATTGCATCTTCCTCTTCACAATACCATCCTTAAACCAGGTACTGGTAGCTTTGGCACTGTGTGCAGGTGCCAAGTCCTGTTGGAAAATTAAATCTGCATCTCCATAATGTTGGTCAGCAGCAGGAAGCATGAAGTGCTCTAAAACTTTCCGGATAGACGGCTACATTCAAAAGACTCATTTTCAAGTGCCTTCTCTACCTGCCTCAGTACCATACGATTTCTTTCTCCAAAAATTCCCCATCCAATTTAAGGAAGCATGTAGAGGTAAGATAATTTCATAGGCCTACTGGTCATTTACCTTAATGAGAAATCTAACAATATCTTGCAGCAGTTTCTTTGTGTATGTTAAAATAAGTCCGACATTATCATTGTATACATGGTTAGTTAGCTAGCAAAGTATGCTATTGCTAGTACACAACCGAAAACTGCCTTAGTAACGCACTCAGCATGTATTTGGTTTACCATAGTTCATAGTATTTGGAGCTTCCGGCTAAATGCATTGATATTGTGAAATAATAAACATTTGAACATAGCACTTTACGTTAGAAAACAAATTCTATTTGTTAGGTTTTACATGCACAGCATGGTGCTAAAACAGTTAGCAGGTAGCTGCTAGTTGATATTTTGTCTAAAAGTTTGTGCTTTTGCCTATGCTAAAACTATCTAAAGCATTCTGCAATATCTAAATTATTCTGTATGCTGTTTGTATGGTGCATAAATGTTTATAATGTAAATGTTTATTTCATTCTTCAAATAGAAGGAGATTGATATCTGGATTTGCAACTGCAAATAAATCTTTAACCAAAATATTGCTTGTTTGTAAAAAAAAGTTACTTCATAGCCACTCGATGCTACCAAATGGAAATTATATGCCTTCTGTGTTTTCTGCTTATGATAATTTTAATAAACAAACCTAACACTATAAACACAGAATTAATATTCATTCTCCATACCGCTTATTCCCGCTAGTCGGGGTCACTGGAGCCAATCCCAGCATCTACGGGCAAAGGCAGGGTACACCATGGGCAGGTCGCCAGTCCACCACATGGCCAACACACACTCACACCTACATGCAATCTAGAGTGACCAATCAACCTAACATGCATGTCTTTGGTCTGTGGGAGGAAACCAGAGTACCTGGAGAAAACCCACACAGGCACAGGGAGAACATGCAAACTCCACACAGAGCAGCCCAGACCGAGAATCGAACCCAGACCGCCTTGCTGTGAGGCGACAGTGCTAACCACCACACCACCATGCCGCCCACAGAATTAATAATATTAAAGTATTTGTGTACAAACAATCAAGTCTGTTCACATAAATGAGTTCATTATGCAAGAGTCATGGTATAGAGATAACAGGATATTAGAGCCATATTAACTGATGGTATGTTACTTTCAATACTTAATTATATTTGAAGGCCAATACTTTTGTACTTTTACTAAAGTAGATGTCTAAAGGGAGGATTTCTACTTGTACTTGACTAATGTTTTACCTTGAGTATCTGTACTTTTACTCAAGTATGTGGTTTGTGTACTTCATACACCACTGATATATATATAAGCCAAAAGTATTCGCTCACCTTCCTTCCTTCCCATTCCTAATCCATAGGGTTCAATATGACGTTGGTCCACCCTTTGCAGCTAGAACAGCTTCAACTCTTCTGGGAAGGCTGTCCAAGGTTTAGGTCACATACTGATGTTGGACAAGAAGGCCTGGCTGGTTGAACAAGGCCTGGCCTGGGTTGAGGTCAGGACTCTGTGCAGGCCAGTCAAGTTCATCCACACCAGACTCTGCCATCCATGTCTTTATGGACCTTGCTTTGTGCACTTGTGCCCAGTCATGTTGGAAGAGGAAGGGACCAACTCCAAACTGTTCCCACAAAGTTGGGCGCATGGAATTGTCCAAAATGTCTTGGTATGCTGAAGCATTCAGAGTTCCTTTCACTGGAACTAAAGGGCCAAGCCCAGCTCCTGAAAAACAACCCCACACCATTATCTCCCCTCCACCAAACTTTACACTTGGCACATTGCAGTCAGACTGTCAGGGTTGGCTCCAGATCCACTCCTCCTGCCACCTCTAGAGGGAGAGCGCGAGCTAATTTATAATTAACTCCTGTTAATTTGTGCAATCAGCATTGATGACCTGCAGCCGTTCGCCTTTCTACTTTAGGTGGATGGCTGCAGGCTCTCATTGCTGAGTTGTTTGTTGGTCTTTCCACTTACCACCAGCCTTCGGTAATGTGTTGCGTTTACTGGTGCTCCGTCACCAGTCTCTCCTATTCTCCTCTTAGGGAACGTGTTGCGCTATATGGTGCTTTGCTACCATTTTCTCTTTTGTTATTCGAGTCTTCTACTCCTACACCCTTACCTGGCCCTTCTCAAGTTTTTCTTTGCCTATTGTTATTCCTATCGTTTATTATTTTTGGTTACCTTTATGAGCCCTGGGTCATTTAAGGCATTTAGACACGTTGAGCTTTCTCCGTGTGATTTTGGTTTCCATTATCTCTCATACATACATGCCAGTTATTTCCGCGTGCTTATTCTTTGTTTTATTATTTTCTTTTGTATTGTTTCCCGTCTTAGTTACGGAGGTCTCAGTTCACTGCTTTGCGTTGCGGCACTTACGTCCGCTATCCCAAAAAACCCTCGCGAGTAGTCCTCCCCGGACTACCCGCGTTACAGAACAACTCAGCCAACTATGGACTTAGCCATACCGCAAGCTATTTGTGAGCTTAAAGACGCTCTGGTCCTGCAGGGACAGGCCATAGGCAGGCACGAACAAAATCTGCATCAAATGCTTGGGCAGATGCAGACCATTACTAACGCGATCCAGACAGCCAGCCTGCCGAGCGTATCACCTAGTCCTCCTGTTCCCACGGTCACCTCAGACCCTCCTCCTACCAGTCGTTCAGAACCTAGCTTACCGGCTCCCATGCGATTCAGTGGCGCCGCCGAGGAATGCAGAGGGTTCCTTCTGCAATGCTCACTAGTTTTCGAGCAGCAACCCTCGCGCTTCCCTTCTGATAGATCTAAGGTGGCGTACGTTATGACTTTACTCACGGGCAAAGCCTTACGCTGGGCGACTCCTGTTTGGGAGAATCAACCCGACATCTGCGCCTCATACGAGCGGTTCTCGCGAGCCATGCGTCAGGCATTCTTCCACCCGGCTATTGGGGGTTCTACAGGTTCTAGATTACTTCGCATGAAACAGGGGAGGTTAACGGTGGCTGATTACTCATTAGAATTTCGCACTTTGGCTGCCGAGAGTGACTGGAATTCCGGAGCGCTCGCAGCTATTTATTTAGAAGGGTTGAATGAAGACCTTAAGGACGAGCTCGCGGTTAGAGACCAGCCTACCGGTTTGGACGAGCTAATAGAATTGACCATAAAATTAGATAACAGAATACGCGATCGCAAAAAGCCAGCGACGCGCTTAAATACCAGTAGGGATCCCGTTTCGATCCACCACGAGCCTCCCGCTACTGAAGAGACAGGGGATCAACCCATGCAGGTGGGTAGTACACGTCTGTCTAAACAAGAACGAGTCACACGCCTTCGTGAAGGCAGGTGCCTTTATTGTGGCCAACCAGGACATCTGTTACGTTTATGCCCACTGTTACAGGGAAAAGGGCAGACCCGTCGGCGATACGCCGACGGGTCCTAATGATTTCTCCCCGGCTGTGGGTTTGACTCCTCAGGTGGTGTTGTCATGGCGAGGTTCTGGTGAGCATCGACTCGCTGCGCTGGTTGATTCAGGGGCCGCTGGTAGCTTTATTAACATCGACCTCGTTAAAGCGCTTAAAATTCCCCTTGTCTCTCTAGAAAAACCTCTTTCTGTTTCGGCCGTGGACGGCAGACTATTATCTTCAGGCAATGTTACCCACCAGACTATTCCGCTCAGGCTCCAGATAGGTAATCATGTTGAGTAACTTACTCCGTATGTTATCGCTGCGCCCAGCCTCCAGCTGATTCTCGGGCTCCCGTGGCTTCAGCGCCACAACCCGGAAGTGGACTGGCTTAATTTGTCGATCCGACGCTGGGGTAAAGTGTGCGAAGGTTCATGCCTTAATCCTCGAGTCAACCAGCTAACTAAAGATCCCTTAGAAGAGATTAATCTGGACAAGGTCCCTTCTGATTATCACGACCTTAGGGAGGTCTTTAGTAAACGGCAGGCGAGTCACCTTCCTCCGCACAGGGCTCATGATATCGCCATCGAGTTGCTCCCCGGCACTGCTCCCCCTAGGGGGCGGTTGTTCTCGTTGGCTATGCCTGAACGCAAAGCTATGGAGGAATATATCCAGGAAGCCCTAGCGGCAGGGTTTATTCGTCCGTCCAACTCCCCTGCTGGAGCTGGATTCTTTTTTGTGGGAAAAAAAGATGGGGGTCTTAGGCCATGTATTGATTACCGAGGTCTTAATAAAATCACGATCAAAGATCGCCACCCTCTTCCCCTCATGTCTTCTGCGTTCGAGGCTCTGCAGCACGCTACGGTGTTTACCAAATTAGACTTGCGTAGCGCGTACAATTTGATACGGGTGAGAGAAGGTGACGAATGGAAAACTGCTTTTATCACCCGTCTGGGCACTCTGAGTATTTAGTTATGCCCTTCGGTTTAATGAATGCCCCGCTGTGTTCCAGCGTTATGTTAACGAGGTTCTTAGGGAAGCCCTTGATAATTTTGCCTTCGTTTACCTAGACGACATCCTCATTTACAGTCGCTCCCTAGAAGACCATGTCAGTCACGTTCGCCGAGTACTCCAACTTTTATTGGAAAATCACTTATACGTCAAATTGGAAAAATCGCTTTTTCATGTACCGACAGTTTCGTTCCTGGGGTTCGTGGTTTCTCAAGATCAGTTGGCTATGGATCCTGCCAAGACTCAAGCCGTGGCTCAATGGCCCACGCCCACATCGGTGCGACTCGTGCAGCGGTTCCTGGGGTTTGCTAATTTTTACTGTCGCTTTATTAAAGGGTTCAGCACTTTAGCTGCCCTGTTGTCTGCCCTCACCAAGAAAGCGTCGGGTAAGTGTGTATGGACCCCGGAAGCCCAGGCGGCTTTTGACGGCTTAAAGCAACGTTTTGTTTCCGCCCCGTGTTACGCGTACCTGATCCCGAGCTCCCATTCATTGTTGAGACAGACGCTTCTGACCTGGGAGCTGGTGCGGTTCTGTCCCAACATGTGGGACAACCTCCACGCTTACACCCCTGCGCCTTTTTCTCCCATCGTTTCACGCCTACGGAGAGTCGGTACGATGTCGGTGATAAGGAATTATTAGCTGTCAAGTTGGCTCTAGAGGAGTGGAGACATTGGCTCGAGGGGGCGCGGCATCCGTTTTTAGTATGGACGGATCACAAAAACCTTTCTTATCTGCAGCAGGCTAAACGCCTCAATTCCCGTCAGGCTAGATGGTCGCTGTTTTTCGGCAGATTCGATTTCACTATTTCCTATCGTCCGGGTTCAAAAAACACCAAGCCCGACGCCCTGTCGCGGCAATGGGAACCTGCTGTCACTCCCAGTCTCCCCAGCACTATCATTCCCCCTGAGATGATCATTGCCCCTATCCAGTGGGAGGTTGAACAAGCGGTTAAGGAAGCCTTGGTGGCCGAACCTAGTCCTGGCGGGGATCCGGATGGTTGCCTTTATGTCCCATCCGATGTGCGTCAGAAAGTAATTGAGTGGGGGCACTCATCTCGTTTCGTGGCCCACCCTGGTGCTCGCCGCACGTTAGAATTCATTAAACGTAGGTTCTGGTGGCCCGACATGGATCAGGAGGTTTGGACCTTTGTTTCCAGATGCGAAGTTTGTAACCGGGGTAAAGTCCCACGAGTTAAACCTAGGGGTCTCCTTCACCCTTTGCCGGTTCCTTCGAGGCCGTGGTCTCATATCTCTCTAGACTTTGTGACCGGGTTGCCCGCCTCTAAAGGCAATACTGCTATTTTGGTTATCGTGGATCGATTCACTAAATTTAGCAAATTCCTCGCTCTGCCTAAGCTTCCGTCCGCTCGTGAGACCGCTACACTACTGTTGAACCACATCGTCCGTAACTATGGTTTTCCTCGTGATGTGGTGTCTGATCGGGGTCCCCAGTTTTCCTGTCGATTTTGGGGGGCCTTTTTAGACCTCTTAGGAGCCAAGGCCAGTCTGTCCTCTGGATTCCATCCCCAGTCTAATGGCCAGACGGAACGGGTCAACCAAGACCTGGAGCAGACCTTGCGCTGTCTCGCCTCATCTAATCCAGCTTCATGGGCCGATCATTTAATTTGGGCAGAATATGCTCACAACACCCTGTGGCATTCTTCCCTGGGCATGTCTCCGTTTGAGGTTTTGTTTGGGTACTCACCTCCGCTGTTCGCTGACCAGGAGAAATCGGTGGCGGTCCCTGGGGTGGAGGCACAAGTCCGTCGGTGTCGTGGGGCCTGGGTACGTGCGCGCAGGGCGCTAATTAAGCCTCTGACTGTTACCGGCATAGGGCTGATAAGCATCGTCTCCCTGCTCTGTCGTTTCGCCCCGGGCAACGTGTCTGGTTATCATCTAAAGACTTACCTGTCCGTGGGGGCACCCAGAAGCTGGCACCCCGATTCCTGGGTCCGTTTAAGGTGGCGCGTAAAATTAATCCCGTGGCGTATCGCCTGGTGCTCCCGCCTTCTATGCGAGTTCATCCTGTGTTTCATGTCTCTCGCCTTCGGCCGTTTTTGTGCGGATCCCCTAGTGCTCCTAACCCCCCGGCTCCAGCGTATCATTGACGGGGATCCTGCCTATACTGTTCGCCGGCTCCTCGACGTCCGTCGCGTTAGGGGTCAGGAGCAGTTCCTAGTGGATTGGGAGGGGTACGGTCCGGAGGAACGGAGCTGGGTCCCGGCTTCGCGAATCCTGGATCCTGATCTCATTTCTGATTTTTATCGTGACAGGGCTGGTGCTCTGGGCCCGCGGGGTCTCGGGCCTAGAGGGGGGGGCTCTGTCAGGGTTGGCTCCAGATCCGCTCCTCCTGCCACCTCTAGAGGGAGAGCGCGAGCTAATTTATAATTAACTCCTGTTAATTTGTGCAATCAGCATTGATGACCTGCAGCCGTTTGCCTTTCTACTTTAGGTGGATGGCTGCAGGCTCTCATTGCTGAGTTGTTTGTTGGTCTTTCCACTTACCACCAGCCTTCGGTAACGTGTTGCGTTTACTGGTGCTCCGTCACCAGTCTCTCCTATTCTCCTCTTAGGGAACGTGTTGCGCTATATGGTGCTTTGCTACCATTTTCTCTTTTGTTATTCGAGTCTTCTACTCCTACGCCCTTACCTGGCCCTTCTCAAGTTTTCTTTGCCTATTGTTATTCGTATCGTTTATTATTTTTGGTTACCTTTATGAGCCCTGGGTCATTTAAGGCATTTAGACACGTTGAGCTTTCTCCGTGTGATTTTGGTTTCCATTATCTCTCATACATACACGCCAGTTATTTCCGCGTGCTTATTCTTTGTTTTATTATTTTCTTTTGTATTGTTTCCCGTCTTAGTTATGGAGGTCTCAGTTCACTGCTTTGCGTTGCGGCACTTGCGTCCGCTATCCCAAAAAACCCTCGCGAATAGTCCTCCCCGGACTACCCGCGTTACACAGACAAGTACAGTTCTCCTGGCACAATGCGGTCAGACAAGTACGGTTCTCCTGGCAACCGCCAAACCCAGACTCGTCCATGAGATTGCCAGATGGAGAAGCGTGATTCATCACTCCAGAGAACAGGCATCCACTGCTCTAGAGTCCAGTCGCGGCGTGCTTTACACTACTGCATCCGACACTTTGCATTGCACTTGGTGAAGTATGGCTTGGATACAGCGGCTCGATCATGGAAACCCATTCCAGGAAGCTCTTTGCACACTGTTCTTGAGCTAATCTGCAGGCCACATGAAGTTTGGATGTCTGTAGTAACTCTGCACAAAGATGGTGACCTCTACGCACTATGCGCTTCAGTATCCACTGACCCCGGTCCGTCAGTTTACGTGGCCTACCACTTCGTGGCTGAGTTGCTGTCATTCTGAAACACTTCCATTTTCTTATAATACAGCTGACAGTTGACTGTGGAATTTTTAGGAGCAAGGACATTTCAAGACTAGATTTGTTACACGGGTGGCATCCTATTCACTGAGCTCCTGAGAGTGACCCATTCTTTTACAAATGTTTGTAAAAGAATGGGTCGCTCCTGAGAGTGACCCATTCTTTTACAAATGTTTGTAAAAGCAGTCTGCAACCCTAGGTGCTTAATTTTATACACCTGTGGCCATGGAAGTGATTGGAACACCTGATTCCAAAAACTTGGATGGGTGAGTGAATTCCTTTGGCAATATAGTGTGTGTATATATATATACATACATATATATAGCACATGTGCCAGTGATTAGCATGTTACCAGAACTCTATGTCTAGGGGCCCCAGGTTCTACATCTACTCTGGAGGCTCTGCCTCTGGCTGTAATTTTCAGAAATAAGACAAACCCTGCATTTTGATAGCACTTCAGGCGAGATGGTTAGAGCATGTGATGAGGTCACCCGGATATTCTGGGGCAAGACCATTTATTGGTTTTTACGTTAACAGAATTTTAAAATCAATTGAATATTTAACTGGGAGCCAGTGCAACACTGTGAGAGCAGGATTAATGTGATCAAATTTTCTAGCCCTAGTTAGGACTCTGGCTGCTGTATTCTGTATGAGTTGAAGTTTCTTTAGGGACTTTTTAGAGCATCCAATTAAGCAGGTTTTCCATACTAAAGTGAATGTATGCCCTCAAGAAGAACTTATTCCACATCAGCTAACACTTACAACCACAAGCTCAAATCAACCCCTCCATCTAAAATCTCACTGCTGGGTGAACTTAATCACAGTACTTCATAAACACATGCATATAATTAACTAAATCTAGCGTAAAAAGCTTAGGTGTCACTATTAATTCAGACCTTTGATTTAACACACATGTGAAATGTCACTAAAGCTATCTTGGACTACTGTCTTCTAATTGCATAGCTTTTTACGCTAGATTTAGTTAATTATATGCATGTGTTTATGAAGTACTGTGATTAAGTTCACCCAGCAGTGAGATTTTAGATGGAGGGGTTGATTTGAGCTTGTGGTTGTAAGTGTTAGCTGATGTGGAATAAGTTCTTCTTGAGGGCATACATTCACTTTAGTATGGAAAACCTGCTTTTCACACTTCAGAGATGATTTGAGAATGATTTGTAAGAATTGAGAATCTTGGAAATATTCACTCTGCTAAATCGTTTTAATTCTTCTCACAAACCCACTGCTGATCATTTAAAATCATTCATTCTTAATCTAATTTTCTAAATTTGTTGGAAGTGAAAATTAGCCAGATAATTTTATTAAAGTAGCAACTGCAGTAATACTACAGATATTCTACCTAACAGACCTACCTAACATTGAAGATATAATTTAAAGTTGACAGTCGCTAGGAGAGTGGTGAATGCTTGCAACTCAAATGAAGTTTGACGTTCGTGAGAACACTGGTGAATGGAGAATGTCTCGTCTGTGTTCACCTGCAGGATCCTTCTGTCATGGCTGTATACATGGCGGGATGTTTTTTTTCACACCTTTGCACCACGTCCTGTTCTGTAGCCTTACGCTCTTTTAAGTATGCATGCATAATTATACCTACTTGTGCCTGTGTGTCAGCTTGCATCTGCATCTGTATATGTGTGGTTAAAGAGCATTTGTGAAGTAACACAAGCAATGGAGAGGAGTCAATATGAAGATAAAACAATACAAAAGGTAAGACTACAAAACATAAATCACTTCAACAGCATTTCTTTAAATTCCCACAAATACATGTAGAAACATTCAAAGTTCCAGTAGAAACGAGACCAAAGGTTCAACACTAAGGCCCTGCTGCTACTGCAGGACTGCTGGTTGTTCAGGTACTGTTATGCTTAAGCAAGGTGCTGGATCAACAATGTTACCTTGCTTTGGTAAGCACTGTGCATAGTGGCACCTTGTTGGTATATTGGAAAATAAATAAAACTAATTCCCCATAATAATCAATACTAGGCTTGTGAAACCAATAAAATTAAATTTTCAGTTGCTTTAGCACATCATTCAAGATAGCTAGTTTACTAATCCTGCAAAAGAATAGTATGCCACTGTAACATATTGCCTGTGGTCTTATCATGCATCCTGCTTCCTTGATCCAGAATGGAAAGAGTTAAATTGAAACCATAGACAGTTCCTATGTGAAAGGGGCCAGGTACAGTTTGAGCAAAGGGGGGTGGCATGGAGTGAGCTAAAACTTTTTTTCTGTCTGCAATGTCAGTTTTGCAGAGAACAGGAAACCACAGAGGTAAAAAGCAGACGTGTGTATGATCTACATGTGATGGTTGCGCTTCAGGGAACAAAAAGCAATCCTGTCCTCATACAGGTGTGAAGTGAAATGGTGGTGAATCAGAAAGTAAAGCCCTCAGCATGTGTTTGAGTGCAATGCCTTTTTACAAATAACAGAAACTGTGACCCCAGGTTTCCTTTCAGCAATGCGTCTGATTTCATTTGACAACCTTTCGATGTTTGTGTCAGTTCTCATTGAGTGGTAGTGTGGTGGGGAGGAAGTAAAGGTTTTTTAAACCTACAAATGTGGTTATAATATCTATACTTGTACCAGTGACTATGGAAACATAAATGTTGACTTGGAAAATGTTATATAACCATAATATTTGAGAAAATGAAAAAGCATTTTGACCTCCCATATGGACTTGGACTCAAACATATGTAAAGCTGCTTTGTGACAACAGTCGTAACAAGTAACACTTGACTAAACATTCATATGTAACTCCTGTCCATATGATTTCAGTTCCCCATTTCAGATATGTGGAAGCGGATAAGGGGCACGTCAACCACAAAACACCTGCCAAACTAACATTGTGCATTTCCTGCTGAGGTTTAATGAGTTTGCCTGCAGTTGGTGGGTGGTGTCACTGTTCTATTCCTGAGCATAAAATTGTGCCATAAATTGTATAATAATGATACTTTTGATTTTTGTACAGATATGGTTGTAGGACTGACTGAATGAGATGTTAACAATTTTCTATCAATTTTACTAGCAGTAGTTGCTGCAAAGTTATTGGCAAACACCATGAGAGGCGGCATGGTGGTGTGGTGGTGAGCACTGTCGCCTCACAGCAAGGCGGTCTGGGTTTGATTCTCGGTCTGGGCTGCTCTGTGTGGAGTTTGCATGTTCTCCCTGTGCCTGTGTGGGTTTTCTCCGGGTACTCTGGTTTCCTCCCACAGTCCATAGACATGCATCTTAGGTTGATTGGTCACTCTAGATTGCCCGTAGGTGTGTGTGCATGTTGGCCATGTGGTGGACTGGCGAACTGCCCATGGTGTACCCTGCCTTCGCCCGGAGATGCTGGGATTGGCTCCAGCCCCCCCGTGACCCCGACTAGCGGGAATAAGCGGTACGGATAATGAATGAATATCCCATGAGAGTGATACTTAATAGTGCTACCCAATAAACGAAATGTTACATGTGCAATACCACTTTACAGTAAAACTGTACTCCTAAGTTTATGCAAGTTTACGCATCATTTAAAAATGATGTTCTCTCTAACTGCATGTTCCGGGTTCACAGTGAGTGGCAAGTATGCACTCAGAGAACAAAACAAACATTAAAGAAAGCTTTTTTTATATTGGTATGGTGTCATTTTGTATGTCCCCCAAATCCTCTTGCCAGACTCTGCAATGATGATTCACCGCTTGCCTTCAATCCCAAACCTTCCTCCACCCAGGCCCTTCCCTATTGCCCCTCCACTCAGGCCCTTCCCTAATGCCCCTCCCCACCAGAACAAACACTTATCACTTAGCCTGTCCATCTATGTGCTGTATGTATTGAAAAAATAATTTTGAACTCTGATTGGCCACCAAAGGGATAATGTTCTGGGATAACATTGCAAGTACTCTGTGGTGCATCGTGCTCCAGATGTATGTGTGACTCTCCTCTCCGTGTCTGTATGTCCAGTGGTGGATGGTTCTGTGTTTTGGGTGTGTCCTTCTTGCAGGCATGTGAATGGATGTAAAAGTTATGTTTGTGTTAATCGTAAAGCGACCCTGGGTTCCTTGAAAAGTGCAATATAAATGTTAATTCATTCATTCATTCATTCATCATAATGGTCTATTTTCATCTCCGTAACATTGCCAAGTTAAGAAATGCATTATCCCAGCATGATGCAGAAAAACTAGTACACGCCTTTGTTAGCTCCAGATTAGATTATTGTAACTCGTTACTGTCAGGATGTTCAAATAGGAATATAAATAAACTTCAAGTAGTTCAAAATGCCGCAGCCAGAGTTCTAACTAGAACTAGGAAATTTGAACATATCAGCCCAGTCTTATCGGCCCTGCACTGGCTCCCAGTAAAATTCCTTATTGATTTTAAAATTATTCTATTGACTTATAAAGCACTGCATGGACTTGCTCCTGACTACCTCCAAGAGCTTATCTCTTATTATGAACCCCCGCGTCCACTACGATCCCAAGGTGCTGGCCTCTTATTAGTTCCATCAATTAATAAGGTAACAGCAGGGGGAAGAGCCTTTTCTTATAAGGCCCCCAACTATGGAATAGTCTTCCAGAAAGTGTCCGGGACTCTGGCACAGTCTCAATCTTTAAGTCTAGGTTGAAAACTTACTTGTTTGATCTAGAATTTGGTAATTAATGTGCCCCTTTAGATAAGGTAACAGATCCAGGGGTTCATGGGCAAAGGGTTTTATGGCAAACTGGGGCGCAGGTGCTGTCATCCTATCACTGCACGCGGTCACTCAAGTTTGTCGACGGTGTAGTGGATGGATGCCAGTGTCTCAGGATGCTCCCAAGTCTGTGTTACCATCTGATTCTGCCCTTTAGCTAGGCTGTAATAATTTAATTGCCGGAGTCGCTGCCACACTCCAGAAACATTTACATTTACTTTGTCTAACATATTCCATACAGAACTAATTGTCCCTCTTCTTCCCAATGGCTGCCCGAGAAATACCGGGACAAGGAGAGACGAGCCTTTCCCGTTACCCACCCCATACAAGCATCTAGGAGATGGTCTGGCTTGCCAGTGGATGTGCCGATGCCGTGGTTGGATGTGCCATTATCGTAAGAGGACGCGCTGATGCCAACTCCCACCTGAGGCTCATCTACTCTGAAGGGACTGTGACTACTCGGCCTGGAAGTAGAATCATAACTACAGGATTATATCTGGACTATACCTGAACTGTGAATGTGGACATTGCTATCGGGCCGCCCAATGGAGGATGGGTTTCCCTTTTGAGTCTTGGTCCTCCCAAGGTTTCTTCCTAAATTCCTGCCATCTTAGGGAGTTTTTCCTTGCCACTGTCACCTTAGGCTTGCTCATTAGGGATCTGGACCCACGCAATTTGTAAAGCTGCTTTGTGACAACATGTGTTGTAAAAAGCGCTATATAAAATAAAAAATTGAATTGAACTGAATTGAATAATGATGAAACTTAAATACAGCTATGATCTACCTTGTTTTGAGCAACCAATTCGAAATGTTCCCAGACAGGAGAAGTTCTCCTCTTTCTGGGTGGCTCCATGGTGACAGCCAGAAGCCTACTTAGCTTACAACTAGCCTAAAGTCTATAATAATAATAATAATAATAATTAATAATAGCTGATCTAATCTATTTTATAACAGAACTTTAACCACTAACTCTAATTAACCAATGCACACCTCACACCAAACGCCAACTCAAAACCCACAAAAGGCCGCAAGGCTCGAACCCCCTTTATGTGGCTGTGACACTCAAAATGAAACGATGACGTGGCCCACTGAATCCGAGGCTTCGTTTGTCATCAGTCACGTGATTTTTATGGTAATGACACGCCTCGAACCGGGGCTTCATCTGGCACGCCCCTTTTTGCTCGACACAGGCTCCGAAGCATCGCTTCAAATGTTACATCACTAGTGGTGCGGTAGATCTAGCGTATGCGGTTTGTTAATATGTGTTTATATGTATTTATTTGCTAGGAAGGTTGCTGTCACTATTTCACTTTCAGGTATTTTATCACAGAGATAGCGAGAGTAAAATTCTACACGCTGTACTCTTTCAGTGTAGTTTTTATCTTTCAGAGTGGCGTCCAAGTATGAACCTGTTATGTATGAACCTAGTTGATAAGTAATCTATACCAGGGGTTCTTAACCTTTTTGACCTCGGGGCCCAATTTGTTGAACATAAAGTGACACAAGGCCCAGTCAGATTTTACCAATGTATGGATCAAAATGATAATTATTCTAAATTTTGGTTTAGTTTGTATTGTATTTGCATTATAACTAAACACTTACATTTTAAAAGTAAAACTCCTGTCAAATAATCACAAGACATGATTTATGACAAACATTTTTTTATATTGTAACTTACCAATAACATTTATTTGAACAAATACAACGTTCAGTCAACAGACCACTCAGGCTTATCTACACAAAAATAGCCTTTTTTAACATAACACAAATAGACAATTCAATAAATAAAATTGTGGTCATGAAATAAATAAATTCAAAATGTTCAGTGTAAATGTTTCAAATTAAAAAAACTTTTAAAAATAAATTTGATAAAGTGCAAATGAAAATAAAGCCTTTTTAAACTTTTGCATTGTATAACCAGAAACTGCTCTTCATATTAGTGATAAACAATAACAGTAGTAGTAGTAGTTTCTGTAAAGTAAATACATTCAAAATGTTTTAAATTAAATAAACTACAAATATAAATTGTAAAAAATGCAAATGAAAATATAACTGTATCTGTAAACGTATTTAATAATTCATTTTTGCGTTTTACTTGTTGTTTAAAATAGGTTTCCATTCTCAGTTGGTAGCAAAGGTTCATCTTCTATGTATTAAAAACGTTGTTAAGACATCTGAGTGACGCACTACCGCTACTAGAGGTGAGAAAGTATATTGCACCTTATTCAAAAACAATTTGGGCTCTGCGGCCCAAAGTTAAAAACTGTTGTTCTTTTGAGGCCCTCAAGGTGGCGCTTGGCCCATGGGTTAAGAATCTCTGACCTAAACCTCAAAAACCCATTGTACAAACCACTGAGCAAGAAGGGATAAAGACACATGCACAAGCCGCAGAAGCCAAAGAGGAAGAAACAGGGCAGGCAGGACTGGCCACAAGGTCGAAGGTCAAAGATATTTACAGAACATGTTCAGTGTGA